>JBAMBO010001678.1:0-225086 GCA_037044535.1 Lordiphosa magnipectinata | reverse complement strand
TTAAACTAGCAAGTCATGAAAAACATTTTCAAATTTCTCTCAATCGTAGTACGCCATGAACCAGCCCCATTTGTATTAAGCTCAATAAATTTAAAGTAATCATTTCAGTTTCTGTTCAGCTGCTTTCGGGTGAACACACAACTGGAAATATTTATTATTCTTATTATTTTTTTTACTTTTATTTTTTATTTTTTTATTTTCTTTGATTCTAAAAATAACTATATTTAAATTTATAAAAGAAAATTTGAACGCTCTCTAGCAGCTCTGAGATACAACTGAGAGAAGGGCATACTCAATATTTGGGAATTTAAGTTTGCTTTGACTTCGACTGCAGCCGGGCTTTATGTGAAACAGTTTAAATTCTTTAAAAAAAAAAATTGTCATCATTATTTTACTTTCTCAAACTTGGGGTTATACATTTTTGCCCAATGGCCAACAATATCTCGTGGATTCTTTGAGAATGCGAGGGATACTACTTATGGAACTGAAATTTGGCAAGATAACCAATATAGTGGTCCTTTCTTCCACCACGTTTAAGGTTCCTCCACAACCGCTCAATGTTTTGGGTATGGGCGCTTGAAGACGGATCCACAACATTCTGCGAATGATTCACCGTTTGATGCTGGTATAACTCGTTATTCAAGCAATTATATGCCCTCCAGCAATCCGACATAATGGTGGTACCGTTTGCAACTCGCTCTTTGATAATCTCGATCAGAGTTGATAATCTCGAACAACGAATAATTCGTACCTGCCACGGTCCACTCCTCCAAACACCCACTGACCTTCAACAAGGCGACCACAATTGTATTTTCGACAACCAATTTTTGATAAAAGAATATGTGATGGGCAAAAAAGGCAAACTTTGAAATCCATGGTCGACCGGCAATAAATTTCTGCACGTAAATTCTTCATAACTCAAAGTAAACATTTACCGCGTCGTGAGCAGCAGGAGGCACGGTAGCAGCAGCACCACCATCGATATCAGGCACTGGTTTATTAGGATAATTTGCATTATCCGTAGCAGCCATAGAGGAGACTGCAGCAGAAGAATCACCAGCATCATCCATGTTGATATTTTCTAAAGCAGCCTTTACACTTATCATATTTCTCTAAAGAGAATCTCTTTAGAGAAGCTATAATAAGCTATTACACTTTTAATAACGGAGAATCTTGAACTAGATGTTATGAGATGTATTATGTATGAGATGTTATGATGTTATGTTATGTATCATCGGATTCGGTACTGGTTCAATAATTTTTAACACACAATCTAAGAGGAAAAAAGTGAGACTAGTTTGGGTTGAAATGGATAACAATTAAATAATCTCCTCTCAATTTCCTTCACTGAAGGAACCTGGCGTCAAACAGGTGCCAGCTGAAATGGACTGGAAAGCGCTGGAAATCGATTCGAAAACTGAAATTACTTTATTTTCATTGGTGCAGTCCCCTGGCAAGCAGAGGCAATCAAAAAGTTTAATATTTGACTTAATCATAAAAATTTATAAATATTCTTCACAATTTGATCAATGAACAGCACTGAACAGCAAAGTTCATTACTTCAATGAAGAACTCATCTTGCTGGTCTTCTGGGCCTTTGGAGCTTGAACCTTTAGAAATTCTCCAAATGCTTTCACTGAAGGGGAGAATTACCGATTTTGATCGTCTTTTTTTAATGGAAGAGCCTCCTCCATAAGATTTTCCTTCTCGTCGACCCTAGGAAGTTGCTTTGCGAGCCTTCCTGTTTTTGTACAGCTTGCTCTTGCTGTCGTATAGGAGGGTCTCATTTTCGTAAACCTCCAGGAGTTCTATTACCTCGCAGTTTTACCATTTGGAAGTCTAAAATTAATATAGTATGTTAGCCACCTTGCATATTCTGCAACGGTTTTACACTTACCCGTTTGTCTGCCATTTTCGCAAATAAATAATTGCAATTTAGAATAATTTTTTATTTTCTACTTGACAGAAGTAAACAACTTTCAGAGTTCTTAATTTAGTGTAATCGATAAATAAAATCGTGTATATCGAATAAAAATGTAGTATTTTTTTGGGCGAAATGGCATCTCCTTAAAATTGACAGCTTTGTCTCAGCAGATTTACTTTTATCAAATAGAACCGGTTCTATTTCATCATATTTGTCTAAGAGAAGGCAAAAGTTTTTCGTCAGAGTTATATGTTTGCCTATTACACTATAATATCGTGTCTTTAGAGAGACCTCTTTAGAGATATATGACAAGTGTAAAGACTGCTTTCTCCATTCAATATCAAAAAAAAATTACAAAATATGATAAATTGCATTTTCCATTTCCCCATAAATTCTAGATTTCAGACTGTTGGGGGGGAGCAGGCTGAGTGTTTGGAACCATTAAGAACACGAGTTTATAGGCTGACTATGCCAGCGATTGATATGTGCGTCTGTACCTCTAATTGATCTGCTTAACGAAGAAGTACAAGATATGAGAGACGCACATACACAAACACATCTTGTAATCTCTCTATGTACATTATGCAAATTATTCTAATAAGCCATTATCCGTAGCAGCCATAGAGGCATCACCAGCACATCATCCTTATTGATATTTTCTAATCCATTCAATATCAAAAAAAAAATTACAAAATATGATAAATTGCAATTTTCCATTTCCCATAAATTCTAGATTTCAGACTGTTGGGATCTTACTTATGGGAGCAGGCTGAGTGTTTGGAACCATCAAGAACACGAGGAGTTTATAGGCTGACTATGTCAGCGATTGATATGTGCGTCTGTACCTCTAATTGATCTGCTTAACGAAGAAGTACACAAACACATCTTTTAATCTCTCTATAATAATAATAATAATAATAAATTTATTTAAAACCAATTATACACATGCTATAACATATCTAATTGCTAGAGGTTTTAAATAGTACGCGACTATGATTTATATGTCGTCAGTCGGAGAATTCGCTTCTATTACTTTGTTGAGTTTTGTTTTATTTTATTTGAGGGTTCCCTAGATACCATACAAAAAGTCTTACTACACCCTGGTCGAGAGATACAGGATCGTTGGGACCTAGTGTCGGATTAGGGGCCCACCAAATTTCTTTAGTTTATATTATTTGTGTTGTTGTGTTTTTTAAAATATTCCGCCAAAATCCGTTTCCTATACTGGGTGGCCTGTTGCAGAAACTCTACTAAGCCCTTCCAATTAGTGTCGCTCGCATCGTTTAAAATGTCTCTAATCTGAGTTGGGCTTAAGACAGGTTGGCTAAAACATAAAAATCTGTGCTCTCGTAGTATTGGACATCTACCTAGAAAATGATTTATGTCCTCTACCTCATTTGTGTTGCACAATTCGCATTTATTAGTTGGTCCTGCAATGAATCTGTTTCCATTTAAGAGTATCATGTCACTTCTTGCCTTAATAATCCATGACACTGCCCGGGTATCTACTTGTGCATATTTTTTGCCGACGGTATGGTCAAGTTCTCGGTAAATTCTCCATTCGCTTCTTAATTTTTGCTGCACGAGTTCTGTAAGTCTGTGTCTCTTGAGCTCCGCTAATAGTGCAATGCGATTGACATTCCATAAGGTCTCGTTGCCCCAGTTCCACTCTATGTTATGCAATGAGCTCAGTGTGAATAGCTCTTTTGCCCAGAATACATTTTTATCCAATACCAACTGCGACAGGATTCGTGGCAACCTATGGCTATCATATATAACTAGAGTTTTGTAGATATACCGAAGGTGCTGGTCCAGCATGTAGAATCTGCTACCGTATCTATCCGTATCTAGAGCAAGTGAATAGTGTGGCGTTGTTTGTGGCAGGTAATAGATACGCTTAATGAAAAAGGCTTCCAGCTTATCCACTTCCTCATGTTGGCCATAGCCCCAGACTTGCGCTCCGTAAGCTTGTATTGCCCTACACACGGATTCATAAATTTTTCACTTCATTTCAGCGGAAGCATTGTTTTTGGCGAGAAGGCTCTTCCAGGTTATGTTGATGCTTTGCTTTGCAGCCGCAGTTCTAGCTTTAACATGCTTCTTGAAATTTAAAGTGGGCGTCAACATAACTCCTAGATATTTGTACTCAGGTACAATCTTTATGGGTTCACACTGAAATGTCCACTTTTCATTCTTTGCAAGGCGCCCTCCTTTCCTGAATACCATTTAATTTCCGCTTTGGCCATTCACTTCCATATTCCAAGTCTGACAATAAATTTCCAAGCGATCGATCATTTCCTGCAGTACAATGACTTCATCAGCCATTATAACTATGTCATCCGCATATAATAAAAGGCGTATATTTTCACTTCCCACTGTTAGGTCGCCACCTATGCTATCATGGAGATCGTCTAGGAAGAGCGCAAACAAGAGAGGCGACAGTAGACAGCCCTGCCTCACTCCGATATTTCGGTTTCGAAATAACCAGATAGCTCCGTGCCTGTCCAGACTGCCACATTCGTGTTTGCATAAATATTCTCCAGCACATTTAGGAATTTGGTCGAGACTCCCATCGAATATAATTTGTACATAAAAAGCTTCCTTGGGATTTTATCAAACGCAGCACGAAAGTCGACAAAGAAGGCGTATACATACTTTCTTTCTCTCCTCTTGTTTCAGATACACTATGGATATTAAGTTGTATATGTTGTCCACAGTCGAATACCCTTCTCGAAATCCGGCCTCTTTTAATTTGTCGTGACACTTAACCCAATTTGTTAGTCGACTGTTCAGAATGCCCATAAAAACTTTCGCTATTAATCTCTCTATGTACATTATGCATACACAACAGTGCAATTTCGTTGGGAAACATTGTTGCTTTGACAAACTTCATATACAATTGCAACACGCTCCCTCAAAGTTAACAATATACTTGACTTAAATATACGTGACGCCTAATGATGAAATGCACCCATGATGTTTGCTACTAGTTAGGCTTTTCGTCAGGCTCCGTCTGCATATACTCTACTTCAATGTCGCCATATTCATACTTTTGCTGTATGAAATGGTGGCGTCCATCTATATGCTTTGTACGCGGGTGAAATCCGAAGCCAGAAACCAATTTCTGTGCGCTCTGATTGTCATTATAAAGGCGCACTGTCTCGCATCTTCTACCGACGGCTTTCAGGAGGGCCTCCTTAACTGTTCCGACTCGATACTTCGTTGCTTACGTGCCTCCCAGCAGCACGCTTGCCCAGAATAGGAGTGCCTGTCGCTAAGGTTCGCTCCCCAATCTACATCGACAACACCAAATAGATCTTCGCCTGTTTGCCAATATAATAGGCCCAATCGCTACGTACCGCTCAGGTACCTTAGAATGCGCTTCGCTGCCTTCCAATGGTCCACATTGTAATTGCTGTTGAACTGACTCATAAAGCTTACAGCGAACGCAATATCCGGGCGTGTCGAAACTGAAAGAAACATTTGATAAGGATACTTCCACATTTCGCTTCGTCTATTGCCTCGATAGGTGTCAATGCCAAACCTCCTCAGTATGGCACCGATGTATTGCTCCTGCGAAATGAATATCCGGTGCTCGTTTAAGTTCTGCTTAAACTCAATGCCCAAGCAGGTCCTCACTGGGCCAATGTCTTTCATCTCAAAAGCCTCACCAAGATCTACCTTTGTCTTCTCCATCCACAGTAAGTCGTCAACGTAAATAGTGACAAGAAGAATCTTATTCCCTCGACGCTTTACAAATAGGCACAGATCTTGCTTAGTAGGCTCCAACCCACTTTCCAGTAGTTTTGTGGTAAGCTTGCAGTACCAACGCAAGCCGGATTGACGAAGTCCATATAGAGCTTTCCTTAACACACACAGACAGGATTCTTCAACTTTTTCATATTTTTACGCCATCCTCTGGCTGCCTCGACATATGGCATTCCTGGTGGGATCTCACTTTTGCCAATGGGCGCCTTCATGAAATCGGTAAATCCCTCTGGTATGTCCATGAAGACGCTCTCTTCAAGCTTTCCATTTAGGTATGCCGTTAGCACATCCATTTAATGGATCTCCATGTCAGCTTATACTGCTAGTGCTGCCAATAGTCTGACCGATGTGAATCGCACTACGGGCGAATACGTGTCATTGTAGTCTTCTCCATAGACATTGACTTAATGATTAATGGTTTTATTTTTATTAGTTTCTTATACAATTCAGCAAATGTGTCTCATTGCAAGCAAAAATTAAGTTTCTTAGATTCCAAGACAAGATATAAGAATAGGGTTTCAACTTCAGAGGTAAACTCTCCGCGTCCGTAGCGGTTTGACTTTCTAATCATTCTTTAATATTTCTCTTCTCTCTTAGTTAATATTATCCAAAATAAGATCTCTATACGGCGAAATGCGCGTAAAAACCAGTGGCTTATCTAGATCGTGACCACCATCGGGTTTACGTGCTCCTATACTTGACATCGCTATTATATACAAATTAGTTGGCATACCATCGGTCACATTGACACCCATCACAATGGAACCAGACATTAGATCTGCTTCACCCAATATATAGGCGCATATTTGATTTTGATATGATGAAACAATTGCCTTTAAAATGGTTCGTTGGCAGTGCAAATAACTTGTGGTATGAGCTTGCGACTTGCTACGAATGCTAGGGATTGACCGGGAGTATCCTGCATACTCCAACCGTTGTCCGATATGGCCATCCTCAGGTTCCTTAGCTGGAGGCAAACAAATGGGCTGTATGTAGTCAGTGAACTCCACATCCCTGGCCAGCTTCAGCACTGCAATGTCATCCGTTAGCGGATTAGTTGGTTGGGGATGTTTCAAAACCTCTTGAATTAAATAGACTTGCGGTGGTGGGGCACAATCAGTTGTCGTGCTGCAGTCACCTGTATCAATGTTGTCATCAAATTCCCAATCGCCAAATATGACACTAGCGGATACCAAATCTTGGACAACACAATGTGACGGAATAAGGGTGTATCGTTGGGCAATGAGCACAGTGACGCATTTATGTAGCAGGGCCCCATTGGATTCTCTATCAAAAAGTATACCCAGCCAAGGATATTCATCCAAAGCTGTGTGTTTCTTTCTATTGTAGAAAGTGGGTCCGGACTCTTTGAATTTGCCACATGGCTGCTGTTGTGCATCGATTGCTGTAAAATAGATATTTTAATTAAAATTCAAATTCAGTTTGTTAATAAAGCGATTTACTCAGAAATGGCGTTGCACTTAATACAACCAGGAAAATATGCAATCGCATCTTGAATGTCAACTGATGACTGAGTACAAACAGTGCAATTGGAATGTATTTATTAGTTTCTGATTGTCTAGCAAAGCTTACGCCGTTCCCACTGTTTGAAAAACATGATTAACATACAAAACCAGCTTGAAATTTCTATGAGGTGAACAACTGACGACTTTACACTAACTTTTGTGACTACCCTCACAAAGCATTTCTCAAATAATAAAAGCAGCAATGATATGCAAAACATATAATTCGAAAAGCACATGCGATTACACAGATTTTGAAATTCAATTGCAAGAGAACGCTACACGTAAATTCTTCATAATTCGCGGTACATCGAGGACATTTTTTTCAAAATTTTAGGCCATGTTGAACATATACTAAACATTTGGCGGTCACCCGCGGTTCTCTTGAACCATTTGCATTTTTGCACATTCAAAATATGTGGAATCGCATGTGTTTAATTTAAAATAAATTTCGTTCAAATTTTCTACAAGTTGGATATTTATCCTCTTTTTTTTTTCGCTTCCGACTGTGAAAATGGCGCTTGACAATAGATGAAATTTCTTCTACCAATTTGAGGTATAGTTCAAGGCGCGTTTGGTTTTATGTAGTCCACATGTGCTCAACAATGTGAGATGGTCACAGCAAAATGAATGTTATTGCCATATGTAAGAAGAAATATAATTTTACCTTACACACCGCGCACAAAGGATCCAACCCTTCCTCCTCCTCCTTCAATCCTCCCACCGATTCCTCATCTTCCACCGCTTCCTCTTCTCTCTCTTCCTGTGTAGTTTGTTAAATGTTATAGATGCACCACACATGAAAAAGAAAAATTCCGGAATTTTTCTTCTTCGTATGTGGTGCATCTATTTATTAACTCTTCAAAATGGACATCTTCATTTATAATATTTTCTTCTGAGGGGTCATAAAGGTGCCCAATAGCCAAGAAAATCGCAAGTATACGTTCTGAGTGCGTTTTATAGTCTTTGTGAAACTGGAATTTCGCCAGATATCCAAAGTAGTGATCCTTTTTTCGGCCAAAGTAAGGAATCACACCCACCCATTACGAAGCGGCAAATGTTCTGAATACTAATTTTTGAACCCGCGAAAAAAGCATTTTTCCGCACGGATTCGATGTAGCCGCACTGTCTCCTGGCATGCTTCTTTTTATACCCTTGCAAAGGGAATTATAATTTTGCCCAGAAGTTTGCAACGCATAGAAATATTCATTTCCGACCCCATAAACTATATATATTCTTGATCAGGGGGACGAGCTGAGTTCATTGAGCTTTGTCCGTCCGTCTGTCTGTCTGTCCGTCTGTCTGTCTGTCTGTCCGTATGTCCGTCTGTCTGTCTGTCCGTCTGTTTCTACGCAAACTAGTCTCTCAGTTTTAAAGCTATCGAGCTGAAATTTTGCACAGAGTCCTCCTTTTACTGCACGCTGCTAATATGTCGGAACCGACCGGATCGGATCACTATATCTTATAGCTGCCATAGGAACCATCGGTCGAAAAATGGGTTTTAGTGAGAAAAACTTTTTTGTTTTCAATGTTAACGTGATTAAACTCGGTCATTAATAATATTATATACTTTCAAACAGATTTGCAAATTTTGGTCAAAATCGGATGACTATATCTTATAGCTGCCATAGGACCGATCGCACAGTGGGCGATTGGGCCTCGCTAGCGGCATTTAATTAATAACTTCCAAACGAAAACAGATATCTTCAGTCGGTTTTTTTTCACTGCCCAGAAAAAAATCAAAGTATTTTTTGAAACTTCATTAAACAAATTTGGTAAATCAATATTTTATTGAAAACGATAAAAAATATATTATTCCGAATCGGAATCTTCAGAATCAGGCATATCCATATGCTTCATTGAAAGCAAGCTCTTCACATCCTCGTCCCTAATAATATTTTTTGCAGACGATATCGAAGATCCATTTGACAATGAAGATATCAAAGGGTCGGATGAAACTAACAATGCATTTATGACATCTTCCATAGTATTTTTTCGAGAATTTTTTCTGGTGTTGCTCTCGCGTATGTTTCGAAAGTCCTTGTTCCTGGCTTCAAGAGCTTCCTCGGACATCATACCAATTGGAAGAGAAAAATTATCTATAATGTCTGCTCCATGAATTAAAATTCTGTGAATTGACGATGGCATATAAAACCAGGGGTATATCTATCTATGATCTATCTATCAATACTATCGGCGTATCTAGCCATTCCTTGTTGTCATTTTCAAAAAACAACTTATTTCATCGACAATTTTTCCACTTTACGACAAGCCTGCTAGTGAAATTTCGCAGCTTTTTGCCAATCTCGCATTTCTCCTCCTGAGTATAGTTAACGCCTTTCAGAACAGTATCAAATACAAAGTTTTCCATGGTGAGGAACTTCTTGGTTGGGATCGCTTCTTCATGCCATACTAAGAAAAGTGTCCGTTTTTCGACTGACATTGTGCCTTAAAAGTGCCGTAGTAGGAAGGGTAGCAGGTAGTAGCAATTCATATTGGACATTTTGGACGCACAATGATTCCAACTTCCAGATAAAATAAGAATTAGACTGAATCCAGGTGAATCAAGTATAGTTCTACTCCACGAAAGACAGGTGTACGCTACTGTTGACTCGTTGTTAATACACTTAATTACCATTACGTTTTATAAGCAACACACTTATAGACCGGTCACAAACACTGATTTTCTATGTAATACATACCTTGAAGATTATAAAAAACCAAACTTGTAATACAATAAGTAAAAATTCCAAATTTCCCAGAGACTCGAAGTGAATGCGCACAACAAAGAAAAAATTTTGTAAAGCGCTTGCTGCAGCATATGCTGTGTTTGACAGCTCACAGCTGATGATCAGCTGATCGGAGAGCTTTTAGAAAAGCTCCAAAAATCTAATCAAAGTATCTGTTATCGATTTGTAAAAAAAAATCAACGCTTTTTCAAATTTGAAAATTTGAATTAAATGCCGGTAGCGAGCCCGAATCGCCCACTGTGGATCGGTCGGAAAATGAGTCTAAGTGAAAAAAACTTTTTTGTTTTTAAGTAAATCGTTGTTAAGGTCGGTGATTCTTAATATTAAACGCTTTCAAACTCATTTGAAAAAGTTGATCGACATCGGGTGACTATATCTAATGGTTGCCATAGGACCGATCGGTCGAAAATGAGTCTTAGTAAAAAATTTTTTTTTTATTTGCGTCCTTAAACTCGCTGATGTCTTATTTTATATGCTTTAAAATAGATTCGCAAAATTGGGTCGAAATCGGATGACTATATCTTAAGGCTGCCATAGGGCCCATCGGTCGGAAATTGAGTCTAAGTGAGATAAACTTTTTTGTCTTCAATTTTATCGTTCTTAAACTCGGCGTTTGTTAATTTGATATTTTTTCAAAAAGAATCGCGAAATTTGGTCGAAATCAGATCTTTATCTGTCGGAAAATAGGTTTTAGTTACAAAAATTTTTGATTTTTATGTAAGCGTTCTTAAACTTTGACATTTCAAAAACAGCATTGCAAGGGTATAAAAACTTCGGCACAGACGAAGTTAGCTTGGCCTTCTCGTTCTTCCTGTCTTGTTAAACTTTATTTAAATTGTTTCGAACACAAAATTTACTAACAATGACGTAATAGTCGTCTGTCGGCAAAAAGTTTGTAAATAAGTTGTGCGTTTTACGGATGAGTGTTTACTTAATTAAAATTATTGAAAAGAAATGATCTGTATCTAAATGCATATTTGATGAAGTTAATTGATCCCAGTTTGGCCCATTTAATATATTATATTTATAATTTCGTTCTTCCTTAGAACGGTCTTCCCTAGATGCTGCACCCTAAACTCTCTGAGAACCGGGCAGCGTCCAATAAAATGGCCAAATGTCTCCTTTTCGTTCAAATTACACATTGTGCACAGTCCTCATTGGGTCGGCGAAAATCCATCGCCATTCAGTTTAATTTGATATATGTGATTCCATTGCTTTAATCCAGAAATTTATAAATGCTACGCGTACTTGCTGCTGCCTGCTCGTGATACTTTCGGATTGCCTCAGCTTTTAATCGGTCTACCAGTTCGTTACACCCGAAGCTCCATGACTCTTTAGTTCCATTTTCCCATTGCCATTCAAAATCGCGGCCCTGAAATCGTTCTTATGGAAGATGTACGTGGAAAGCTTTCGATGTAATCTATGCTCTTGGTAATCAAATAAGGTTTTGCCAATATAGTTTAAGTGAGTCATGAGTGTAAAAAATTGGTTGTCTTCCATGCCAAGTTCAAACGCCAATGCGTAATTAGGAGTATTGTCCGGCAGCCTTAGAATCCGTTTAACAAAGTATCGCTGAAGTTGGTTTACCTCTTCAAAATGATGTGATCCCCATATTTGTGCTGCGTAAGATTGAATGGAATGGCACACCGCAAGGAATAATTTCTATTTGGAGCTTAAGGGTACTCTTTGATTGCAAAACTGTTAATGCAGTTTTTCGCTGACCTGTTTCGCAGCTCAACATGTTTTGTGAAGGATAAGGTTGGTGTAAATACCACTCCCAGATAGGTGAACTCTGACACAATCGGTACTAGTTCCATTTCTCGTTTTGGGACAGTCGGCCACCTTTTCTGAATACCATAATTTTTGACTTACTGGTACACACCTCCATATTCCACTTTTTACAGTACTGCTCGAGCTTGTAGATCATTCGTTGCATCATGTCTATATCGTCTGCTAATAGCACGATATCGTCTGCGTACAAAAGTACTCGAAGGTTGATATCACCGATCCATAATCCTCCTTTAGTTTCATCATGAAGATCATTTAGGAATATTATAAACAACAATGGGGAAAGAAGCCATCTTTGTTTTACGCCTGAGTGTGTGCGGAAAGATTGTGACAGCTCACTCCTAGTCCACACTGAAGATGTTGTATTGCAATATATATTTTGTAGGAGATTTTGTATATTTGATGAAATACCCAATTGATGTAATTTGTAGAAAAGTTGTGGCCGTGGTACTCTGTCAAACGCTGCCGCAAAGTCTACGAAGCAAGCGTATACGTTTTTTTTCATAATATGTAAATACATTCAAGTTAATGCGTGTATTACTGCTCAATTTATATTACATCCAGGTGAAACTATTTTTAAAGATTATTTGCCATAAACTAAGACAGACTCGCCTTATCAAAATTTGGTCTTAATTTATCCACAATAAATAGAGTTTTGATTGCTGCTACATATTAATTTGATGCTCGAATAATAATTTCAAATTTGACAGCTTTTAAAATGATAGAGAGATTTCGTTGACGAAATTTCGAAGAAGCGTATGTGTCGTATACGTAATTTTTTTGTGGAAACTGTCAAATCATTTCGCAGAGGTTAAAATTTAAATTATTTTTTTTTCCTTTTTTTTAAGTTTGCAGACGGACGATTAAAAAAAGACAGTAAATTATATCTTACATCTAACAAAGAAAAGTGAGACACAAATTTCCGAAAAATTTCATAGTTAGCATAATTTGTTAGACAGATCGGAGAAAAAATTTCTAGTGAGGGTTCCTTAGCAAAGTCCAGCATTTTATAAAATTTCTGATCACATTCGCGTCTTTTTCGAGTTCTTTGTCTGACTACAATAGTTCGTTTTCTGATCATAAATGATACTCTTGTCGGGAGAAAATGGTACCCTATCCGCGACTCTTCATGAAGAGCCGATTATACCCCATTATTCTGATCAGTTTCGACTCATTTTCGAGTCATATGTGGGAGTCTTTTTCCAGTAGTTTTTTTAATGAATCACACTATGATCAAATGCATGAGTCATTTTCGAGTCTTCCTTAAATCGCAAATGCAATTAAACTCTCTTTTTAATCATCAAAAGAGCTCGAAAAAGAATCATCTAGATAATTCTTATTAAATTGGTATTCCAAATGCTAGTTTGGATAGAATGTAGAGAGTACATCCATCGAATTCCCAGAGCATACCCAATGGCTCTTATCATTGGGACCAAAATTTGCTCTTCCTGTGACAAAGACGAATATATCCTGGAACAGGGGATCCAAGCAGTGGAAGAAGACAAAGCGAAGAAGGTCGCAAGAAGAAACCTAACTGAGAGACTAATTAAATTTAAACAAAACAACAGGACAAATGAAAAAGACGAACTAATTTTAAAAATTGCAACAGACACGGAGAAATTTCTAAAAACACATCAGGACGAAACTATAATTACACAAGCGGACAAGGGAAATAAAACAGTAGTCATGTATAAAACGGAGTACACCGGAAAAATGAATAGAATGATTTCAGATAGGACCACATATAAAACAATGAGAAAGGATCCCACCGCACAGCTTATTAGGAAAAATAACCCAATAATCAATGACTTAGCCAAAAATAACTACATTGACAACAAACAGAAACAAACTTTATACTGTTCACAACCCAAAATAGAAAAAAAAAAAACCTACCACTTAGACCCATAGCCGCATCAACTACTGTCCCCTGCTATAAAGTAGCAAAACATATAGGATACATCTTAAGGCACATAACATCTGAAAAGGACAGACTTCGAGATCTGTAGATACGAAATATTGGTATCATTTGATGTGATATCATTATTCACCAATATCCCAACATCACTAGCGATAAACAATATCATGGAAAGATGGACTGAAGTTGCAAAACACACAGATATACCCAAACGACGGTTCAAGGAATTGCTAGAATTCTGCCTGATAGAGAACAACTAATTCACATACAATGACACAGTCTACAACCAAATATTTGGAATGCCAATGGGGAACCCATTGTCCCCAACAAGGTGGGAAAGTACTGGAGACGCAATGAACATACAGATAAAACACTTCTCAAAATATGTAGATGTCATATTGTGCATCATAAAGTCGAAGGATAAAGAGAAAATCTTAGAAGTACTAAACAAACAACACAGACGAATTCAATTCAGCGTAGAAATGGAGGATAAGAACAAAATAGCCTATCCAGACACAGAGATCACAAGGGACAAGGGACAAACTAATATTCAACTGGTATACCAAACCAATGGCATCGGGCAACCAGAAAATCAACACGGCTAAAAATCTGATCAGAACAGCCTACTCATTAAGCAATGAACGGTTTAGACCAGACAACTACATCAAAATAAAGAAAATTTCAATGAACAATAGCTACCCAGAACAACTCATCAATCGACTAATTAAGGAAACAACTGACAACACCAAGGAGAACCAACAAGAACCAAAGAAATACATAAGCGTCCCATACATTCAAAATTTAACAAATGCAAAATCACTAATAGAAATAATGCCAAAACAAACGACACAACAGCTGATATTCGCCTACAAAGCGAATTGTTTGTGTTTACAAACACAAAAGACCGAATTAACAAGGAAGACAAGAGCGGGGTTGTGTACGAAAAGACGGAGAACAATGCAACGAAATCTACATAGGCTCGACTAAGCGCTCTCTGGGCACGCGATTAAGCGAACCTAAAAGAGATGCCCAGAAGAGTAAAACAACAACAGCTCTAGCAGAACATGTCACAACAACAAATCATACAGCTGACTTCGAACATGTTAGAATACTAGATGTGGAAACGAGATGGAACACTAGAACAAAGTTCCCCAGCGATAGCCCCTAGGACACGAACATACTCGGCAATTCACACCGAATGCTTGCCGAAGTCATGAGAGTGACACAGTCACATTTTTGCGCTCTCTGCCTGGGGAACCCTGCACTAGAATGACACTGGAGAGCTTGCGGATCCAAGAGAGAGCGGGGCAAGCCGTCAACCACAGAGAGGATGTACAACAAACAAACTTCATATTCGCAGAGCGGCACTATCACAGAGAAGAAGCAGCGCCAAGACAAAAATTAAATAAACAAATATTGAACAGAAATTAAAAACATGGATAGCCTGACAACAAACAACAATAACAAAGTGCAATATAGGAGACACAATATGACGACAACACATTAGATATTTAACATTTAAAGCAAATTTATATATATAATATATACATACATATATACTGGGGCGGTATTCCGAATTGGGGGGTCGCCGTACATAGGATCGAGATCCTCTTCCTCCAAATAGCACGATTTTGCTTTCATCCGACCATAGGATGTTTCTCCACTTTTCTGCCGGCCAATTCAGGTGCTCTTTGGCAAACTCTATTCTTTTTGCCACATGCTTCGCATTCAAAAGTGGAACTTTTCTCGGACTACGGGCACTTAATTTATAATCTTTTAAGCGATTCCGAACTGTCCTAATGCAAGCCGATATGTTAAGCTCCTTCTTTAGCTCAGTAGCCGGCTTAAAGGGGGCCTTCTTGCACTCGCGAACCAGTCTGTTCACCAGCAAATTAGACATTGCGACTTTTCTACCGCGTGTTTCTGGTTTATTTTTATAATTTAAGGCATTACTAATTATTTTATTGGAGCAACCGACGATTTGTCCCACCTGAGCGTAGGTGTTTCCTTCCTCGATAAGCTTTTTAATGATTTCCCTCTTTTCGTCACTGCAATGCTTTCCGCGACCCATAATTAAAAATTTTTGGGAACTTAATGATAGTGTGGCGACTCGACTTTGCAATACGACGCATTTGCTGTCCGCAGACACAACAACAATCATCATGTCGCCGAACAACTGCAGTCTGTTCCTCGGAATCTCAAAAAATCCGTTATCAGTGCAATTTTTTTTTGCCGCTCTGTTTTGCACTTCGTTTGCTGAGATGCCTTATACAGAAAAAACCGTTAGCAAATTGAGCATTAACACATTACTCTCAGAGAGATCACATGTAAGCCTATACTGTACAACAAAATTATTAAACCAATTACAAAAAAAACAAAAGATGTATTGCATCAAAGAATTTTATATGACGCAGTGCTATTATTTTTGCCGCAACTGTATGTAGTGAAAATGTGTATTGATGTATGTATGTATGTAAAAGCTAGAGGACGGCCTAAAATAACCCCAGTAGAAGAACACATTCCAATATCAAAAACGAGAAATTTTTTGGAATTATAAGTACGTCTCCCCGATTCGATCAAAAGTTTTTTATGACGCTATGAAACAAGATGCAATCCAAAACCTTTGTCTAGACATGTTTTGGAACCTCTCTGCGAACCGATTAGTAGACTTATCGATGGGTTTGAACTTCCAGAGCGAACTCTCTGCGTATGCAAGCATTGGAACTTCCACTTTCTGGACTTATTGCTAGCCATAGGGAAGATGAATTGTTAATAAGGCTTCGATGAAAGGATCAAAATTTTACTTAACCTGTGGGAGAGAACCACTAAGCCACAGTCTCCACAAAGCTAAGAGTTATCTTTTGATTAAAGTCTTTTCTTCGATTTTCTCCGAGATCTGCCATTTAGTTAAAAATATTATTTTAAAGAGAATCAAGTGCTTGACCGGCTACCAACAGTTCCTACAACCGCGAGAGTGCTGGAAACTGCACCACCAAAGAAAAGCTGCTCCATCCAGAAGGAATTCAACTCAATTAACAATCCTGGTTTTATTGAGCGAACTCTACCTTTTCCCTGGAGGCGTATTCTGAAACTCATTTTGCTCCCCCCCCCCTTTCACATGTTTCCTTGACAATTTTTCGATTCCATTTTTCTGCTCATGCAAAAACGAATCAAAATGGAAATCTATTTTATGCAAAGGCACGCAGCTTGCCTGCTGAGGCCTGGAACTAAGCCAACCATAAGGCAAAGGCACCGCAAATATACATACGTGTGTGTGTGTGTTTGTATTGTGCATATGTGTGTGCGTGTGGCTGGTCCTGCCTGTGGAGGCGAAGGCGTTGGCGTAAATGCTTTGCGTATGCAGTCATGCATGCGTCTTGTGCAGAGCTGCCTGGACTTGGCATACAATTTATGTGCGAAATATGGCGCCAGCTTTTACTTTTGCTTACCTTTTGCCGTTTTCTTTTAGTGTGTGTTTTTCCGTTTGCGGTTTGTTAAATTGAAAGCCTTTGCCTGTAACCAACACCCCCCCCGCTCTCTCTCTCTTTCTCTCTTTTAGCTGGCCACAGTAATGACATGGCGTCGATTGGTGATATATCGATGATCTCACCGCCAACGTCTTCCATTTCAAACGATCAAGATCCGTTTGGACAGCTGCCACCGCTACCACCGCCATTGCGTTCCACCCAAGTGCTTCAGCCATTGAGCGTATTTCCAGGTGGAATTTTTTGATTCTATATATATCTATAAAAAAATGTTTTGCCTGCCATTCTGTTTTCTATGTTGATTTTGTTTTTGAACTGATTTTTGTGTACAGTTCAAGTATTTTTCTTGCATTTCCAATTGATTGCAAGTTTAATTGGTATATTTTTTATGTGTTTGGCTGCATAATTGCCCTTGGTATTTTTTTTGGTTTTGTTTTTTTTTCACACACACACACACACACACTCACTCGTATTTACACAGACCTACACATGTTTCGAAAACTTTCGTTTTCCAACCTCCCCCCTCGACTTTTGTTTAGCATTCTTTTTAGCTGCCAGCAGCATTCATTCAGTCAGTCAATCAATCAATCCAATCCAAACCAAACCAAACCAAACCAATCCCAAACCAATCAGTCAAACAGTCGTCCATTAATTAAATGTCGCTCTCTTTCTTCTCTATCTGTGCTTGCCATTTGTATTGCCAAACTTTTTGACTCTATAAAATAACAATTTTTATTTGACCAAAAAAAAAAAGTGGAACTTTTCAAGTAGCCTTAGCTGTGTTAGCCCTGTTTTTTGATGCTGCCGCTGTGTTTGTGTAACTCTTTATTAGTGTGTAATTCACTGCACTGCTTTTGCAAGACTTTTTTCCTCCCCCCCCCCCAAAAAACTACGTTCGTTCGACTCTTCACTTAGTGATGTCCTTCAAATGAAACAAACTATATGAGAAATGCTAACAAATTACAACAATTTTGTGCTCTCTTCTTCCATTTTGTTTGTTTTTTTTTTTTATGAACAACAACAACAATAACTACTACCAAACGATAAACCAAATATTATGAATTATTTTGTAATTTAATTTTACTGTAGAGTGAGTATAAACAATTAAAGCAAAAAATGAAACCTTATTGTTTTGAGTTGATTTTACACTGGGCAACTATCAAATATTTTGAAAAGTTTTATATGGTAAGATAAACACAAACATACATTTTTATTTAATTTGAAAAGTAATTTACATTTTTGCAGCTTCACTTTGTGTAAGGGAATCATTTTTAAACATTTGAAAACCGCAGCTTTTACTTGCATAGTTGTAGCAGGTTTATGGAGCTTTTTTTTTTTTTTTAAAAAACTCGATCTCTTTACTCTATTTTGAAAATCAATATCAAGACCACATTTTTGACCAGTAAATAAATAAATAACGTAACCAAATCTAGGTGGGATTTGGATCTTTGGTCTTCAGTCAGGATGTTAAGCTAAATAAACCACTAAAACTAAATCTTACTTTTCGTTTTCTGCCCGCGGCAAATCTGCCAGAAATTAATGTTTGATTTTTGAAATTAATTACCAAAATTATTAAGCCGATCCTTAAACTTTTTAGTGACAGCAATTCAGGTCCTTGTAGTAGAAGTAGTTTTTTTTAGTTGGTACAGTAGTAGTAGTTGAAATTTATTTTTATTGATATACATTAATGCGAGTATATACACACCTGATCATATTAATAGGTACACACACGTCAACTCTGACTTTAAGGTAACAGAAAACAGTTTTATTCATTGTTTCAAACTTAAAATTTGTTCTCATTGGTTCTTAAACTATTTGTTTTTAATAAAATAAACTTAATTGTAACATAGAATAATAATATAATGTAGGAGATTTGCGAGAACCGTAGTAGAAATAATAGAAGCAGAGCTTGTTCGTTTGAAGATTAGACAAAGAGTGAGAGAGAGTTTATTGTTTACAGATTCATTTATACATATTCACACAAGTATCGAGCGCAGTATCGATAATCATATGACTTCTGTTTACATTGGAAAGGGAGTTGCCACAATGTTGTATTGCTCAATTCATATAATTCAACACTCCCTTTCAATACATACATTCCTAATTTAACTTAAGGCCAAGCAACTTTATACAATTGTCATATTTTGATTTGGAAAGGTTTTTAGTCAAGATATCTGCAGACATATCATTCGTAGGGCAATACTCTAATTCAATTATATCCTTACTAAAAACTTCTCTTACAAAATGAAATCGTATGTCTATATGCTTGCTCCTAGCATGGTATACAGGGTTTTTGACCAAGTTAATGGCACTCAAATTATCGCCATGAATTACTATAGATTTCAAGTCGTCAAAACAGGTTCATTTCATTGTAGAGCTTTACAATATAAACTGCTTCTTTCGTTGCTTCCGAGAGAGCCATGTACTCAGCCTCTGTGCTGCTAAGGGCTACCGATGACTGCTTTTTGCTCTCCCATGAGAACGCACTGCCTCCAAGCATGAAGGCATATCCAGTGTAGGATCTTCGATCAGTGGCGCCTCCGCCCCAATCCGCGTCGACATATCCTTTGATAGACTCTCCAGTCTTCGTATAGGTAATACGCATGGACGATGTCATGTGCAGGTACCTCAACACCTGCTTTGCTGCTGACCAGTGCTCGGGGTGAGGGTCAGCGTTCCTTTGCGACAGCTTGCATACAGAATGCAAAATGTCAGGTCTGGATGTAACCGCCAAGTACATCAGGGACCCGATCAGTGACTGGTACTCCGCCTGGTTCGCCTTTTCACAATTTTGGCTGTCACACTTAGTGGGACTGATGTTGTGCGGCACGCTTCCATGCCACACCTCTTGAGTAGCTGCAACACATGCTGCTGTTGGGTGATACTTATCGCTCCTGTAGCGCCTTCCCTCTCGATTTGCATACCGAGAAAGTGATGTATGGGACCTTTGTCTACGATCTGAAATATACGAGAAATCTTTTGCTTAATTGTGACCAACTCACCGATGTCTGAAGAACAAATCATCAGATCATCTACATAAACCGCAATGATGTTTATTTGGCCTTCTTGGTGCTTTGTGTAAATGCACGGTTCACTGGGGCATGCCGCAAAACCAATTTGCGTTAGCATTCGGCCAGACTGTTTTAGGCCGTAAAGGGACTTCTTCTGTTTGAGAACAGTAACACCAGATTCTTCAAACATTTTGGGCTGCTTCATATTATATAAACATCATCCTGTAGTTCGCCATTCAGATATGCGGTGGACACATCGAGTTGGTGTACATGCAGCTCCAATTCAGCCGCTATGCCCAACACCATTCGTATCGTTGCATACCTCACAACGGGTGAGAATGTTTCTTCGTAGTTTATGAAAAACTGCTGACCGCAGCCTTTGGCCACTAGTCGTGCCTTAAAGCGTTCGATATCGCCATTAGCACCTCGCTTGAGTGAAAACACCCATCTGCTTCCAATCGCCTTATGATTGGGTGGCAAGTTAGCTGGTTCCCAAGTAGCGTTTTCCACCAACGCGCCATATTCTTCCGCCATGGCCTTTTGCCATTCAATTGCCTGCTCACCAGATATAGCTTCTTCTGGAGTAGTTGGAAATATAACGTCATCATAGTTCAACAACATAACATAAAAGAGATCATTTTGTGTTTCAGATACGTTTTCAGTGTGATCATAATAATAGGTACACTTCTAGGTTGGTAAGAAAAAAAATTGTAATTTCCATTTTGTGTGCTTTTTTTAGGTAAATTAGTATTTCCTAACTTAGTATCCACCTCTATTTGTGGCCACTACTGCTATTCTTTTTGGCATACTTTTAATAAGAGCCTGGCAGGTCTCTCTACTGGTGTCTCATACCACAGTTTTTGGACACCTTCCCATAATTTTTGTTTATTTGAAAATGAATGCTTTGCCAATTTCTTTTTTAAGTCTCCCCACAAGTTTTCAATGGGGCTTGGCCACTTCAGAACGTCAACTTTTTGGTCCTCGAAAAATTTAGATAACAGCCTTGATGTGTGTTTAGGATCATTATCTTGCTGAAATACCCCACGTAATGGCATATTTTCCTCAGCATACGGTACCATAACTGTTTCCAATATCGATTGGTACTCTTCAGCATTCATTTTATTCGTAGTCTGACAAATTGGACCTACGCCGTACCAGGAGAAGCAACCCCATACCCCATTATATTGCCACCTCCATGTTTGACTGTTTTTTTTGTAAACCGTGGATGGAATTCCTTTCCATTAGGGCGTCGAACATTCCTTTTTACAGTCATTCCCAAACAAATTAATCTTGGTTTCATCGCTCCATAATATGTTTCTCCATTTTTTCTCCCCGGTGCATCCTACGCAGTCTTTGTGGTCCCTTGCAAAAGTTTGCCTCATGGTGATATTTTTTTTGCGCATAAGTGGGACTTTTCTGGCAATTCTTCCTGGTAGGTTGGCATCTTGTAGTCGTTTTCGGATAGTTGGAGCACTAACTGAATTCCCAATTTCGGCTGCCATAGCCCTCGATGACTTAAATGGGTCCTTTTTGCTTCAAAGTTACTATGTAGTGGTCAAGGGTTTCTGTTGTTTTTTGTGGCCTTCCGCGGGTTTCCTGTCTTGGTTTTCTTTCTAATGCATTTTTAACAAATTTATGAGACCTGTTCATTAATTTGGCGATGGCTTGTGAAGATTTGCCTTCTTTTCTCAGACTAAGAACCAATCGAGCTCTTTTTAGTACAATGAGAATTCCGACACATTTTTTCTAAGAAAAAATAATTATTTAATTCTCTGTATTGACAGGAACTATACTTAATTTACCTTTAGTTACCAAAAGATCACTGATTACAAAATTATTCACTTGATACTTGTGAGAAACGGAGACTGTACCTATTATTATGATCAGGCGAAATGTGTGGTGGACTCGCAATTTATAGAAAATCTTTGATATACGGGGCAGCCCCTCTTTCAACTCTTTGTCACAGTGTGGCCAGACATTGACAACAACAAAAAACCAAAAATTAAAAAGTTGTCAACACTAAAAGTACGAAAAAAACCGGTGTTAAAAAATTCCGGTGTGTACCTATTAATATGATCAGGTGTGTATATATAGGATTCAAAAGTTTCAAACAAAAGAATTTACAATGATTATAAAAAATAGGCTGTGGCATGTTTTTTTTTTTTAAAGCCTTAAAGTGTGGGACTTGCAGTTCCTCACACACTAAAACCACCCCTACTCTCCGTTTCCCTCTTGCGGAACCACCGCTAAGTATTACTTCACAAGGGGGAGATGGCACGAAGGCCGCCGATAGATTCCTATCTAGGGGTTGAAGTCGAATTGCGCTGTCGTTCAGCGCGACGCTAGGATTTTAGAACCTCTGCAGTCATGGTGCATATTGCATTCCAATTGTTTTGCGAGCTGAGTAGGATGTCCATCAAGTCAGTGACTGTGAATGGCCTCCCAATAGCTAGGCATAGCTTTTCCCGTTTGGCAGCGAATCTCGGACAGACAAAGAATATATGTTCTGCGTCTGCGACAGTGTGTACAAAACGGATCTGTCTCATGCTTAAACCCGGTTAGTAGCTGTGATAGATAAAAGTCGGTTTGTCCGTGCTGTCTACCCAACCGCAATTAGTCTTCTTGTCCAGCTGCCGTTGTTGGTAGTACTCCACCTCGCTTGCCATTGCGTCATCGTCCTCTCTCGTCGATGCTCATCTGCTTCACTGCTTTCCATCGCAAAGAGGTCAAGCGGCACCATTCTTGCTAAGACTAGCGCCGCGTCCTCCGACACAATCCGGAAACTGCAGGTGACTCGGAGGGCACACCTTCTGGACGCGCTTTTGCATCCGCGGCTGTATGATGGCACGGTCATTGCAGGGGCCCATATCGGTGCTGCGTACATTATGATCGTCCTGACTACATTGCAGATCAGCCATCTGCTACGCTGTCGAGGTCCACCGATGTTCGCCATAATTCCCGAAAAATGGCATTTGTTGCTTTGGTGGCCTTTTCCTCCACGTACGCTAGGTAGAGAAGCTTGGTCCTGGCCCTCCTGGAGGTGCTGTTTGAGCCAATTTTACAGCCTATGGCTAAGCCTATGGTCCAGCATAACCCCCACAGGTATGATGTGCTGGTCTCCGATTCTGATGTTGGCAGTTTCCACACGTTTCCTGCTGCTTATAAGGACCGTTTCGGTTTTATGGGGAGCCAAGCTCAACCCGTTGTCCTCTAGCCAATCGGTCACCCGCACTATCGCGTCGTTGGTTTTACACTGAACGTCGTCCAGTTTTTTGGCTAGTGCGACAATCGCGATGTCATCTGCAAAACCAACAATGCTGACGCCTATCGGTGTAGCTAGCCTAAGAACTCCGTCATACATTACTTTCCACAGAATCGGCCCTATAACTGAGCCCTGTGGCACGCCGCCTGTGACTTCGTATGTTTGCCTCCCATCTGATGTGTCGTAAAGCAGAATACGGTTCTCGAAGTAACTGGCTACCAGTTTCACTAGATACTTAGATATACCAAGACGCGTGAGTGCTTGGAGTATCTTTTCCCACCGAGCGGAGTTAAATGCGTTCTTCACGTCAAGCGTCCTTACAGCTGTGGCCCTACGGGCTTTGTGCACCACCATTGAGTTGCGAACGGCCGTGCCGTTCTTGCAATTCCGCCTCTAGACGGTTGCATAAGATGCGCTCGAACAGTTTGCCGACGACATGCACAATGATCTGTATGCCGAGGGGTCCTCCATATTCTTGCCCTCTTTTGGGAGCAGAACCAGTCTTTGGAGCTTCCATCTTGATGGAAAGACTCCCTCCCTAATGCACTGGTTGTAAGGATTAGCAAAAACGTCCGGCTGTGCTCCCACAATAATTTTTACAGCTTTTGTTGGAATACCGTATGGCCCAGGCGCCTTATCGACTTGAACACGGGAAAGTGCAGTTATTACTTACTCTGCGTTCGTAGTACAATCGTGCAATAATTCCGTCTCTATCGTGTGGTCTATTGTCTCTGGGTGGGCCGGAAATAGCGTATGAACAATTGCTTGTAGCTGCGTTGGGCATGTGGGAGATGGCCGCCTTGCCAGCTTTCCCATTACGAGCATGTAGGCTTGTCCCTCCGCTTCTTCGCACAATACTTTCCAGCAGTTTGCCTTGCTCTGTTTGATGGCCTTCTTAAGTTCAGCTCGGCGCCTTTGGAATGCAGCTTATGCATTTCCTGGTCGGTCAGAGTATCTTTTTCGCAGTACAGGACCCTGAGTTCCTTTAGAATTGGACAGCGAGAAAAGAAGTGGGCGGTGTCTTCTCTCTCTCTCCGGTGTTACAGAGAGTGCAATGACTGGGGTTTGATATATATTTCATATACTTTAGGTTAAGCCCTTCCGTTCTCGTTCGAAAAATGACTGATATTGCTGCTACGTCTAAATTGTCAGTGAAATAATTTTTATATTTTAAGTTATACTCCAGTTTGCAGTACGTGTCACAAGACTGACTTTCACGAGCTTGTGATTCAAAGCCAATCCTTTGCCAGCTGTCTATGCTCTGCAACAGTTTTGTCTGCCAAAGGTTCAATGAGCTATACCCTTCTATGTTGCACCTAATATTGTGTTCCACTTGCTTCTAATAGGTGTTCTGTGACAATTCATGGAAGACGCATGGATGCCATTTGCATAGTCGTATTAATAGAGAAAACTTAGTTGGGAAACCCGTTTCCAAGTGTATGGCATAGTTAGGCGAGCATAGAGGCAAGTGGAACACCCTCTTTATATAAAAACGGAGGAGTCGTTCCACTTCTTCGTATTGAACAAAACCCCATACTTGGGCAGCATAGCACATAATTGCTCTGGCTGTGGCTAAGAACAATTTATACTTAGAGCTGCGACTGACGTGTCTTTTTCTAAGCAGTTTGTTCCACGTGGTATTGATTGCAATTTTCGAGTCGCTTAGTTTTTTTGATTAAATGCTTGCGAAATGACATGTTTGGTGTAAGAGTGATTCCCAAGTACTGGTACTCGGTGACTCGGGCTACTCCACCCAACTTCCCCGCTCGTCAAGCGATAGTGGATCTTCCACCCGAAAGGAAACCCGACAGGCTGGTTCTGTAACGTGTTTCCTCTTTGAAATAGGTACCCTGAAGAGAAATTGTCAACTAGTAACAAAACAAAACTGTCCTACACCTTGTTGGAATGCTAGTAGAATATAACTGGTAGCAAAATAGCTAGATTCGGGTAAGTAGGGCCAGCAGGCCCTGTTGTAATAGTTGTAATCCAATTGCAAAAGAATTGGTGATGAATGAGTTGACTGACAGATTTTTATGTACTGTTATCCTGAGCAGCGACATAAACAGACTGTCATAAGGAACACTCAAAGGTCAACTAGTATTTAACTAGTTGAAAATGGCTGCTGCATGGGACAATACTCTCCCGCCTATGCCATCTGGCATTAAACTGGTTGCAAATGGCTGCAGCCGGGGACAAGTCTGTGTAAAACGGATGACTTCAATACATTGATTTGGATTGGAAGTGCAACCAGTTGCAAGTTTTTAGAGACAGGTAGATTTCTGGTTGCAAACTAGACACCTTCCCTGCGGGATAGTTAATCTGTTCCAGTCTATGCCATTTAACACAAGTTGGATCTCCTGGTTTGTTCCATGCGTGCAGTCGATGCGCCCGGAAAATTGGACATGTTGCGCAAAAGTGGATGACATCTTACCTTTCTCGAAGATTACAAAGGCTCCATATCTGAGATGTGTTTTGTCTATGTGGGCAATTGTTCAGGTTCATCATCATCATGGTTTTGAAAATAGCTGAGATCGAAGTTGTGTCATATTGGTCTTGGAAGTAGTTGCCAGAAGCAGGGCTCTTTGCGCGGTGTTCAAAGTTGAAAGGCTGCTTAAATCCAAATCAATACCATACTCCTGCGATAGGTTTTCACATACAGAAGAAGAAGAAGTTTGCCGCCATGAAGGGTAGCCGGTGACGTGATAGTGATAGGACATAGTTCACGTATCGAAAGTGCCGCATTATTGTGTGCTCATAAAGCTCCCAAAGGCCTGTTTCCAAGTGTATGTCGTATGTGGGAGTGTTCTGAGCAAGATAGAAAGCAAGCAGAAGTTTTTAACTTCTTCAACAGTTTTTAACTTCTTTAACAGACTTCAGATTTTGCAGTTGATTGAATCATTCTATATTTTGTACTGGCGCTTACGTTTTTCGTGCAAAATAGCGTTTTCCCTGTGCTGTTTTGGAATTTCGCAACTTTTGCTGTAGGTGCTTGTGAAGTGACATGCTACTAACAATTGATGCTAGAGTCATTTATAGTAAAAGCAAAGTAAATTTGATTATAAAAATAGCTAAAGTACAATTAAGAATATTCACATGTAACCTATGAAAATCTCAAAAAAAATGTCGGTTGAATCTAAAGTATTCTTAAGAAGATAGTTTTATCAATACCCATAACTGTATAAATAAACTCAGATACATGACGGCGCCATCATTGAGTTAACTCCATCAATGTATTTAATGTTCTTTGGTATTATTCACAATTCAAATATCTAAATTCTACAGCTCAGTATTACTGAAATGAAACAGAGGGGAAAGTTGAGCCCTGCAGAATTTTTCAAGTGATATTTGTTGCCTGGTGTAATTAAATTTGTGTCTTAGTTTTTCTGTATTTTCTGCTATTTGCCTTGTTTTGTTTTGGTTTTTTTTTGTTGCGTTGAAGCTTTCATTTTCGGTTTAACTTGAAGCAAAAAAACAAAAAACCACTTTTTATGAACCTGCTCCTGTTGTGTTCTCTTGCTGTGTATACCCTCTACATGTTCAGTGTCCAATTTGAGCGAAGATTCTTACGATTATGTTTTTGGTGGTCGACGTAAACACAACACGCCCGCAACAACGTCCACACAACTCAAGCTGACCTCGCCGCCCGTACGCCTAAGACCCGAAGGTAAGCCAAAATATCAAACAAAAACCCAAATGAGCCATTAATCTTCATCTGTTGCCCACCCACTTCCTGTCGCTCGCTGCCCAGACGCCTATCGTGGTGGTAATACTATAAACAACGGCCGTTTCTATCGTCATTCCTTCAGCTATGCGCCCAAGCGTCAACGTCATTCCAGTCGTGATGATCGTGATCGCGAGTCTAGATTGAGATGTCATGGCGAAGATGAGGCCACATTGCGCCAATTGCTGCTCGAGTATGTATATTAACAACAACAATGGATGGCCGGCATAACGAAACTAATGTTCGTTATGCGGTTGCCATAAATTGTCGCATTTAGTTATTAGAGAAATAAACAGCAATTAATTTCACCAAATGTTGATTTAATTTATAAAACAAATAATAGTTTTTAATTTCGTTTTAATTTATGTGTACTACTTTTTTTGGCTATTAGTGTGCGGCCAAAACAATTTATGTGCAATTGTTTTGTAATCTTTTTCAACCATTCTCCTTCATTCTCCACACAGATTTGCGCAAATTATGTTCATTTAAAGTGTCCTGCGTGTGTCCTTAAAATGTCAATTATTCATTGAGGGCATTTGTGTTGTGTTGTCCCCCACTTACCACCCCGCCCCCTCCCAAAAAAAAAAAAACGACATTCACCAAACTCTAGAAAAGAATTAACAATGAAAGGCAAACAAATGGGCCAAGCTTAACCACAAACAAAACAAAAAAAAAAAAAACAAAATACACTTAAAAAAAAATATATTAATTAAGCTTCACATTTTCTGATCAATGAAATACAAATAAACGACGTCTGTTAAAAACAAAACAAAAAGACAAAACAAAAGGCCAACAAAATGATGGGCACAATGCCACCCAGGTACATATTTTTATGCAAAAATAAATATTAATATTAATCATAGTTAACAACATTTTTTCATCATCATCATCGTCATCATTATCATCATCGACATTGCCATCGTCTCACTAGGCAAATATTTGAAATTAATGCAAAACATATTTGGTTTAATATTATTTAAAATAATTTTAATTAAAAAACTGTTAATTAGCAACATTCGTTTAGCTGTTGCTTTTGTTGCTTTGTCACGCGCTGTACAGAAAATTTCAACACCATCAAAAAGCTATTTGAAATTATGTTTAAATTACATTTAAATTAATTTTCATGTGGCCAACTTTTCACATCATTTCACAATTTAACATGCTCTCAAAAGTAAACAATTTTCTTCTTAGTCCACCAATATAAAACATACTAATACTCATTTCAGCTGCCGGCACAAGACAATACATATAGGAAATTTATCCATTTCTTAGGCATAAACCTGTTTTCCAAAAGTGCTCAAAACTTGATGCTGTTTTTGTCATTAGTTTACAAACATATTCGGAAATCTCTTCCTACCAAATTCCAATCCAAAACCAATTCTCGCTGTCGTGTTTTGTTAGCAGATTAAGCCAAAAAAAATTTTGAAAATTGTACGCATTACCGACCAAAAGATGCCGTATCAAGCAAAACCAACTTCGCACTCAACCTCAGCTGGCGCTATCTATGGTGGTGCCATCTATGTATCAACAAACGGGCTAAAGGTGCCAAGTTATACATTAAGGGCCGGTTTCTCTTCTTCCAGATAGAACCTGTGTTCAGAGACAAACTACAATAATATATATTTTACATATTATTGCTTATAGCTTTAGGTCCCCTCTAGTACGGCCGACCCACGCTGTATCAACGTTCCGTCGACGATTTTGTGACTGTCGTTGACGCTCGACTGACGTATTTTTCAAGGCGATGTCTGCTCAATACGTTAACGCCTCTCCAGGCACGCTAGGTCAACGCAATGCCAAGCAGAGAAGCAACATAAGCAACGCTCGTTCGACCCAATGCCATGTATGGGCCAACTTTAGCGACACTCGTTCGACACGTGTTCGGCCCATGTTACAATTTGACAGGCGGCACGACGCATCACCGTACAAAGAGCAACGCTGGGTTGACGAAAATAGAGTGACTGACCCCAGCCGTACCAGAGGGTCCGTACTGCTCGGTAGCCCAGACTGAACTGCTACATCCGAACATTATAATTTGTTGAGTGACAGTCTTCTCACAGCAGTCTCTCACATCCTTTCTTTTTTTCCAGAGGACTGGATTAAGACCTCACCGCGATCTTCTATAAATGGGCAACGTCTTCGTTCCATCTGACACTTTATCGATGTTTTCTGAATTCTGCAGCACTGTGTATTCGGTGACATTCAAGTTTGACGTCAACTTGCTAGGGAAAATTATGCTCTTGACCACGACCCTCCCTGTCTCCCACTTCAATAGCAATCTCTTTTGCCCCTTGATTTTTATCAAGGTCAGGTCGTTGTACTTTTCTGCCGAATCCATATATATTCCCCCATAACGTATTGAATACTAGGAATCAAATAAGCTCACAATTTACTGTTGTGTCTGGAAGTACCTAGCTAGAAATACCTAGGTACACACCTAGATACATATTTTGTGTAAAGTAAAAGTAAAATTGGCTCAAACAGCACCCTCCAGGAGGGCCAGGGCCAAGCTTCTCTCAATCTCTTGACGTGTGTGCTTATAATTTTTCGCACAAGAGAAAGGGACCTACAGTTTAACGCCGAATCCGAACGGCAATAGTTAGAGAAGTTTTGCTTTTTCATGGCTAGTTACTTCAAAGCTGGCGCCAGTAGCTGGTGAAGGCGATCGGGTGTGTAAAAGCTTTTATTCTAAAGAAAGAAAAAACTTTTTCTATTAGATGATCCGAGGTGGGATCGAAACCACAACCTACCGCACCAGCAGCCACACATACTACAGGTACGCCACGCCTGACCACATATTTTGTGTACCTTTTACCTTAAATCGGTATTTTCAATTTCCGTGTTCTAAAACTATATGAACCATGCTAGATAAGAGAAGGGCGGACTATCAGCCGAGCTCCCATTTTCACTTTCGCAAACATTTTGCGGTTTTTAGACAAATTTTGTACTGAAAAACGGTTTTAAATCGCAAAATTTGTTCACTAGTGAAATGCGAGCACGTGAAATGCACCGCCTGCCTAAACCAAAAAGAAATGGAATAGATGACGATATATTCTGAACTCTTGTTATATTAAAAAAGCGAGATGGTATATGAAACATTTTAATAATATAACATCATATGAAATTAAAATGTTATATTTTTAAGCCCTTACAGTTAATATTTATTACTGATATAAATTGGTGAACCATGCTTTTTAATTTACAAGTAACTTTTTTGTACCTTTAACTTTACCCAGGTACTGCAAATTCCGGATACCTTTTGCATTACCTAGGTATATTTTTAGACATTTACCTTGTACCTTATCTAGGTAAGAAAATTGGGTACCTTTTCAATCACTGCATATAGCTCTCTGTAGAAGATAAGAAATCGGCCCTATTGCGCCCCATACACCACACAAATATTGGCACAAAACGCTAATGTGTGTTAGTGAAATATGCGTCACACGCACGCATTTGTGCAAATCGAGACTAAACTCAAAAGCGCTTTGATTATTTGGGTTGTTTGCCGCAAATTTTAGGAGTGTTTGTGTGGTGAGTGCATTTTGCGAAAATTGTGCTCAGTTCGTAACAACCCTGCAGGGAAAGTGCCTAGTTAACAACCAGAAATGTACCTGTCTCTAAAAACTTGCAACTGGTTGCACTTCCTATCCAAATCAATGTAGGGAAGTCGTCCATTTTACACAGACATGTCATAGGCATGTGACAATTGTCCCCAGCAGCAGCCATTTTCAACCAGTTAAATACCAGTTGACCTTTTGAGTGTTCCCTATGACAGTCTGTTTATGTCGCTGCTCAGTATAACAGTACATCGAAATCTGTCGGTCAACTCACTCATCACCAATTCGTTTGCAAGCAGTTAAAGTTCAATTGGATTACAACTAGCTCAAATTAGTATTTCAAACGAACATTTCTTCGAAAGCTAATATTTGTTGTTGCCCAACTCACCCGCATCTAGCTATCTTGCTACCAGTTATATTCTACTAGCATTCCAACTAGGCGTAGGACAGTTTTGTTTTGTTACTAGTTGACAATTTCTCTGCAGGGGAGTGCAAGTAGCACACGCGCCGAAAGAAAAGAAGCAGAGCAGAATTTTATTTTGGAATTCATAGAAGTGTATCGTTCTTTACCTTCTCTGTGGAAGCGAAGGAGTACGCCAACAGAGACATAAAGAACTCCCAATATGAAATTTTCATAGATATAGCTTCTCGCAAAATGGTATGTTGTTTTTTAAATTCAAAGAGTCACCAATTCCAGCAAACCACCAAAAATTGTTGATTCATCCAAAGGAAGTTTGGCGGTGAAGTCCCTTGGCGGTGTACTCGCCAATTCGTTCAATAGATGCTCATGTGTAAAAATTGGACGTTGAACTAGCCACGGCTTCGCCCCCAAGCGCCTTTTCTTTTCTTTTATTAATTTCCTTTTCACAGCAATAGCTGCGTCTTCCTCCATCTTTACTTGCCGAACGCTTGCTTTCAAATGAAAATTGCGCAATTGTTGGTGTGGTGTGTGGGCTAAATGCGTGTGAATTTGCACAAAAATTTGAGTGGTGTATGGGGCGCTTAAGTTATACTTCATTAGAATATGACTGTGTAACGATACATGGCCGGGGTTTAGCTCGCCGGTGCCAGGCGTCACAGAAACTTGATTTTCTTTTTGTATAGTTGGTGGTTGCTGTAAACGAATTTCCCTTGAAAGTAGTGAATCAATCGAGTCTTCACTTGGTAGTCTGTTCTTGGCTTAGTTCTAACTTATGCTACTTATTCCTCGGAACGGGTAAGATCGTGTGTGCTCGTGACGCTGGATGGGATGCTGTCTGCTAGGAAGAATAATAGGCAAAGATAACTAGAGGGGGATTCTGTGCTCTTAAATCCTTGTGCCGGGACTCCGCCAGCAATACAATGCGTGTTCAGATGTTTGGTGCCTTCTGGTAGGGTGTGTTGCTCACTTCCGGAGCGAAGGATGATGATCCAAAGCAGCTTAGTTGTGTGAACAAATGCAATGGCGCACTCTGATCCACAAGATTGGATGCGAGGAGTCCTTCAATTGGGGATTAGTATATTCCGCAGTAGGTTAAGTGCGTGAACAGCTGCAATGGGGCACTCTGAAGCACGAGATTGAATGCAATGCGCACTCCAAGTGGGAGTTATGATATTACGAAGCAGGTTAGGTACGTGAACAGTTGCAATGGCGCAATAAGAAGCACGAGCTTGGATGCGAGGCGCACTCCAAGCGACATCTATGACACTACCATGATTAAAGGTTTCCCTACGCTTACTATGTGGTTTCTACCCACTACTTCTGCTATCAGTCTAAGCAGTGTTGTGCTTTTTTCTTCAGGCAGATGGTATGATGGAGTGGAGGTGGAGTTAACTCCATCAAAATCTTTAATGCCGCTGTCGAACATGCATATACAGCCAGCCTTTGCAGTTTTAGCAGCTGCGTCCTTACAGTGAAAAGATTTGCTCTCCCCATACGACAGCATAGGTCTCACTACCATCAGGTTTAGCCATCGGAGTATGTTCCGGCTATGCTCCTGCATGTGAATAGTGCCCTAGTACACTTTCTGAGTGTATACTCTAAGTGCTTATCCAAACTTAGCTTTTTGTCAAAGACGACACCAAGGAATTTGACCTCCTTTTCTGGTGTAATGAGACATTCAGCTAGGCTTATTTATTGGCCTCATTCTGCTTAGTTTGTATTTTCTAGTGAAGGGTACAATAAGGGTTTTCGCAGGGTTTAGAAAGAGCCTAACCTCCTTCTTGCGCTAATCGGACGTCAATTACAGTACCCTCAGGACTAATATAATAATAATAATAATAATTTAATAAACCAAAATTTTTTCAAATACATATAACATTGTGAATAAAACTAAAATGACAGAATAACATGGTGAATAACATTGTGAATAAATAAAATAAAAATAAAACTATGAATATCACAACCGACTTGGTTGCACGAACCGTCCGTCGGCCAAGCACATTTTGCCTCACCCTGCACCCGCTTACTACGTTTGACTTCCCTGGTCTTCCCAAGATATCAGACCGTTCAGCAGTACGGGGCTTTCACTAATGTGCCTGCTGTTCGGCATTTGTTCTAGTTCATTTGTAATGTTGTATATTATAGTATTTCCAAAATCTCTTTTCAATAAAGCATAGCTTTTTTAATGTAGGATACCAGTCCCTCCCAATTCTCGTTAGTTTTATCGTCTAGGATATCATGTAGCTCCTCCTTCGTAAAATATGGTTAGCCGAGGTTCGCCCATCTTTGATCTTTAAGACTTGGACACTTTGCTAAGAAGTGCGTCAAATCCTCATTTTCTCCGGTATTACAGATTGGGCACAGCATGTTTACCGGTCTGTTGTATGTATTTGATGACAACGTGATAAGGTCAAGACGCGTTTTCATCACCCATGAAATTTTGCAGGTTGCCAGGTGTTGCAATTTAAGGGCAGCTGTATGGTCGAGATATCTGTATATTCTAGTTTGCCTGGATCCTTTCCGCGTCATCCGTTCCGTATGCGTCTTCTGTCTAAGAGCATCCATTACGCTGATTCTAATTGAATTCCAATCCTTCACGGAGCCTAGACCATCTTTCGAGTTCAGAGTGAGAGGAGCGCATACCTTATCAAGCTCTTGTGCCCAAAAAACATTTTTTCTAATTATCTCGGATGTGAGAAAATGCGGCAGTCGACTCTCCTCATAGATAAAAAGGGTTTTCCCTATGTAACCAAGGTGTAAGTCTAAGGTATAGAAGTGCGCATCATCCACGCAAGTCTTCAAGGCTAGAGCGTATCCAGGGGCATTCGGAGGTAACCTTAGAATTTTTTTCAAAAAATATGTTTGCAGACTATCCACCTAATCAAAATAGCGGCATAAGTCTGAACTGCTCTGCATACAGCGTTAAACAGTTTCCATTTAGCTTTGATGCTTACATTAGGTTTTGCCAAAAAGCAGTTCCAGTTAATACTGGCTTTTGCTTCAGCGTTTCTTCTCACTACATGTTCTTTGAAAGTAAGGGTAGGCTTAAAACACACTCCAAGATACTTATACTCTGTGGCAATTTTTATGGCATCTCCTTTAAAGGTCCAGTTTTCTGCTGCTGACAGTCTGCCGCCCTTTCTGAAGACCATTATCTCAGACTTTGATAGGTTGACTTCCATTCCCCATTCGTCGCAGTATTCCTCCAAGTTGTCTATCATTTTTTGAAGCACTTCAGATTTATCGGTTAAAATGACAATGTCATTTGCATAAAGAAGCAGGCGAATATTAACATCTCCCAGAAAAAGGCCTCCTTGCAGACTATCATGTAGATCTTCCAGATACAGCGCAAGCAACAGGGGGGAGAGTATATATCCTTGTCTTACTCCGACTCCAGTCCCAAAATAGCTCGACTCGGACTATGTCACATAGGGTTTCTTTGTATTTTCTTTTCACAAGAATGACAATGTTCTTGCGTATCCTTGGCATGTTATGCCCAGGGCCAGGAGTGCTTCTAGAAGCAACAATAGTGGGGAGAGTAATTCTCCCTGAGGGTGTCCTCTTATTGTGGTTACAGTAATGGTTTCTTCATCTGCCACTGCAGACGCTTCTCTGCAACGTAGAAGTGAATCTATCCATCTGCCTACTGTGGGGCTTATTCCTCTTTTGATTAGGGCATTCTTGACACATCTATGGAATGTGTTGTCGAATGCTTCCTCAAAGGCGCATACAGCCACTTCTTTGTGTTCAATTGTTTTCGCGAGCATCTTCCACGAGTTGATACAGTGCCGTGTCCGTCGTACTGCTTGGAGGGGTTCCTCCTTTAGCAGCTTACTTCGTATGCAATTGTCCACTAGCTTTTCTGTCGTTTTTAGTAAAAACGATGACAAGCTGATGGGTCTGAAGGACTTAGGGTTAGGGGTTAGTTACATATATCCTTCTTCCCTAACTTGGGAATGAAGACTACCCTTGCTGTGGATATACCCACTTGCCAGTCTGTTGGTCATAATCTTCCAGAGAAAAAAGGTGTGAAGAAAATGTAACTTGGCATATTTTGCTTAAATTGGCTAAGGCTGCGACTTTTTGCACCTTGTAGAGCCCTCAATTCCGCTTCCGTTTCACTATGTCTCAATGTGCACTTTGGCGCATTCTTTGCCAAATTGTAATTTATATGAATTTTCGGACAATGTGAAGTCATCAATGCAATGTGATGGTATAACTAAGAACAATCTGATGGTGACGATTGGTTTTTTGGATGTCTCAGAGGTTGTTTTAATAAATAAATTTCATTTTGTTACAATTAAAGTTGATTCTGCATCAAAATTTGCGGTTCCGTCATGACTACCAAAATTTGATGGTGAAAATTTCCCAAAAACTCTTCCTAATGTCCTTCAGATGCCTTGCCTATAATCTAGACCCCAAATCCTTCTTCAATTGTAAATATTATATATTAATCCCTGAAAATTGGTTAAATTTCCTATACAGCAAAAGAGTACAAATTTTATAGCATACTTTTGAGAGCATTTTGAAAAAATATTCTTTCAAACCGAGCACTACTTCTTCTTTCTTGTCTGTCAAATATCTGTTGTATGTTGTACAATTATATGCATACATGTTCTTTGTTCACTCGCCCCCAACTGCCATAACAACAACAACAACAACAACCACAACTGAAACAACAGCCACACCCAAAGTGGTTTGGTATTCACGCCACTCAATGAGTATGCCATCAACTATCTAAATATTTTTACTTCCACTTCTACTTTTCTCTGTAATTTAAGCTCGCCTTCAAATTGATTTGTTAATTATTTTTGAATATTTCAAACACTTTTCCAATTGCATGCCAAAACACAATTAAAATTCAATTAATATGTCTAAATTAATTTAGTTGTTAAATCTCTGTGAAAGAGAGAGAGAGAGAGACAGAGAGTGGGTGGCCAGCTGCTCACTTGTAGGGTCACTTGAGAGCAGCCACAACTTGCTCTTATTCTGGCTCTCAATGTGTGTGTTGTGTTTTTTATGACATGCCGAAAAGTGTTTGAGTGCCATTAAGTCGCTGTACACACAGTATACACTTCAATGCACCCACCCACACGCACACACATACACACACACACACACGCTCATGTAACGCAGGCAGTCAATCAGCATGTGGTTGGCCACTTCAACACACACACACACAGACACAACCAACTCTCTGCATGTTCATAATTAGCTTATATGTACTCCACCCACCACATTCCCCCCCCTCATAGTCGTGCGTAATCTATCCATCAGTCAGTCAGCCAGTCAGTCAATATGTCACACAATATTTTCAGGTTTCACAATTGTTTTTATTTTTTAAATTATTCTACACTTTTTATGCTTTAAAGCCCCACAACTAATTGGCGTAATGGTCATTCCACCAAAAAAAAAACAAAAAAAAAGGAAATACAAATTGAAAAATTTAATTCAACAAACAAAACATTTAACTAAAGTTTCTCTCCAACACCCTCATTGACCAATCTATACTCATTTTATTTTACATATTTCCATTTCAAAAAGCAATTTCATCGATTGAAATAAAAATATCAAATAATTCCAGGTAATTTTATTTGACAAACAAATTATAAAAACCAAAGACCTTTCAAATTCTAAAAAAAAAAGAAAAAAAATGGAACAATTGCAGAAATAACTTATTCAAAGAGTTTGGTGAATGTCCTTTATGCCAATTGGTTTTCTATGTATTTCTATTTGCGTGTGTAAAACAAATTTTAATTTGAATCCTTTTTGAAAATATTGTGTGTGTGCAAGCGACTGAACTGAGCAGATGTTTTTAACTCTGGCAGGAGATTTTGTGACGAATGGACTTGAGATATTTAATTATTAAGAGCTGGGTTTGAACGTCTACGATTAGAAGAGACGAGCGCTGAAATTCAAATAGTTTCAAAACACAAGATTGTCTTTTTAGGAAAATTTTTGTGTTGTTATAGAAATGTTATGATCAAAATCATAACTTATTGACCTAGAGCCCGCTGAAAAGTTCTATGATTGAAATCTTAATGTCGCTAATTGCTTATATATGTAGGTTGAAACAAGACTGCAAAACCCTGAAATGATGATTCCGGTTGAAGGGGGTTGATATTTCATAACCCAAGATTGAGATTCGATTTCTAAATTGGTTAAATCACGACCTGAAAAATATCAAAATAACTCAGAATTGGAAAAACTTCACATTTAAAAACTTAATATTGACATCATTTATTCCAAATTAAAACTTTCAAATGATTATCTTTTTGTATTCGAAGTGTTAGTTTTTGTGCTCATCCAAGCCTTATGTATATTAAGACTGATTCGGTTTGGTGATTTCAGTTTCAAACCCATCCAAACGTAACGGGTTTATATCTAAACGTTTTTAGTCAGTGGGATGAAAAAGGCTATTTCTCTTCTACAAACTTTGACCATATTTTCTCTTTGCTCGGATTTCAGCTGAGCTATTACTGTTTCCAAAAAGAGAGAAAAATATAATATATTCTTGATCAGCATGACGAGCTTAGTTGATATAGCCATGTCCGTCTGTCCGTCCTTCTGTCCTTCTGTTTCTATGCTATCTCCTCCGTCAGTTTTAAAGCTATCTTAACCAAACTTTGCACGAAGCCTTTTGGTACAAATACGCTGCACATTTGTCGGAATCGGCCGGATCGGATGACTATTTCATATAGCTGCCATAGGAACCATCGGTATAAGTTAATTGAGAAAAACTTTTTTGTTTTTAACGCAAACGTCCCCAATCCTCGTATTTCTAAGTTTTCTATGCTTTTACATAATTCCACCAAGTTTTATAAAAATCTGACAACTATATAGTATAGCTGCCATACAAAAGATATGTCTGAGAAAAAGTCTTAGTAGGAAAAACATTTTTGTTTTCAATGCTATCGCTCTCAAACTTGTTACTGATCAATACTATATGCTACCACACAATTCTGACAAGTTTCGGATGACTATAGCTGCCATAGGAACGATCTGTTGAAAAAGTAGTTCTAGTGAGAAAAACTTTTGTTTTCAATGGTAGCGTCTTTATACCTTCCGGTTGTGAATATTATCAGTTTCCACACAATTTTAGGCAGTTCGGTCAAAATCGGATGAACACATCGTATAGTTGCCATATAACAAACTGGGAAGCAAATGCTCAAAGTAGTGGCGCCATCAAGCTACAAGGGTATATAAACTTCGGTCGAGCCAAGGTTAGCTTTCCTCTATTTTTTCCATTGTAAAGAACCTTTTTCCGAAATATTTGTATCGTAGTTCTCCTAGGATTGGGCATTCTGAGAGGAAATGGAAGGTATCCTTCCTGGTGCTCACTAAGACACATTTTCCGACCGATCGGTCCTATGGCAACCATTAGATATAGTCACCCGATGTCGATCAACTTTTTCAAATTAGTTTGAAAGCGTTTAATATTAAGAAATTACACTAAGTAATTATTTTGACCCAGGTTGAAGTTTAGGCCTTTATACAAAAGCCGAGTTTCGCTCCTTCGAGCAATGACCTCAAAGGATTTCCGCTGGGCTTCATCAATTTTTTCCAGTACAGTGTCGTGCGTTCTTCTCCATCCAGCTATGTCATCTATATCACAAATAATACTTTTAACACTGCGCTTGGTCGCAAAGGACTTGCATAGCGACTAACTTAGGAAGTCTGTTCTGAGGTAGATCCATCCAGATTTTCCTAATATATGTAAAATGTCTGTCCTGCGTATTGTGATAGAGGGTAGGTAGACCAGTCACTAGGTGTATCGCATATGATGGTGTGTTAATTGGCAGTTTAAAAAGCTTCTTAACAAAATTACGTGATAGATTTTCCACACTGTCGTATTCCGCATAACTCCACACCTCTGCTGCATATAGCATCAGTGCAGGACCGAAAGTTGCTAAATGTGCAAAAAATAATTGCTAAAAAAAAAAAAAAAGTGGCTGAAAAAGTTGTTAAAAGTCAAAACTTGTTGAATTTAAAACTAAAATCTAACAAAAATTACACAAACATTACTATTCAAGGAGTTAAGACTACAATAATAATTAAAATGTGGTCTGCAAACAGCCTGGCGACAGAATCTCTAATGGTTATTTTCAGTATTGAGCTAAACGGGAAGGTTGTGATTTCGCCGTAAGCAGCAAAAGCATCTTCAGTGAACTTTCGGCTACTTTAAATTGAACCTAAATATTTTGCCTACAAATTAAAATTGATCATTTGATCAAAATAATATTAAATAATAAAGCAAATAAAAGTTCTTAAAACCATCCTAATGCACAGACAAAAAAGAATATTTATTGATGAGCTATTGGATAAATTCAGTATCCATTAGGACTAGATATTATTAATATTCGATTTTGCGTAGTAAAATATACATTTAATTTAAGAAATAGTTCTTAGCCGGCTCAAGGTCGTGTATATTTTATGTGCTAAACCCAACAGCTATCCATTTAATGTTAAATTCATCTTCGAATTTTCATCTAATGCAGCTGAAAAAGGATAAGAAAAAAGGATTATAATTAAAATTTTGAAAGAATATGACCATATATATTCTCTTTTAACGTCTTCAGGTTCAACATTTTGAATGTTCCACAGTAGTGTCTGAACCCGTTAGGTGGGCTTAGTACGAAAATCAGCCCTGATTTGAAAGAGATGGTACTAAAAACATAACGTTCATTACGGGATTTTTCGATCGGGCGTTCTTTATTAGGCGTTAATGATTATGCTCTGCTCTAATTCATTACTGATTTGTTTTACATCTAAGGCGTTGTACTAAGGGGCTGTTGAATAGCATAGATGCTCGGCTTTCAAAAGGATTTATTAGTCATTAATTTGCACTACGACTCGAAAGTAGCGAATTGCTAAAAATAGCTAAGCATAATTTTAAAATTGCCAGATTTGTAGCTAATATCATTTTCAAAAATTTAATAGCATTTCCACTTTTAAAATGGCTAGATATAGTAACTAAATAGCTAAAATGGCAACACTGTGTAGCATAATGGATCTTGCCGTTGCTTCAAAAAGCTTATATTTCGCACTTGGTTTTATGTCTTTTCTTGACATAAAACTTTTCCACGTGCTGTTGATTGCAATCCTTGCTTCTGCCAATTTGTTCCGCAGATGTGTCTCAAACCGCATATTCTGTGTCAGTGTAAAACCTAGATACTTGTACTCCTTCACAGCTTCCAGTTCTGCCCCGTCGAGGTACCACTTCTCCGTTCTTGCAAGGCGCCCTCTGCCATCTCGAACCACCATGATTTTGGATTTTTCTGTGTTAATGATAAGGCTCCACTGCTTACAATACACAGATACTTTGTCAATTGTATACTGCATCTCTTCCGCACTTTCGGCCAGTAGTACCATATCATCGGCGTGACAGCTCCGAGTCTTGCACCGCCGCTTAGGTAGTCATGTAGGTCTTCGATGAACAGTGCGAACAGCAACGGGCTTAATAGGCATCCTTGTTTGACTCCTCTGTTTGTCTCAAACCAGTCCGAGCATTCGTCTCCGTCCCACACTGTCGTCTTATTGTCCACGTATAGGCTTTTGACAACTGAAAGCATTTTCGACGATAATCTTAAATTGCTTAGTTTGTAAAAGAGAGCATTCCTGTTAATGGTGTCAAAAGCTGCATGGAAATCCACAAAAAACATGTAAAGCTTTTTATTCTGTTCCAAGTAATTCTGTGCGATGCTGGTGAGAACAAAAATGCTATCAACAGTTGAGTAGCCTTTTCGAAATCCGGATTGGTACTCGCTGAACAGAACAAACAATTAGACGAGCCAAAATAACAGTGGAGAACACCTTTACCATTGCGTTTTGAAATGAGATTCCTCTATAATTCTCAGCTTGCGCTGGGTCCCCTTTCTTGTATATGGGATATATAATATTCAGTCGGAAGTAAACAGGTGCCTCTGAGTTAAGCATAATATTGTTGTACACATTTGTAAGGCACTCAATAAACACCGGAGAAGCATCCTTTAAAAATTCAGCTGGGATGCGATCAACACCAGGAGCTTTTATGCATTTGCATTTTGCGATCGCTATATTAACTTCCGCCGCTGAAATCGTTTCATCGAGATTGCTGTTCTCAATCATCGGTAAAGCATAGCAAAGCTGTATTTCTGGCTGACTCATATAGAGAAGCTTCTGAAAATAGTGTGCCAGTGCTTTTGGTTCCGCTTTAATTCCTTTATTTAATTTGCCGCCGTTTAGTTTTCGGTGCTATTTCCCAGAAGTCCCTGCTGTTTCTTATTTTGGAGATGGACATTTCCAACTGAAAATAGCACGTGGCCCGTTTATCGATGCATACTTTCTTGTAGGCTTGATTAGTCTGATGGTAGTGAGCTCTAGCTCTGCCGCAATCGCTTTGCTTAGCATTTTTGAGTGCTTCAAAAGACAGTTTTCTGGCCGCCTCACATACCTTATCAAACCATGGTTGAACAAAATTTCTTTCCGTTGACTTTCTTCCCATACATTTTGCAGCCGTTGTTATACATTTTTGTAGCATCTCAATTGTGTAATTTCGATCAGTTGAGTTCAGCCTTTGATTTCCCAATAGTTCGTTTAAGCGGTCTCTATACTGATCAGCCTTGTTCTGCACCCACCGCAGCTGTGGCAGTAGTTTGTTTTCCTTGTCGTTGGCAATAATTGGGCGTATATTAGTTTGCGTTACTACTGGTAGATGAACCGAAAATACCTCGTTTCCCACAGTGACGTCAGTTACCATTTCATGCCATTTTCCTCCTATTATGCAGTAGTCAATAGTAGATGCGGTATCTCCTCTCATGTACGTGTATTCACCCATAGCATCTCCAGTAGTTCTTCCATTTAGGACTGTCAAATAATAATAATAAAATAATAAATAAATACTTTAAATAACTTCTGAGGTATGGCTATGAAACGCTCGATATTAGTACAATACTGGTCCTGATCCACTAAAATGTTCAACTCCATATTACCAACCTGCAGATCAGATTTCAAGTTGATAGCTTAAATGACTTCTACAATATGGCTCTGAATCACTTTTTAACCGTTTTTAACCGCTTTCGAACCGGTTCACAGACTTGATATATAGAACATACTGTGACTTATACTCCTGATTTTTAGCAATTAACCAACATTAAATCTGAAAGAGATTCAACTTAATACAAGTTGGTTCATCTTATTTGATACCGAATGTGGTTTTTAAATAACTTTCTCAGATCGTATTTATATTGAGTTTTCAAAACTTTAAAAAGTGTCATTTATTGTCTTTGGCTCAAGATCTTCTAAGTTATATGTATTTTCCTCATAGAACATACACTTGAGCAAACCCGACTAAAGATAGAACTGAAAGGATCTCGAAACAGTTGCCAACCTACAGTGTGGTATTTTGTGTACCTGGTTGTTCTTTAAACTCAATTTGCTTTTTCAATATTAAAAAGCTTGACCTACAACTTGGCTTTAAACTCGTTAGATCATTTTCCCCCCTCTCTTAAATCCATTTGCAACTCTTACAAAATGCATAAAATTTACATTTTCATTAACATGTAAACCTTGGAATGGTTTTGCAAAAACAACTAAACACCGCTGTTTCCACTTAACATATACATACTACGTATGTATGCCTGACATAAGCGGGGGCCTGGAACATATATATCTATACATATCCATGGCTAAAATTTGAGTAGAGCTTTCTGTGTGAGGGTAAACAAAACGCTGCATCTCTAAATCAAATAGCAACACACAAAACAAAACAAAGCCAAACCAAAACAAAACAAAACATAAGAAAGTTATAGGCGACAGTGGCACATACTCTACAAGTAAGAATATATATAGTATATGCTCCATATAGATAACCAAAGAACACACATCGGGCCCAGCGCTTGAGTTGGTGGCGCATTATGCTAATGCAGCAGCAGCAGCAGAGGCATAAAGTTATGTTGTTGTTGTTGTTTTGCATTTCACGGACATTGTTGTGCCGTAGCATAAAAGGATTATTTTATGCATACATCAGCAGCAACGAGGAGCGATTCGAGCGCATCCTGTGCAAAGTTATTGTTCTCCATGAAAACAATTGTAGTCTCTGCATATGTATTGGCATGTCCTACTATGTGGTATGTGTGCGTGTGTGTGTGTGTGTGTGCATCTGTCAGCTGCAGGAATTTTCGGTTTTGTTTAACGGATTTGTATACGTGAGCATTTAATAAATTTTCTGCCAATTTCTGTCTGTTGCTGTTGCCTTTTACATTCATTAAATGCTCGAGTACGTGCTGCTTCACACACACACACATTGATAAGATTATTGTGCATTTTGTCAAAAAATTAGATGAAAAACGGGGGAGAAAATTGTACTTAATTCTGTCATGCCCTTAACGGATTAGTTTCTCTGCGAAAACTAATACAATTGCTCAATTTTAATAAGATAAGACGGCTTAACTTGCCAAAGTGTCTACAAAATTAAGGATTTAATACTAAAATTCGTGAAATAATTCATTCAACTATTACAGCAAGGATAATCGGTTAGCTACAGCATAACATTTTGAGTCAAAAGAAACCCCCTGCTGCTGGTAAAAAAAAAGTAATTTTTTCCATTTTTCCATTTTCTTTATTTACGAGAAAACATACTTTTAATGACCTCGGCTATAACTTGATAGTTTGACTTTAAAAAGCTCGTTCAAAAGCACTAAAAAGTGTGGTAAAATCAACATTTCTTATGTTTTACAAACGGACAAAAGAAAAGCTAGAGGCGATGCAAAGAAATTCGAACGGCAAAGAAGAATCGAGACAGCAGCACGAAAACATCAGAATGTAAGTAGATCGGTCTGGTTATGGAAGCTTAAAAAAACCTATAAAAGAATAAACAAGGAGTCGGTGTGTTATGCATAATTTATGCAGTTTAAAAGGAAAGACAACCAAAATGAAAGTCATCGAGTAAGGGAAGAAAAGCGGGCATACCGGATGGGGATATCTGAAGGATTGAGACAGTAAGCCGGCGAGCTGGAGAGCTTAGCTGGCGTGAACCCACCTACGAGTCCTTGTTTACAGAGCGAAGAGTACAAGCGTTTGTCTCTAGGTGTCTAGGCAAGATTCTTAGACATAGCATTCCTTAAAAAGTAAGAAAGCCCGACTGTAATATACTCTGTACCTGCAGTAGCATTTTTAAATGTTTTGAATTTTTTTTATTTTACATGAGCGCCAGTGTAGTTTTTAAAGAAATAATGCATATTTGGGTGCATTTTATCTTAAAAACTAAATGGCGCTCAAGAAAAGAACAAAATATTTAAATTTGCATGTAAATCGGCCGTACTATGCAGAGCGATCACGAACTTATATCTTATGAAATGAATAAACTATATACTACATTTTACAGATAAAAAAAGTACTATAACTTGACATATAAAAATTTTGGGATTCTAGCATATAGAATCCAGGGAATATGGTAAAATTAGCCATTTTCTACATTTTTATGTACAATTTACAGTTAATCCATTAGAGATATGGAATTTCTAAAGGCAGATTTGGGTTCAGCGTCATAAAATTGCTTAGAATCAATCATTCTTTTATCATTTGAGGTCCTGTGCTGAGAATAAAACAATTTTGAAATCTTGTCAAAATACTTAGGCCACCCCAATTTGCAATTTTTGATTTATATTTTGTACTACTTATATTTTATTGAAAGCTTACTTTTATACCAGTATCCGATCAAAATTTCAAAATTTTAGGATTTTTTGTTTAAAAGATATTATGATTTTTTTTTGTCAAAATAATTGTGCCTACTAGTGTATGTCCCATACATGTCAAACCTCTATCTCTTACCATCTCTGAGATCTGTTTTTACAGACGGACGGACGGAGAGACAGACAGACGAACATGGTTATATCGACTCGGCTGTTGATGCTGATCAAGAATATATATACTTTATAGGGTCGGAAATGATTTCTTCTCCCTGTTACATACTTTTGCACAAACTTAATATACTCTGTGTACCTTTGGTACAGAAAATAAAAAGAGCAGAGTTGATGACTGCAAACCACTAACACAATCAAATTTGATTTAACTATGCCATTTTTTTATTCCAATCAAATAAAATCTGGTATGTTCCACATTTCGACGGCGATTTCCGTAATAACGTTCTCATTTCGCTTTGAAATCCTATTACTTTACATGTGACCAGTGTTTGGAAGTATCTAGGTACAAATACCTAGGTACATACCGAAATACATATTTTGTGTACCTTTTACCTTACCTCGGTATTTTCAAATTCGAGTACCTTGTACCTTACCTAAGTCTTCATTTTCATTTACCTTGTCAATAGGTAAGGGACTAGGTACTTTTCGTACGAGCAAAAAAAAAAGTTTCGGGGACCTGTTTGTGGCTATCACTGGACATCCAGTAAACATTCCCTGTGCAAAAACTATACGATCCATGCTAGACACAAGGAAGCCGGACTATTAGCCGTGCTCCCATTTTCACTTTCGCAAACATTTTGGGATTTTAAGACCAATTTTGTACTGATTAGAGGAAAGTGAAAATGGGAGCACGGATATATAAAAAAATATCGCCGGTATTTTTCAAAATACTCATTTCATTTGTACGCGATATCTGGAGTTGCAATAACAAAAGTTAATTTGGTGTAACCGGCCAAATATTTCCTACTATATAAGCTGAAGTTCATCGAAAATACGGACTTAGAAATATCAAAATATGTCAAACAGCTACAGATTATGCATCCAGCTACTGTAAAGCATTTAAAGTGTACAGTTTTAAAGGAATTAGCATGAAGCCTGAGTTTTTCGAAGAGTCTGATTTAAAGGTAATAGAGCTGGATGGTTCAGCTCGTGCTGAAATTATTTTGCCAAGGCACTTTGGATTCACATCACACAATTTCCACTTAGTTGTTCCAAAAAAAATGCTGAACAAGCGGTTGTACAGTTTTTCCTTAGCGAAAGCCACGGCATTTTGGAATGCTGTTAGTAGATCAACAGTACAAGAATTGAATAATGTTACTGACATTTCTCTAAGGCTATTGATCTTCTACAGGGCGAAAGATTTTGTTATGTTGGATTTTTGCTGCCTACTTTACTTAATAATACATAAACTTCAATGCTTGAATATTTTGAAATATTGTGATCCACTTAAAGATGCTCTTAAAAAAGGAGTTTTAAAACGATTTCCTTTTATTGAAAACTTGACTTCAAGCGAGACAAAGACTTTGGTTTTGTCCACTATGACACTTCGAATAGTTAAAACAACTAAACAACTAAGCAATATTAAACAAACTGAAGAAAAGTGTTTTAAAGATTATCTTGTTGAAGAAATTACGTAAAATTTCAAATACAAATGACTCTGAAATGAGAGAATTGTTATGAAAGTTCTAATATTGAAATGGAAGCCTTAACTTATCTTGTAGATATTAGCAAAGCGTTTGAATCTTTGATTAAGTATAAACCTTTTTGTTAATGTTTTTTTTATAAAGTATACCATTTTTTTCTAGCTCTGAACCTATTGAAAGAATTTTCAGATGCTGAGGCCAAATACTTAAATATACCAAAAAAAAACAGATTACGTGACGAAACAAAATTTAAAAGTAACTTTTTTGTACCTTTACCTTTACCTAGGTACTGCAAATTCCGGATTCCTTTTTCCTTACCTAGGTATATTTTTTGACATTTACCTTGTACCTTATCTAGGTCAGAAAATTGAGTTCCTTTCTAATCACTGGAAGTAACAAATACAGCTTTGGTCACTAAATATTGTTTAGAAAGATTGACGGTTTAAAATCGACTGCTCAGAGCCAAGCAGATTTAAATCGTCCAATAATTACAATTCTCTTTCGACCTGATCTATTAATTGCAGATATATTTGTCACAAGTTCATATGGAAATCGACATCGATATGTGGAACACAACGCTTTAACTTTGATTTGATTTGAAACATATTTAAACACCAAATTTCAGTTGCCCCTTTTGTATTAATCCTGCACGGAATTCCAATTTGAGAATTCCAAGTGGTCTGATTTATGCGAAATGCAAAAAATTCTTGGTGTACGATTTTTTGCGGATGAAATAAAAGTAGTATCTTAGGTGGTCAGCATCCAGCTTGTGCGATAGCAGAATGCGATCATGTTTGAATTCCCCCCAGAGTAATATTAAAAAGTAATATTTCTTTAATTCGTTGTTTTTCAGTTTAGGTTACTAAGAAGTTAGCCGAAGCAGCCTGTTGAGCCAGTTCAAGAGTGGTTCAAGTCTACATCTCAAGATTTACAACACACTCAGAGAAAAATAGAGAATTTCACTCTTGAAACAAGAGCATTCGTTCTCAAAAGTACGATAAGAGTGAAAATTCTTGATCCAAGAGCGAAATTCTTGATCCAAGAGTGAATTTTTGATACCGACTTTCCTGATTCAAAAGATTCTGCTCTTGATCCAAGTATGAATAATTCTTGATTCAAGAGTTTCAGTACTTGTTCCAAGTACAAATAATTCTTAAAATAAAAAACTTAAAAAGAATATTTGGGGTGGGGGTGTAAGAGCCACGACCGACCCGACCCGACCGACGTGGTCTGACGTGGATCTGGGACTTGAACTCGGTACCTCGAAAGACTGAAATACACACAGGCGACGGGCATCTTAGCCCACTCGACTATCATCCATGAGCAAAACGAGGCGACGAAAACACACTTATAAATAAACGTAGTTGACTTTCGTACGCATCGGACAACGACAAACTGCGCATGCGCTCACTCTCTCTCTGCGAGAGCTAGGCCAACGCTATTCTCTCAAAGTTAAGTTGCCCTCACACCCCTTGCCTATAAAAAAAACCAATTTGAGAAGGTTTAGAACGAATTTATCTCGATTCCAAGAGCGAAATTCTTGAAAATTCAAGAACGTCTAATTCTTTTTCAACTGCGTTCGTACTCATATTATGCGTTCTAGTTTAGTCCACTGTAAATGAGATTTAAAATTTTGTCAGAAATTGTTTAAAACTAAGATCCCACAGGCAAATTATTTGCCCAAATGTTGATAAAAAGTTGGCTAAATATTCATGATTGCACATTTAGCAGGACTTAAAACTAAAACTTTGGTTCCATAGGCAAATAATTTGATCAAATATGTACGAAAAGTTAACTTATTTGAGCCATGTTGCCACATTTTCAACAAAATTTGTGCAAATTATTTGCCTGTGCCTTGCTATGAAGTGGAAATTTGAGGTGTAATTTCAAATGTTAATAGCAACTTGCAGCCATTTCAAACTTGAACATAAGAAACATATCCATTCAACGTAAAGGACCCGGGCAACGCCGAGTGTACAGCTACTTTGGTATATTTAACAAATTAAGGGGTTTTAAATTGGGTTAATCGTGAGTTGAACCAAACTTTAACCCAAAAACCCCGAACTTTAAGTTTTCGTACATAGTTCATAGGCAAATTTTTGTTCTAACCCGCCAAAAAGGAGATTCGGAAAATGTTTCTACGCTTGCATACCTGAAAAAATTTAGTGTATTGTCAATTTGTTCAAAGTTTTTGACTACAAGTCTGTGTTCATAAGAGGGAATGCCGTTTTATCCATAAAGTTTGCATTAAAACGTACAGTTTTAGTTAAGCTTAAGCGTTCTATACACAAAAAATATTTAATTAAGAATCACAAAATTCCATTTGTATTCCCTGGGAGTATCATAAATTTCTACTCAGACATTTGTTAACTATCTCTGCCAGAGTTTGTACATACATACATACATACACACGCCAGGTATATGTATGTTAATGTAAAATATCATCAACTTGGCTTTACTCTCTGCTCTGACTTAACCTTAACGAAATATGCCAACAATTTACTTTAAGTTACTTTTTATGTACTTAGTGGCTTGGCTTGCCTTCTTTTTTTTGTGTGTGTGTGTATTTTTTTAATTTATTTTGTTTTGTTTGCCGCAACACACAAATCCTTTCGTTTACTTGGACCTCTGCCCGACTCTGCGTTTCGACTTGTAGTCCATAAAATTTATGTTGCTTCATTCCTCAATAATTGCATAGCTCAGTAAATTTTAATGCAAGCGGTCATAAATAATTTCGTTGCGAAATAAATTGCATAGTAAAAAAAAAAACAAAAGCCAGTAAGGCATTCGTACAACTAAAATGCATTTTTCCTTAACCACATTTTCTCCGACTGTTGCGTGACTTGCCCGGAACTGCCGCATACGTGACGCCGTGCAGTTTGCAAAAGCAAGTTAGCGTGATGAGCATGAATCTATCAGCAAAACTCGATGAGCTGCAGCGAGGCGATCGACACCTGGAGACGACAGTCGCCTTGTGCGAAATACGCACCCAGCTCCAAGAGCTGACCAAATCTGTGGAGAGCTGCCAGAGTGAAGTGTCGGAGGTGGGTAAATGGTTCACAACTAATCGCTGTCATATTAACCCTTCTGTAATTCTCAGGTCAAACGCGACATGGTGGCCATCAAGCACGAACTGGACACTGTCCAGCAGGTCAAGGAGGAAATCGAAGAGCTGCGCGAATACGTGGACAGATTGGAGGAGCACACGCACAGACGGAAGCTAAGACTTTTAGAACAAGTTTGTAGCTTAAATTATTTGCCATGTTGTGTAATTAAAAATACTTGAATTTCATTTCTCTATTCATGAACAAACCGACACGAGACACACACCAAACTACTGAACCGAAGCAAAAGTTGTCATCAGTGGATTGCTGAGATATGCTGAGAAATGTCTCAGATAGATAGCAACTTTTGTCCAACCACCACCACCACCACCACCACCACCCCACATACACAGACGGCTTTGTCATTCACACATTTTTAAAGAAGAAGAAAAAAAACCATATTTATTTCCCCTTAAGTTTGTTTAATAAATTCGTTACTGAGAAATTTACAAAAACTGTTTTACTTATGATTTCCCCTAATTTCCATTTGATTTCAAATTAGAGAATTGATCAAATTGCGCACACTCGTTTGCAAAGCGTTTGATGGACCCGCACAATCCCTAACTATCCCAAAATCCCACCAGCAGCTAATGCACACACTTCTAATCCGAGTTTCTACTGTTCTCGCATACGTTACAGGGTCTCACCTTCTTCCTAACCTACTCCATATTCTCGGCGGTGCTGGGCATGCTGCAATTTGGCTACAATACTGGAGTCATCAATGCACCGGAAAAGAATATTGAGAATTTCATGAAGGATGTGTACAAGGATCGCTATGGCGAGGATATAAGCGAAGAGTTCATACAGCAACTGTATTCGGTGGCTGTGTCAATATTTGCCATTGGCGGTATGCTAGGCGGTTTCAGTGGCGGCTGGATGGCCAATCGATTTGGCAGGTTAGTTTTGGGTGGGAAAAGAGTGGGTGGGTAATGTAGAGAATAAGTTTAAGAACCATGGTGTTAATTTTGAAAGAAGAAGTTAAAAGAGATGAGCAAAAGGTTTTGAAATTAAACCAACTAGGAAAAAATAACAAGGGAAAGAGACAATGGTCTATGGGCTTGACAACAAGGTGCTCAAATTGGCAACCGAAAACTTCAATCCCAAAATCCGGAAAATCAAATTATTGTATTTAAAAGCTAAACACTTCTTTCTTAGTAGGTTTTTTAGTTCGCCCAACTTTCAAACAACAGGTTCGGTTAATAACCACGATTTTGATTCAATTCAGTTCATATCTAAGACTAGTATATACATATAGCTACAGATCGACAACTAAATAAATAACTAAAATCTGATTGAAATAAATTATTTTTATACAAAATTTTTCATAAAATTTCTTTTCGGAATTCCATTATTTCGTATACTATACTTGCAAACCGTATATGTACTCGATCAGGTGAAAAAGTTGTTTAAAGTACATGCTATTTTGGGCATTTACCCCACCTTGGGTATAGAATTTTCGAATATATCGATCTAGTGACCCATCGAAAAACCATTATGGGCTGATTTCACATCTTCTACATAGCACTATCTGTCACATAAACTAACATAAAACAGAGTAAATTCTTTCTTTAACACATAGCAGCTATATAGAAGATGTAAAATCGGCCTTATTTTCGAATTTATGAAAATAAACATTGATTCATATTGTTTAATAAACATATTGGGAAAGTTTGAATGAACATTTTGAGCTAGCTATTTGAACCGTTTGGACTGATTTCGTAACTTATGATACGCCACTTAATCACGCCACTTTTGCACAAGGGCAGAGTTAAAATTTAGCCACGCAATCGCCAGCAAATCAAAATTAAGATTTGTAGAAGAAACAAAAAAAAAAACAACAAAAGAATGGACATAAAATTGTTAGCCCTACTTTTTATCTTATTAAGGCTGGATTGACACTTTCGATTTTTAAGGACAATTATTGTAGGAATTTTTCGCTAATGGACAAAAGTCGCTGTTGGGTAATTGGGATCTCAGTCCTTTCAACAAGGGCGTAGCCAGCTTTCCTAAAAGGTAGGGGCAGCATAGCCTGAACGTTTCTTAAATATTTCTTAAATTATAATTTTCAACATTAAATAATTAGATCAAGATGCATTTGATATGAAATGAGAAACAATCTTCAAAATAATAGCGGAAAACTTAAGATATAAATGAAAACGTGCATTTTCCGGGGCGAAATCTATGATTAAGGGGGGCTTGGGATATTACCCCTCTTTTTCCCTTCCTAGCTACGCCCTTTCCTTTCAATAACATGGTGAGGAGAATTCAACCACACTCTGAGTTAGAGTCTTTGACTCGCTTACACCAACGACTCTTCCCCTTAGACGAAAAATGGTCACTTAAATTGTACCTACAAATTTAAAAGTGTCAAAATCCTAAAATATTTTAATATTTTAATTATTTGGAAGGGAAAACAATTAGGCTGGAATGACACTTTAAGCTTTTAGGGACAATTATAGCCGCAATTTTTCGTTAATGGACAAAAGTCGCTGTTGTTTATATTTTCAGACTCTTCAAAAACTTTTTGCGGAGAATTCAAGCATACTGTAACTCGATTACAACAACGACTTTTTCCCATAGACGAAAAATTGTGACTAGAATTGTGCCTAAAAATTGAAAGTGTCATTTCAGCTTAACAAAATTATGGCCAAGAGTAAAGAACGTGTCCATGTTTACCACTTCTGTCCTAGCTTCAGCTTTTCATCTCTGACCGTTCAAGCCGGGGATATATATTTGTCACTTTATTATTATTTTATAATTTCCTAGCTAAGATTCCAATTCATATTCATCAAAAGAGGAATATGGACCATTTCAATCATTAGTTGCTTTTGATTCAATATGATTCTTTTGCAAGATTTTCTTGTCATTATATACAGTCGCTCTTGACCAGCATCCTAGTTTGTTTTGAACTAACCCTTTTTCGACTGTAGTTCCGATCATAAATGAACCACGGTAATATGGAGTTACATATTTCGCGGAAGAAAAAAATTATGGTGTGAGAAACATATTCAGGCATATTCTCAATTCCACTTCAACTTTTCGAAAGTGGAATTGATTCGTGCTCCCGCAACACCAAAACGAAAAAGTTTTTCGTTTTGTAAATTGCCAAATTACGTACTTTTATTTTCCTTATTGCTTTAATTTTCCTTAATTCTGTGATCAATTTAGAAATTGTTAGTGAAATTTAATTTGCATTCTTGTCATTAATTGATTTATAAGGAAATTTTTTGTTTAAATTGTCCAGATTTTGGCAGTGCCAGCGAAAACGAAGAGTGAAACCTAAAAGTCAGCGTCTCTTATTTCCGACTGTTCCATTTTCGATCGTTTCGCTTGAACTTATGGTTTCTCTCTTGTGTATCTAGTGCAGTGCCGGCCAAATAGAAAGAACAAAAAAGATTGCTTGTGTTGATGAGCAACTGAGCTCCCTCCAGACTACAGCCGTTTTATTTGCAATTTAGTGTTCACCGATTCACACAATCATGAGTTCGACTCGCGTTTGCGTAAAAACACGACTGACTTCGGCTTGTGGTAGCTATGGCTCGCCAGCTCTGCATAGGAGAGCGAGAAGAGAGTCACATATGATGTTGTTATTACAGGTCTGCACGCGCCAACAAAAAAACCTTAGTTCGGAAAAAAAAGGGGAGGAGAGCACGCATATGAATTTGTTGTTGGGGACCGTATACGAGCGAGCCATTCCTCTGCTTTAAGTACTCACAAAATGTGCTCCAAAATGGCTCGATTTACTTTTCAAAAAGAAGTGGAATTGAGAATATGCCTGAAAAACTATTTATTTTTCCTATCCTATAAGAAAAAATTTTCATCGAACATCGAATTTTGAAAAATTTTATGTTTTTTGTTGTTTTAATCAAAAAACTTCAAAAAAAAGTTTTAAAATGTTCGTAATTTTTCAAAAAGTTGCTTTTGAAACGAATATTGTATTTGGAAAATTATCGGAGATTTTTTTCCCCATGTCACGACGCACTTTGACCCAATTTTCTTGAGAACTATTTAACCGATTTCGATAATTCTTTTTTCGGTGAAAGCCAACTCCCAAATGCTTCAAATCGATGTTTGAAATCATTAAAAATCATTTTAATTTTATCGAAAACTGTTGTGGAAACTTTAAACGCGGTTATCTCGAAACCACTTTTACAAAAATATCAAGTGTAACTGCCGTCCGATTTATTTTTACTCATAATAGCCACCATTCTGGTCCGAACTAGGATATTTGGCAGCGGTCAAGAAAAAACGGATTTAGGACCAAAAAGAGAAAAATAAAGTCGATTTTCGTAATATTGACTTTGAAACCCCATAATTCGATCCCAAATATGTAAATATATAACAACACCCCGCTTTCAGTTTTACAATCAGATAATCCGTTCTCAAACATGGGCCTAAGATTTAAATTTTTTTGCCAATTTTGAACCAGAATACCCTAATACCTCGCTTAACGGATAGTTTAAAAAAAGAAAAACAGAAGAGATCTTACTCACATACTAAGATTACAAAATTTTGGGAAATTTTCTTAATCTGAAATAATGATGCCATTGTAAATTTCCGTTGCTGTTGATTGAGTTAACTAAAAATTATCGTCCTTCATCTTTTTGCAAGGTTTTTAGCAACTAAAAGCTGAGTTTAATTCTCATTTCGAAGAGGAAGGGATCATTTTCAAGAAGAAGGATGTTCATTCACTTCTTGAAATAAGAAAGCACATTTGCTAAGGTGTATATAGCAGGCTCTGGCTCCTCATTAAGTGTTTGTTCGGTTTCCAACTGGATCAGCTCCTCATTTGAAAGAGGTTCTCTGTGACCATCGAGGAAGTCAATCAAATCACTGTCTTATAAATCTAAATCAACCAACCAAATAAAAACAGACTCCCTGAAGAAAGCAGCAAAAGCTAGACGTAACTCGTAGGAGAACAGCTGAGTTCAAGAATGCTTTAACTGCAGCAAAGGAGGACGGCCTAAAATAACCCCAGTAGAAGAACCCATAGCAAACGAAACGGCATATATCAAAACCAACACAAAACCAATATCGTTTGCCAACCTAAATATGTTTTGTCAAACTTCAGGAAGAGAATTAACTTCAGAATCATTAGATTTTATGCATTCTGGCCATATTTGTATCCAAACATTTTTCATTGTGGTTGATTTTAATTCTTTCCATGAAAGAATAAGCCTTGAAAGTTGGCAAACCTTCCTAATCCATTGGTTGAATTAGAGCTGTTGTATGAATGAAAAGTTACTCAATCTCTACATTTTCTGATAATACGGGTAAATTAGCCAAAAGAGTAATGCCTTGTTGCTCAAGTTCTTGCCCATAAAATATTTTTTTACTTCTGGGCAAAAGTAATTCTTAAGACAGACCCCGAAAAGAATCTTAGCCATTCAAACATTCTTATTTCATTTCCAAATTAAGGGCAATTGTTTCTTGTTCATCCCTTTAAGCACCTTGGATTTTCTGAGTGATATACTAACACTACTGATTTTAAGTTTAAGTCCCCTATAGAATTTCCACCACAAAACGTACCAACTGTTTATTGTAATGTAAAATTGGCTCAACAGCACTATAGAGGGCACTATATGAACAGTTTCAGCTGTTATGCAATATTAGCCAGCAGGGTATAAATTTTACAGCCACAGGAGCTAAGTTCATTTTAGCTTAAATTTGTACTAGATTTGATGAGGCATTTGATTAGTTTTTGTTTGGACGTTCATGTATGAAAAAAGGAAACCTGATGACTGCTCCTGGGCAAAATAGCAGAGCACCGAGAAAAGTGTATGAAAATGGAAAAAAAAAATAAAATAAAATAAACAAATACTTTTTTGGCCAGAGGGTTTTTTTATACTCTTGCAAAGGGTATTATAATTTTGCCCAACGGTTTGCAACGCATAGAAATATTCATTTCCAATCGTATAAACTATATATATTCTTGATCAGGGCGACGAGCTGAGTCGATTGAGCTTTGTCCGTCCGTCTGTCTGTTTCTACGCAAGCTAGTCTCTCAGTTTTAAAGCTTTCGAGCTGAAATTTTGCACAGAGTCTTCTTTTTACTGCACGCTGCTAATCTATCGGAACCAACCGGATCGGCTAACTATAACTTATAGCTGCCATAGGAACCATCGGTAAAAAAGTGGGTCTTAGTGAGAAAAACTTTTTTTGTTTTCAATGTAAACGTCCCTAAACTCGGCCATTATTAATATTATATGCTTTCAAACAGATTTGCAAACTGTGGTCAAAATCGGATGACTATATCTTATAGCTGCCATATGAACCATCGGTAAAAAAGTGGGTCTTAGTGAGAAAAACTTTTTTGTTTTCAATGTTAGCGTCCCTAAACTCGGTCATTATTAATATTATATGCTTTCAAACAGCTTTGCAAACTTTGGTCAAAATCGGATGACTATATCTTATAGCTGCCATAGGAACCATAGGTCGGAAAATGGGTCTTAGTGAGAAAAACTTTTTTGTTTTCAATGTAAGCGTTCCTAAACTCGGCCACTATTAATATTATATGCTTTCAAACAGATTTGCAAACTTTGGTCAAAATCGGATGACTATATCTTATAGCTGTGATAGGAACCATAGGTCGGAAAATGGGTCTTAGTGAAAAAAACTTTTTTGTTTTCAATGTAAGCGTTCCAAAACTCGGCCATTATTAATATTATATGCTTTCAAACAGATTTTCACACTTTGGTCAAAATCGGATGACTATATCTTATAGCTACCATAGGACCGATCAGTCGCAAAATGGGTCTTAGTGATTAAAACTTTTTTGTTTTCAAGTAAACCGTTCTTAAGGTCGGTGATTCTTAATATTAAACGCTTTCAAACAAATTTGATAAAGTTGATCTACATCGGGTGACCATATCTTACGCTTGCCATACCGACCGATATGTCGAAAATGGTTCTTGGTAGAAAATTTTGTTTGTTATTAATGTTAGCGTCCTTAAAATCGCTTATTACTTATTTTATATGATTTCAAATGAATTCGCAAAATTTGGTAGAAATAGGAAGACTATATCTGGGACCGATCTTTCGGAAAATGAGTCTTAGTGAGAAAAACTTTTTTGTTTTATATTTTATCTTTCTTAAACTCGGCGATTGTTAATTGGATATGATTTCTTAAAGATTCGGAAATGGGTTTTAGTTAGAAAAATGTTGGATTTTAACTCTGATATTTCAAAACCATCATTTGCAAGGGTATAAAAACTTCGTTACAGACTAAGTTAGTTTGGTCTTCTCGTTTTTTTAATAAAATCAGGCAAAATATTTGTGCAAGCTGCAAAACAACTAGCAAAAATTAACCTTTTTTTTTAATGTGAAAACTTACTTAATTTTTTTCCCTTCAATTTACAGAAAAGGCGGCTTATTGTTAAACAATGTGCTCGGCATTTCGGGTGCTTGTTTGATGGGCTTTACCAAAGTTAGTCATTCCTATGAAATGTTATTCCTTGGCCGATTTATAATTGGTGTTAATTGCGGTAAGTTTGATGTCAGATCTATCTGAAAATTATCTTTAATCACATTCTCCTTGCTTAGGTCTCAACACATCGCTGGTGCCAATGTACATCTCCGAAATAGCGCCACTTAATCTACGCGGTGGCTTAGGTACTGTTAATCAATTGGCTGTGACTGTAGGTTTACTATTATCCCAGGTGCTGGGCATTGAACAAATCTTAGGCACTAACGAGGGCTGGCCCATACTGCTTGGCCTGGCCATATGTCCAGCAATATTGCAATTAATCTTACTGCCCGTTTGTCCCGAATCGCCCAGATATTTGCTGATCACAAAGCAATGGGAGGAGGAGGCACGCAAAGGTAAGAAGATTACAAATGGGAAAGTAATGGAATGGATTTGTTAGAGTATGGTATCGCTTTAGCTTTGCGTCGCCTGCGAGCCTCTGGCTCGGTGGAGGAGGACATAGAGGAGATGCGTGCCGAGGAGCGTGCTCAACAGGCCGAGAGCCATATATCAACCATGGAGCTCATCTGCTCGCCCACACTGCGTCCGCCCCTGATCATTGGCATTGTGATGCAGCTGAGTCAACAGTTTAGCGGCATCAATGCCGTCTTCTACTACTCCACGTCGCTGTTTATGAGCTCGGGACTGACTGAGGAGAGCGCCAAGTTTGCCACGATAGGCATAGGTGCCATAATGGTGACTAGAATCCATAATATAACTTTCATTTGGCTAATTGACATTTGGCTTCTTCACCCGACAGGTTGTAATGACTTTGGTCTCCATACCCCTAATGGATCGCACGGGTCGGCGTACTTTGCATCTGTATGGCCTCGGGGGCATGTTCATCTTTTCCATCTTTATTACCATTTCGTTTTTGATCAAGGCAAGTAGTAGAGTGCTAGAGTTCATAAATTTTGTAACAAAAGTGAGGGCAAGTAATTGCCTGTCTGCCTGCCGCCTGCTAGCATTTATTGTTGCATATGAAAACTGCCCTCGCCAAATGCTGCGTGTGTTTATAAATATTTGAATATTGATATAAATATTTTATGCATGAAGTTGTGTTTAACCCGCGTAGCCCTCCCCCCAAGAGCTAAAACAAAAACAAAAAGAATACATATATATATCTATATATATATACAATATGCAGAACATCGCATGACAGTTGTCCCGCGCGTATTTATATAAATTATTGATGTGAGATATTCTATATATATTTGAATTTATCACCGTGTCCATTGAAGCATTAAATTTTACCTATTTTTTTTATCTAAAGTTATATTTACATAATAGATTTGTATATTTGTGTGTGTGTATAAATTAGCCTCAAGTTAAGCCTTAGTTTTTATTTTCGATTAAGATTAATATATACGCATGACTAGTTCATACTTCTCCTAAGCTTTCTGCTTATTTGTGCACTGTAGTTGCTGTAGCTGGCTTTTCAACTGACTTCAGTTTCATTTTATTTAGTTTTTGATTTCATTTCGTTTGTGCCTAGGTTAAGTTGTTGCCCAAATAAGCTGATCCAAGACTTGACTCCGGCAATTGTGACTGTTTTTGTGTTAAAAACTACGCCACAACTGTCCGAATGTGCAGTTCAGCTTATTTGGGCAATTGTCTCGCCCCTCAATTAGCAGCTATTCTCGACTTGGCAGGCTTTTGCCCAACCACAACTCACACACGAAATTATTTAACGAATTTTTAATATTATTATTATAATTTTCTTGCTAAATCAGGCTACACCCAACAACATCAACTTTGCAAATGTTTCTTGGGCACTCCAGTTCACACAGCCGAACACTCTCTCTCACACACACACACACAGTTGCAAAAGCAGTGTTGGAAAATGTACAAAAGCAGTTTGCTTAGAGAGCAGAAAACACGCGCTAAATTCGCTTTAGAAACTCACCATCAAAAACACTCTCAACGGAGAATTTGTTTTTGCAATTCCTAAGCCTCGTACACAGTTCACTTAACCAAAAACAAAGCTGATCAATAATGCTTTTTTTAATTTTGAACAAATTATCAAAACTAGTTTCAGAGTAGGAAGTAAGATACAAGGACTTTGGATTTATTTAAAAATTATTTCTTTAGGTTTTTTTTCGAATTGGATTGACCTTTATGGCTTGTACTTAGAACGATAGAAAATTCATTTCTAACTGTTATTGAGGAAGAAAAATTTATTTATTGTGTATTCAATTATAAAGTCTTCTTTGTTTTAATGGTTGTGGTTATAGATGAGCTTTTATCAAAGACAAGAATAGCAAACAAAGCATTTTGATCTTTCCATCCGATTTACAAAACGCAAAAATTGTTTTTTTTTGTTTGTTTCGAGCTATCTCATCTATACATTGAGTGGTTATTTTTCACATATGTGTGAAAGCATAAGAATACTGCTTTGAAAGAACTGTACTTTCTTTAAGTTGATTCAAGAGTCCACACAACTTTTGGCTTCTTTAAAAGACTAGTAGCGCTTCCTAGTCAGGCCTTGATGCATCGTTGATCATAGGTACAATGTCTGTAGAATATCACCAGTGGTCATGTCATTTATTTATGAAAAACAATTTCGATCAAATGACCACCATGGCTGACTTGGCAGTAGCCCATTCGATCCACCCAGTTTTTGAGAACATTTTCAATTGTTTCGGCACGTATGTCAGCAATAGCAACTCGAATCTTGTTCTTCAACTCATCAATTGTTTTAGGATTGTTTGCATAACATTTGTCCTTGACCGCTCCCCAAAGATAATAGTCTAACGGTGTCAGATCACAGCTTCTTGGCGGCCAATTCACATCTTCATATTTGCTGATTATTCGATTTTCGCAGATAGGGTGCAGAAGATCGATTGTGGCATGTTCTATGTGGCACGTAGCGCCGTCTTGTTGAAATCAAATATCGTCCAAGTCTTCCGCTTCAATTTCCTCGAAGAACCAATCACTTAACATAGAGCTCACCATTCATGGTCACGGTGGCTCCTTCTTCATTTTCAAAGAAAAATAGACCAATGATGCCTCGAGACCGAAATCCGCACCAAACAGTGACACGTGATGGGTGCATTGGCTTCTCGACGACGCTATTTGGATTTTCTATGCCCCAGATGCGACAATTCTGTTTATTAACATAACCACCAAGGTGGAAATGTGCTTCATCCGAAAAGATGATGTTTCGGTCAAATTTACCATCTTCGGCCAAACGATCTTACGCCCAATTTGCAAACTGTAGACGATTCGGATGGTCAATTGGCTTTAGCTGCTGCACTAATTGAACTTTGTATGGCTTCATGGCAAGGTCTTTATGCAAAATTCGCATCAAAGAAGTGCGCGAAATGTCCAACTGTTGAGATCGATGGCGAGTTGACGTCGATGGTTGTTCACGCACATTTTCAGCAACCGCTGCAATGTTTTCGGTCGAGCGCAGCGGACGAGTACGTACACGGGTTGGTATATCTATCAACTTTCCAGTTTCACGAACTCGCTTCACGAATTGATCCACAAATTGAGTTTTCGGAGCATTTTTTTGTTAAACGTTTTTTTCAAATTTCGCACAGTTTGAGTCGAGGACTCACTTTGGAAATATGTTTTTAATATTATATTAGTCGCTTTCCGAATGACATTTGACGTTTTTAAAGTCAAATTATGAATAGTTAAAATTTCAAACACTAGATGGACCACCCCGTAGATGAGAATTTATTCATAGCAATTTTGATCTTTTTGCCGATTCAGGGCTTTGTATTCACTTTTCATATTCTGTACTAAAGGTAAATGTACTCTGAGACAATAAGTTTGTGCAAAAGTATGTAACAGGGAGAAGGAACTATTTCCGACGTTATAAATATATGTCCATCTGTCCGTATGAACGAAGAAATCTCAGAGATGGTACGAGATAGCTTAGAAGGCACTCCCTATACTGTTTTAATTTTGGAAGCCTTATTTTAAAAAGATTTGTTTTTAACAGTAACAATTCTTAACTCCGCAACAAATTGGAAAACATACCTCAAAACCCATAGCATAATTTCAGGCTGAATTTCACAATCAGAAATCTCAGACTGAAATTTGTATAAGTTTAATTCTCAAGTCTTTATTCGGCCAATTCGACTGTTTAAATAGAGAGTTTGACTAGTGCATGAAGTGTGAAAAGCAACCACGTCTGGTGATGAGTGAATTGTGGTAAAATTCCGAAACAGCCTGTCCAGACTTACCAATGCTTTTCCGAAATGTTGTGAGTTATCTCTGTTTAAAAATGGTATTGGTTTGTATTAAATTATAATCAATCCTGACCTTTGAGCCAGCACAAACAAAAACTCTGACTAAATCAAAAACAGGTCGCAAAAACCATTAGAAGTATACAATATTATTTATCGAAGGAATGATAAAGATCGAAAAGGGTATCACCTTTAGTTAGTTCAAGTTATGACCAAAAGAAAGTTCGCTGCCACACCGCAGCAGTAGCGATGATTTCAACTGCTACTGCAGGTACAGAGTATATTATAGTAGGGCTTCATCGACTTCCTTACTTGTTTAATAAAGCTTAGAAGGCACTTTCGATACTATTTCAATTTTTGAAGCCTTATTTGTAAAAAATTTTCTTTTTAACAGTAAAACTTTCCGTAAAGGCCAATTTCTTCGCTAAATAAATGAAATTTTTAAGTGAACAAAAAAGGAAATGATGGAGAGGATACAGAAAGGCTGCTGCTTTTTTTGATCGGGCACTTTTGAGCAGACTCTCGGCATCTTCTTAATAATATTAAAATATTTGAGTCAATAATAAATCGTACTCAAAGGCTTGATTCCAGATGACATACAAATTTATTTCGGCACAATACTTCATACCAATAAGACTGCTGTGCAATAGCATTCATATTTCAAAACAGTTCAAAAGTGTTTCTATTCATGTGAAGTTCGACATAAAAATTTATTTTCGTGCGTTCTAGAAATAGGCCTTAAATAAAGAACTGACTTCTTGAACTTGAAAGAAATCTATTCAGTATTAGGTTTAAGACAGGAAAATATCGTCCACCTTTGTCAGTTCACACATCACCCCCACAGCCAACTAATTTAATTTCCAGCTTATTTCTCTCAGACACTTCCAAACTGTGTACCAGGCTTTAAGTCTAGCTTTTCGTTTTAATTAAATATTAATTTAAAAATATATTTTTTTTTTTAATAATTAAGATCTAGATTTTTCGATTACTTATTTCCTAAGTATTTAACTTTACAAAAAAAAAAAGGTTACAAAGAAAAACTCAAGCGACAGTTTATTTTTCTGAAAAAAAAGCAGCTATGACTACAGAAACAAAAAATGGTAACCAACCCCCAAAACTCTTTGTGAACCAAGATGACCAGCAGCTAAGATTACTTTTTTATACTATTTCTCTAAGTAAGAAACCCAACTCATGCATAAAACAAAACGTCAGGTTAAACAATTACTTATAAATTTTTCTATGATTTGTTTATGGTTTATAAAAAAAAAAACAAAAAACGGTTCGTTAAATTTTCGGTAATGAAAAAAGAAAAAAGCCTACAAATCATCGAGAATGCGAATTACTATGCATTTTGTATAGGAGTTTTTTGGTTATGTACAGGAAATGATCGACTGGATGTCTTATCTCTCGGTGGTGGCCACCCTGGGCTTTGTGGTCTTCTTTGCGGTGGGTCCCGGCTCCATACCCTGGATGATAACAGCGGAGCTGTTCTCGCAAGGACCGCGTCCCAGTGCCATGGCCATAGCGGTGCTGGTCAATTGGATGGCCAATTTTGTGGTGGGCATTGGTTTCCCCAGCATGAAGGTGAGTTGGAGCAAATGAACATGGAACATTGAAATGAACTAAAAAATCTTGTTACAGACTGCCCTGGAGAACTACACCTTCTTGCCGTTTAGCGTGATGCTAGCCATCTTTTGGATATTCACCTACAAGAAGGTTCCTGAGACCAAAAACAAAACCTTTGAAGAGATCCTGGCCTTGTTCCGGCACAACAATGGCAGGTATGTGGTGAACTCAATTTTATGCTGCTGCACACCAATCAAGGCAATTTGATGAATTCCATTCAAACGAGAAACCCCATTCCAAACAGAAACTTTTTTTTCCCATTTACTTGGAAGCTTATTAGGCGGTTTTTATGCCAAGCAAACTTTGAATTGTTTACAATTGCGCTGACCAATTTGTAGGCAATTCAGAAACTTCCCCATTTTAAGTTTTTCATTTCAAAAGAGAACATAAATTACAATCTTGATTTATTTAATGGCACTTCCCCCAAAACCACAAAAAAAAAGGACATTTCGAGATAGTAGACTGTACGGGTAAGTTGCATGAAGTCTCTCAAGGGAAAGCAACCCGTAAACCAAATAAAAAAAACTAAACATTTCCCCCGCCCCGCAATTTGAAGCATTTCGCTCTTCTCGTAGCTCGTTTTGCTGTACTTTATTTAGCCATTAAAAACAAACAAAATCTTTCAAAACAAAAACTTGCGCTCATGTTTCGGCATGTCTGCTTAAAACTTACCACTTTGCCTGTAATACTACTCGTTACTTGTTAAATCCAAACTGGCAACTAAATAATCAATTATTTAATATGAACTTTAATACTCTACTTTCTATATAAAAATATATATATATATTTTAAAATATATATTCAAGCCACATTTCATTAAATCTGTTCCCCTCTGTCTTTCATGTCACTTGATAAAAAAAAAAAAAGAAACCAAACTTCCAATTTCTAACTCATGCAGCGTTTTCCCTCCCCCCCCCCAAAAACCCTTTCGCTCATTGTTCATTCTAAATCAAATTGGTTAGTTTAAAACGCACACACACCCACACCCACACCCACACACACACACACACGCATTAATATATATATATATATATATACACACACACACCACTCTGATTATGTTGTTGCCCATTTAGTGAGGACAGTGTCAACGGTAACAGTTGCTCGACAGCGGACATTGAAATATCAGAACGTGACACCAACACCAGACCCAAAGCGCAGTGAAATCTACACCCACAGCCCACCCCACCCTGTTTTGTTGTTGCCGTTTCTAATTTATTTACCATATTAAGGATTGTGCACAAAAATTTACCATCACGAAATTTTGCTTACTTATGCTTAAGTTGAGGAAGTTTGGAAATATAAGAAGACCACTTTTAGAAGGCAGCTTAGTTATTAGGACTCACTTTTGAAGGGGAAGCTAGCTATGACTACAGTTCTACAATTTCTTAAATAGGAAAATAAATAGGTTTCCTATAGATCCTTAAGTAGAGCTGCCTAGAGCCATTATCAATATAAATCAAGAAATAGAAAGAGATAACCCCGATTGGAGATGTGTGATGCACACGAAATTATCGCTGAAGATCACTCATACATATTTGTTGTTATGTTCGCAAGAGTTTTGCGCGTTGTGCGCATAGGCTAAAACTGCTAGAAATTGTTGGGTTTTTAAGTACAGAGCTTGAGGCAGTAGTTGAAATTAAAAATTTGTAGCAACAGTTAGAAATTTCTACCTTTTCTGCCTTAAAACCGCAGTACAAACTTTAAACACAACTATTGGGACCCAGTTAGATATTGGTATATTTATTTGGTATTTGCTTATCGCTCACTTACTTCAAGACTGGCATAACTTAATATATAGATTTTGTGCAAAATGAGTTTAAAGTTCTTAATGGATTTAACCCAGAGAAAATGGTTGTTTTAGTTTCGAGTTAAACTAGTGAAATATTAAATATTTCAAATGCTCAATAAAAAAATTCGGTTTGAATGCAATTCTGTACTCAGGCCTCTTGGTTACTGTGCTAGCAATGGAGATGAAATCTCTCTCACTAACATTGTAAGACCACACATAAAAAGGCCACAGACAGCGTAGCGCTTGCTTGTTGTGTCTGTTTTTGCTGTTGAGTCGCATTGGAATTCCCAAGCGATTATGGCATTGCAGTCATAAAGAGGGAGCTGTTGGCTGATTGTGGATCAGGCAAAGACCGCTGATGATTTGGCAGAGATGCCAATGAAACAGCTGTTTGGTTCCTGACCTTGAGCCGGCAAAAACTTGAAGCTTTAAAATTCGAAAATATGATGTTTTAAAGAAATCAATTTGAAAATTTTACACAATATAGAACACGACACAGCGAATGCTTCTGCATCATTAAGTCCCAAATCGTATTTTTTAAGTTATACCAGTCTTGAAGTGAGTGAGCGATATGTACTTACTTTCGCTTTCTTGGCAGTTGAATAGTTTGTAATGCCAGCTCTTAAAAGCTGTAGGAATTTCGTACATGCCTTATGATACTTGTTAAATTTTTAAAGCCCCACTTTTAGGGATGTTCCTAAAATCTGAACAGATTTTTGTCTAAGCATTTGAGTTTCTTAATAAAATTGTTTGAAAATGAATCAGATAAAAGATAAAAGAAAATTAAATCAGTTAGTCGGTTTCTATTTCGTATCCGAGACACCTTCCACTAGCTGCTTTGTTTAGAAATCTAGTAATTGATGTTTTGTGTTTAAGCCAGGGATATAAACCTCTCGGATATTAAAAATAATTGGGCTTAGTACATAATTTACAAAGATTACACAACCCAATAGTGCTTTGTGTGCAGGCCTATTTCGATCTGATTATGTTAATATAGATAATATAGATATTCATTGGTTTTGTTCTATCAGCTCTTATTTCCCAGATATAGCGGGAAAGCGAATTTGTTGAATTTTTGGCATTCCAGAATTTATGGGGGCCACACTTGCCATAAATATCTGGATTTAAGAGCTATTTGCTACAGAGTACATATCAATGCATCTTTAAAAAAATCAAAGGTGCTTTATAGGTATAGCTAAAAGTGTCTAAATTGGACTCTCAAGTCAGACAATTCAAGTTTTATTTGTCAATTTTCTCAAAATATATCAATCCCTCTTAGTTAGTGTGCTTGTTAAAATTCTGTTAAAACAACCTAGGCATATAGACCAACAAATGATCTAGTTATGAGAATTTTATTGCATTTATACCAGCCTGTTTGGCAGAAATATATGTGCATATATAAATTTATGGGAGGAAAACTAGATTGTCAATCTAAATCTGTATAGGAACTGTAAAGTAAATGTACATGTGGATAATAAATTATATGTTGAATCAATTAGCCTTTTCACAGTTCCCATACAAATATTCTGTGGGAATCTAGTTTTTCTCCCATAAAGTGAAATAAGTATTTTCGTCTTAAACAGGCTGTAACTTTGCCAAATAAACTGATATAAAAATCACATAATAAGATCGTATATTTGGCTATATGCTCAAATAGCTAAAATATTTCTCCCATAACCGCGCTAGTTTAAACGTGAGGATTTATTATGAAGAAAAAATGCTATAAATCGAGAATAGTATGATTTTCGAGGCCAATAAGGACAATTTCTGCTTTTGCCTTTGATTTTTTAAAGATGCATTGATATGTGTTCTGTCGAAAATAGTTCATAAGTCCAGATATTTGTGCCTAGAATGCAAAAAACCCAACATTGTCGTTTTTCCGCCATATCTTGGAAACAAGAGCTGATGTAGCTTAACCGAATCCAGTTTTGGAATCAACAGGGCTGCACCTCACAAACTTGGTCATTTGGTTGGCCTGTGTTATCATTTTTATTTTCGAAATTTATACCCTAGAAAAACTAAATAACTCTAAAATCTTAATATAATATGTGATCCATTTTCCTATCGGACAAAATGATAAAAAACGCCCATATCCAGAATATCCAAAATAAAAGGCAGTTTAAGCTACAACTTTTAAGGAAGCAATGCAGATTTGTGGATGATATATTAATAGGACAAAGATCTATTACAGAAAATGTAAGGAAACATATATGTATATGCTACCTCTGAACTGCAACAGTTCACTTCTCTTAAAGAGCTGCCTAGAAGCACTAGAGGGATTATTGGGGTCTATGAGAGAACCAAATTTTGATCAAATACAAATTCCATAACAACAATATCAATTTGCTATTTTCCAAATTTTCGCAGACTATTTCAAAAATATGGAGACGAATCGTTTTCATTTGCGTGTTTCGGCTTAGCATTTTGGAAAGGACGCTGGATTAGCTTGTATCGAATAGTTGCTTTGGTTCGTTTTGGTTCAGAACCGGCTTGCATCCCTGGTTTAAGCAAACTTTATAAATAATAAGTTAATGTAGCTAATTTAGAAAAGTGTTTCTCTTAACGAATTTCTGGGGAGGGGTAGAGTAGAGAGGGCCGATTTTTTTGCACACAAATCGTATATCAAAAACGTTATCTACACACAATTCTAAGAAAGCTTTGCCAAGAAATCAAAGTTTCAAAATAAATTCTTAGCCCCGCAAATCGACTTCAAGTTGGAAGGATATATTAAATACAAATATGGCTCATCCTTTTCTAACTGGACAGGTTTCCGGACTCACTATTTTTGATTTCAAAGCGATTATAGAAATGGTGGCATCTTAGAATATTCCGTTTTTGCGATACGCTTTGTAGATTTTTTTACCCATCCAAATCGAGGGTAGAGGTTGTAAAAGCCATCAAATTATAGTAGGAGAGCAGTACCGGAATAACCCGACCTAAAACTTTATGAACTTTATGAAGATGTTCTTCGTCTATTGTTCCTTTTTGCTCAGTGAGTCTTGTTCAGTGAGTCTTGATCAGTGAGTCTTGTTCATTGAGAGTTGAGATGTCTCTCTTGCTCAGTGAGTTGTTTAGTGAGCTCAACTTGACTCACTTAAAAAAAAAAGAACGAGTGCACATGTTCTGTGAAATGAACAAACTTCACCCAACACTATTTATCACCACCTAGAGAAACTTGATCAATGATCACACTTTAAAATTTCATGGGCCTTGTTCAGCAGAAAATATTGCTCCCTGATCAAGTATAAAGTTTCACTTCCTGCTAAACTCGAGTGATGCGGAATCTTGATAGCAAATTTTAAGTATCATGATAGAGGAGCATGTATCGAAGAAATTGAATGCTACTTTGAAGTGTTACTGCTCCCACCAACAGTAATTGTGTATCGATAGGCATGCTTTCGATAAAATTATGCGCATATTGTGCATTGATTGCAAAGATAAGCTTTCTTAATTGGCTGTAAACATTAAAGTAAATTCTAACATATAATTAAGCGTAACTGTGACTTTGTATATACAAATTTCAAGTTGACACGGAGCGTTAATGTGTACACGCTGCCTTTTCAAAATTCAACTCTCCGCGGCGTTGTTAAAAATGTAGCACTTCGTTCAGCAGAAACCATTTGATGCATTATTTTTTTCTGATACCTGTTTAGGGATCAATTATTCTGCTGAATACACGCCCAATGTAATTTCTGGCATACTTTCAAACATAATTTTAAACATTGTTCAAGTTATGGTAACAGAGCGATTTACCCGCAGAAGCTGCTGGCTAACGTGAGCGGTAAGTCTTCTTGAAAGGGTAAATAAAGTTGATTTCTTATATATAATACAAAGTCGGATTAGTAAGACGACTTTTAACTCATCTAACTCGTCTGTGCCCCGAATAGCAGAATATTTATAAAAATCAAGGCTGCAAACCGGTTCGAATCCGGAATTCCGTCTTTCTCTTTACTGTGATCCAAACCCTGAACCGAACCATGAGGATGAAAATAGATAAGCCCGAACCCATTCCGAACCCATATGCGCCAATCTAACCAACTCGGTGCATGCTACTGTAGAAACTTCTCAGCCGAATTGTCCAGCAACAAAAGTACATACATTCATTCAAACAAAAGTGTGTGCCACAGGCAGCGTTGCCAATTTAGCTATTTTTCCCCACCAGATATAGCTATTTTGTAAGCTCGAAAGCCGGAAACTATTCAGTTCTGCCGGTGCCAGCAATTCTAGCTAATTATTTGACATTGTTTAGTTATTTTAAATTAATCTCTCTCTCTCTATTTTGTGGCAAAAATAGCTAAATTGACTAGCCACGCGACAAAAATTGGAAGACATAAAAAAAATTTTGATTAAATCATTATGAAAAAAAGTTCCAAGTGTGGCGAATAAACTCCAAACGATGCTCAATTTTGTGTAAAAGACTGATAAAAGTGCATACGAGAAAGCATAATCAATATTTTACAGAATCAGTTAAGCAGTCTTTACACTTGTCATATATCTCTAAATAGTAAGTTGTCAAACTTCTCTAAAGAGCATCACCTGTCAAATTACATCAAAAAAGCCAACATTTTCCAAATATTTAGACTTATTTACTTTACTGTTACACTATTGTCAGAGAGTCTCTTTAGAAATGTATGACAAGTGTAAAGGCAGCTTTAGTTTGGATAAAATATGTCTGTACATGTACTGAACATGTCTGTATTCATGCACACAAACATTGTGTCAGTCATCTAGACTGCTCGATAATTGGCTTAAATGTCCGAATTTTAGAAGATTTATACACTAGCCATGAAGGAAGTCCACATCCAGCACACGAGCGACAATCTCACGTCAATTATAATTGACATCTTACAGTCTTACAATGTATTAATGCGTCAGGTGTATACCTATTGTATTGTAATTTTATATATATTTGGTATTCGAACCAAAACCAAAGCCCAAAAACCTAGAACCTCAAATTTCCGAACCCTAACCGTGGTTAAATTTTGGTTCGAAACTGCAAGCCGGAGGTTCCGAACAAATTTTTGTGTTTGCAGCCGTGATAAAAATTTACTTAATTGGTCAAAAGGACCGCTAAATTTGTAAATTTTAACCGCGAAATTATTGAGAAGATATGATAGATGGCAATTGTAGACGGGTAAATGGGAAGTGAAGGTTCAAAATAATTTCAAAAATTTGCAATATTTTATAAGTTTAGATTGTCATAAAGATTTAATAGTTGGCAATTGTCGACGGGTAAATAGGAGGTGTAGGTCAACATTTTTTTATAATAATTTTAGATTGTCTTAAAGATGGGTAAATAGAAGGTGTAGATCGAACATTCCAAAAAAATCTCGAAAATTTGCCAAATTCATATATGAAGACTTAGATTGTCATGAAAACGGGTAAATAGAAGGCGTAGGTCAACTTTAAAGAAATTAGTGGACGAATTTTCAGAAACCTTTAATCACTCATTAGCTTGAAGAAACTACATTTTTTTATAGGCATACTTTTAGATGTCGTTCAAAAATTAATAAAAATCAAATTTTCGATAACCGAAAACATATAATATCTTAAACTAAATCATTGATTAGAAAACAACAGCTGAATTTAGCTCGAAGTCTTTTTCAAGTATAACAGAATAAACCCCTCCTTAAGCAAAGTAAGCATTTTTCGTTGATCGCTTATGATTATGTTTAATAGTTTTAATATAATTTTGTAAAAATTTTGTTAAAAATAAAATATATATTTTCTTTAAATTTGTTGTTTTAATTTCAATTTTGATTTAGCATAAATGAAAGCCGCGCTTAATAACTTCCAAGCTAAGTCAAAGCTCTTTCAGCTCAGGTAACACACATTCACACACACTCACACACACAGCCACATACACGTCGGTCTATTTTTTGTGTTTGTTGTGTGAACACACTCGAAATTGCTCTCATTAGTTGCAAAGAAATTAAATTGAAAACCAAAATACGTTTACACTTAAAACATAATCGTAGAGTGTGCGAATTTCAGGAGTATGCTAAACTGCACAAATAGCTTGGAACCACAAAGTATGAATTCTGGCATCGAGCATGCCGCCTTGATGGTATCTGAGGAGAAGACCCAACATGACTCACGTAAGAATCGAATCCGAAATACAAAAAAAAAAAAAAAAAACCCATACAAAAACCTCGTTTATCAGTTGTATTATTTGTTGTGCAAATTGCCCGTAAAAAAAACTAAAATCAAATTATTTAGGTAAACTAAAACAGAACCCAACACTAAAATAGACTTGTAAACACACACAAACACACACACACACACACATGAAGAAATAAATTCAGTCTTTTTATGTGCAATTAGCAAACATTTTCAAATTTTTTTTTATTTCAATAACTTTAACTAACATCCCAAAAAACATATCATCTCTGGCATGCTACAAAACAAATCTATAAAAAATCTATTTATTATCTGTGTGTAGCTGTAGAACAAATTTGTATCTTTGTATCAAATTTAACTTTCCGATATTGTTTATTTCCATTCGACATTGATTGTATGTATTTGCATTTATTATTGGCCCCCACAAAACAAATGATTGGAACTCAATCGAACCGAAATCATCAACGGGATTACACCACAAAACAAAACTCAAATTCCACACAAAACAAACCCAACTATTGTACGTATCCAATCAATCGACAAATATTGGCCCACAATCTCGACCAATCTGCATGATATATACTCGCACACTCGACAAACAACAACTACTAAAAGTCTTTGGTACCACCTCGTTCTCGTTGACGGTTGAAGGCATGGGTCCGTATCCTTTAAGCGATAGCACCAATCTCTTGGGTCCAACTTCGACAAGTTATGCAAGCGGTGGACTTGGCCTGGCCGGCTCCTCGACTTGCTACACGAACTATGGTACAAATATACAAACGCCAGTTCCTAATCGCAAATGTTACTACGATGAGGCTGATCAATTTCGCAGGCACTCGGCGCACGGAAGAATGTCATGTAGGTGTCCTCCAGCAAACAGAACACAAACTAACAAAAAAGTGCACCCTTAATCCCACTGAAAGCATTTACATGAAAATGCCACGTGCACCCAGTCGTACGAATGTACGGACGAACGAACCAACGAACTCACCGACAGTTCAAGTTGTTGTTCCAACAAAAATGCTTTACTATATATATCTAAATAAAACTATAAATCATTTGTTTATTTTTATTTTTTTTATAGTACGCAAGTGAAAGCAAAAAAAATTAAAAAAGAAATCTGGGGACCAAGTTAAATATGCAATGAGAAAACATGCGAAACGATTGGCTAAGTAAACAAGGCTTTAAGAACCAAACACCCAAGAGTCATTCACGCACAGACACACAAGAACACACATAAAAACTCACCTCTACTATTTAAACAATGCCAATAATGCGTGCGATAGGTTTTGTTTCAAAAATGCAATATTAATCAACTTCATCGCCATAAATATTTGAAAATCTTGATGTTCTAGGCAAAATTTTCTAGTCTTCATTTTGTAAACATGTTTGTATGGTACATATAAGTAGTCGCAGCAGTATGTCTGCAAAAATTAAAGAATATTTATACATCAATTTTTCAAATTTTGTACGTACGATTATAAATATGCTAAAAGGTGAGTCTTAAGTTGGGGTAATACGGACAACAGCGTGCAGTTGAACAGTATGATAATAAATTGCATTTAAGATAGCTTTCAAATTTAGGGATTTTTCTGCACCTGCTGCGTTGGTCCAATTCAACCAGAGCTCGCTAAAGTGGTCCCTTTTTACAGGCTGTCAGAAAAAAAACAGTCGATGGAATAGGGTACCGAAATGACATTTCACCTCTGTCTTTTCTAAATGTGCTCAATTAACAAAATTTTATTTCGTCAAAATCTGCCGAAAGTGTCTTTTGCGCATGTATGTGTGTTCCGCTTCAGTTAACTGCAAGTGTGTATGCGTGTGCTATTATTTCTCCCATCCTCTTTTCCGCTTTGTCTGCGATGAAATTTATAACGCAACAACAAAAACTTGGCACAACAACAACAAAAAAAAGACACTTTGCGCTGACACTTAGCTAGTTGCTTATGCTCAGCTGCTGAGAGCCAAACGAAATGATCCCCACCCAAGCTATATGTTTCTCTCATCGAGGACTATGAAGCAGGAAACACGAGAAAAACAAACTCAAGTGTTCTGTTGAGAGAGCGAGCGAGAATTGAGACCAAGCATGTAAAATTGTAAAGTAAAATTGGTTCACCATATTTTGCGAGCTGTGAATTCAACTGTACCAGTTTTTAGTACCGCGGACCAGCTGAGGATCAACCACATTGCGATTCTTTGGACACAGCCTGGGCATCCCGTTAGGCGTCCACGAAAAAAGTCAGCACTTAACCTTTTCGAACAAAAAAGACAGCTCATCGAGGCTAGTTCTGAACATCTCATTCATAGCACATACGCTGTCTGTCAGGTACCTGAGCATAATTCTGGTCTGCTGCAGCTGTCGCTTAAGCTAAGACTTCTAGTCTGGCGTGTAAAGCAAGATCAAGGTTTTCTAGCACAGCTACTGAAAACCAAGTCAATAATTATACCAAAGATTTGTCTCTGGGGCACGACTATTGACCCCATAATCGATGCAGTACCACATCTGGCGCAGAATTCTCGGTGCTTCCAGGTATACATATGCGTTGCTCCACCATTTTCTACCATTCTACCAATTTGCTTTCATTTCAATCAGCACACCAGCAGATATAACTCGTCGTCTTCTTGGCCAAGCTTCCATGGACTAGCGAAGTAATGAAAAGTTTCATACAAAAATTGAGGGAAGAAATGCAGAAGTAACGATTTTGTCATTTGAGGAGTCTATGTAAATAGATTGTAGACCTTATTTTGCAACTGACGCCACATTGACAACACAACATGTTGCGTCAGCCTTCTTGTATCTTTAAAACATTAGCGGACAACTAAAAGTAAAATTAATAACTAGAAGATTGCACTAACATCGCTTAATTCCTTGCACTTGCTCGTTTTGAATTGATTAATAAAAATAGCCAAAATACCAAAAAATAAGTGTTATTTGCTACAGTCTGAGACCAAAGTCAACAGTCAGCTAAATTTCGACTATCATATCAAATTCCTAGCACGAAAGATAACAATATTTTTCAGAATAAAACACTGCTGATTGAGTAGCATGACACAGCCTTTCTCAGCCATCGCGTTAAATCAGTCAAACCATTAAGAATAATATATTAGATTCCTCTCGTCGCTATCAGAATTGTCAAGGTTATAAACAATCAGACGGTCCATTAGCGAATTATATCAATTTAATTGAGGAAAAATATGAAAAAACGGTTCTTGGGCTATAACTTCAGATTTTGGGGGTGTTAGAAAAAAAACCAAGTATGAGGAAATGCTATACTCGACTAGCCGAACAATATGTCAGATCTGTAAGACGCCTTGCACATAAAAACAAAAAAAAACTGTTTCAGTTCTGTTCCCTTACAATTGATTTTTACATTTCAAAAATGAGTGGAAGTGAGTACATACCTGTTGGGTTCGGCTAAGAATCCTCTAAATGTTCGCCTACTAATTCAGAAGTTTGTGAATGGGCTAGTCGATTTGGATGGTTTTTATTGATATGGTTCTCTTTGCAGACGTCTTAAGAAAGAGCGATTGAAACTGTAATTGTACAATTATTTGTTTCTGATTAGATCTTTTGGGGAATATTGGTTCTCGGATCATGGTTTATAAAATATTTAAAATATAGTATATAACTTAAAGTACCGATGTCTCATCTCCTAGATCAGCGGTGGGCATGTCCCTGCTCCCATAAGTCCGAGACTTTATTGCGGCAATTGGCGTCCGTCAGTCTTATAATAAATTGCGGCGCAATTAACTCGCTTCGAAGTATGTTTCTACAAAAAAATTCATACGATGCACACGCAGATGTTGCAATGGGTGCTGTAAGCGCGATCAAGAATCTCTGATAAGGGTTATTTTTTCTGTTGTTGTGGTTAGACTGCTCTGGAACTCAAATTTCGTGCCCACCGCTTTCCTAGATAGCTGCTATGTGTCAAATAAACATAAAATTTGCTCTATCATATACTTGTATAACATAGAAGCTCAATTTTAAACGCCTCGCTATTTTGAGCAATGTTAACTACTTAGTGACATGTAAACACTTCACTCAAAACGGTTAAGGCGAGACGGACATAGTTAAAAAAAACTCAGAGAGCCAAAATGACAGCGAACAGCTGACTAATAACTGAGTGAAAAGTTGTCGACGCAACAAACTGTGTCTCTTTGTCTTATTGCTTTATAAAAAGATACTACTAAATACATACATTGTGCCAAATTTTGCTGTACTCAAAATTTTTGTTGGCATAGGAAAACACGGTGTTAACAGGGGGACGGACATGATGGTCAGAGGGAGAACTCAGATAGCGAACAGCCTACTAAACTTTGAGTGAAAAGTTGTTCATGCAGCAAATTGTGTTTTTATGCTGTTTTCTTTGACTTTTATCTAAGAATAAACTAAATTATAAAATTAAGAGGCTGAATGCGTTTATATTAAAGATTTTTCCAAATTTTTATGGCGATTTAGTCAGCCCATTTTTCTGTGTACCCGCCATCATCATCATCATCATCAGCCACACATCGATCAATCAATCAATAAATCATCATTAGTTGTCAAATCCGAATGCATGACTTGGCTTGTTTAATTTACATTTTGCATGCGTATTATTGGCATGCAACTGTTGCATGCACCAACCCCCCAAAAAAACTAAACCCACAGCTAAAAAACTGCCCTTAAAAATAACAACAACAAAAAATGAAGCAAAACCAAAAATCCCAATTTGAAACGAATTTGCTTTTTCGTTTTCTTTGTTTTTGTGTTTTTGTTTCGCTTTATATTGTAGCTGCTTCCGAGCGATTTTTAGACGGCGGCCGAAGTACACACCAGGGCCGGAGCGCTGCCTCTGTGCCCCATCACCTTCGTCAGCAAGCACCTGTCTGCCCGAACAGCGGGCCTTGACTGAGGAGCGACTCACCTCCTGAGCTGGCAGCCAGTGTGCGTTCCCTGAGCCGTGCTGAGGAAGCGTCCTCCCGTAACAACAACAACAGCAACAACAACAACAACACCACAACAACCACACACGAATACGTACATTGTAGCTATGAGAAGGATGGCAGCGTATGTGATCAAGCCAACTCGCAGCCACCGCCACCCATTTTACACCATCACGAGCCACCGCCTCAGGAGTCGAGTCACTGCCAACGCAAGCACAGCCACAGTCCGCATCATAGTCGTCACACCTCACCGCACAGTCACAGTCACTCGCATCATCATCATTATAGGCGCAAGCGTCGTCCGGGCAGTGGCAGCCTACCCGGAGCCCATACCCAGCCGAAGCACAGTCACTCAATGTCACGCCATCCGGCCTGCTCCAGCCGTCGTCATCGCTCGGTAACGGATGTGTCCACCCAGTCTATAAGCAATTGCCAGGATCCCTTGTGCCTGGAGCGGGAGATACGCAAAGCGAACTGCTGCACGAGCTCAGTGTTTGCCGAGGAACTGTATGGCTCCTCGTCGCGTCGTCCCAGCAGTTGTTGTACCAGCTCGGACTATTGCTATCAAACGGACTCCACCAGTCTCTATGGATCCCGTTCCTCACTGAGTCGCAATAATTCCATTAAATCCGCCTCGGCAGCCATGAGAAAGCAACAACGTTTGCAGAATCGTCAGCCCAGCTATACCTCCATTTCACTGAGGGGGTTAAATCAAAGCCAAATGGGTTCACTGACCTCCATCTTCGACCGAGCCCAGCAGCAACATAAACTCAATGAGGAGTCCAATGCGGGTTCCACTTTGGAAAGGCAAAGTTCCAAGGGTGCTTTGAGTAACGATCTACCCGAATATGCCTGCTCACCCTCGCCCATACGCTGGAGTTTCCTGGCTGGGGGTAAGTCCCCCACCGAGCTGGAGGGAGCTGTGGGTGGAGTGGAGCCGTCGGAAGTGGATAAAATGGATGCCTGGCATATGCCCGAAGTAGAGAAGAAACCTTGTCGTAAAATCAAGATTACAGAGAAAACTTCGTCGGGCTTTGATGACGATGCTCCCAGTACCTCGGCAGCGGCTCGCAAACGTGGCTTCCATTGTGAGTTTGAGGAGGAGTCCACCACCGTATTGTATCACCAGGACACAGGGGAATCCTTTAACAATTGCTGCAGCAATTATATACAATGCAATTCGTATCTGGATCAGGATTTGCAAATTACCAGCGAGGATATACAGCAATATTTGTCCAAGGGTCAGCCCACTGGCAATTTGGAAGATGTCTTGAACAACTCAAAGAATTATCCCTTCCAGCCTAGCAATGCTCTGGAGTTTCAGTACAAAAACAACTTCCAACAGGGCGGCGGCAACAACAACAACAATCAAACAAATACCACAAATACCGCCTCAAGTGATGCCGGCGAATGCTTTCAAAATTACCGCTCCCAGTCCAAGGAAACAAATCTGAATCAAACAGAGACCAATATCAATCTCTCCACCAGTTCGAATAACATTAACATTGTGTTCAACTCCAGCCTGGAGCGTAATGCCAATGAGGTGAAGTTCATTAACAATCGTGAGGGTGAACATCTGGTGGTCAGCTGTGAGGGTCATCATAGTGGTTACTTGGCCTATAGCTATCCCAGCTATGATTATTCCAATATGTCGGGAAATTCACATTTTGATAAGCCCTTGGATAAGGAGTATGCTGGTGTCAACAACTCCACGGCCAGTGAGCACTCCTCTTCGCTGCCCTCGCCACAGTCCGAGCAAAGTTTGATGTCACCCGTCAATCCGTCGGGCGATGATCTAACCCATTTGCATCATCATCATCATCATCATCAACCACCAACACACCATCACACGCACTTGCACCCGCCGCCGCCTATGCACCGCAGTCATGCCCCCCATAATATGCCACACTTTGCCCACATGCACCACCAGGACGATCAATTCCGGCTGGGCAACGCCTTCAAGCGAGTGCGCAAGCGTGCACGCAAATATACCGATTTCCTGCGAAAGAAGTGAGAACTCACCATTTTTTGATTGTAGATTCACCCTATTTTGGACGCAAATATGTGGTGGTGTCCAAGCCCCAAAAGCCGCAGCAGTTGCAACATCAGCGACGTACACAGAGCCTGGATGAGAATTGATCAAGCAATAATAACTAAACAAGTAAAACTTTTAACATTTAATTAACCCAAAAAAAATTTGTACACTGCCAAAAAAACAAAAAAAAAAACAAAAGAAGAGGAGAATAAACTTGTGCTAAAATGCGAGGCTCACTTACACACTATAAAGGCTGGCCCTTAAAGATTTATATAAGAAAAAAAAGAGTTTCGTTTCTAGTCTGAAAAAGATGTGAGAAAAAACGGACAGGTTGTAGTGGAGCTGGGCAAAATATCTCATTGTTTATTTTGTTTATCTAGGTAAGAATTTACTTTTGATTAGGACTAGGACAAGGATTAACCCGTGAGAAAATGGAGAAATTTCTGGTTTTTCAGTTCAGTCAAAAGAAAACTCAATCAATTCAATTCTTGACCCGATCAGAAAAAGGATTGAATTGATTCGAATTTCTTAATACTTAAAAGGATTACATTTATCCCGGGGTAAGATTGAATTAAGCAGAAAGTTCGAACACAATTTAATTCCAAAGCAGTATCTATATGTAAAATTGATTTGATCCAAGGAAAGATCCCATATTCCACTTCAAGACCCACACCAGATTTGGTTAATTTACTGAAACTTCTGAAAACTAAAAGAAATATAAATTTGATGGATTCAAATGGGAATCGAGACCACGACCATGCGCACTGAACATGAATGGAACGGCATCTCATCGCAAACAGCAACATCGCCATCAATTTCCGTTCTCGCTCTCTAATTAATGAACATGTGAGATCTCGAAAAGTACTTAAGTAAGCACATTTGGAATGATACAAGTTTGAAAGGCTTGCGCCAATCCTTAAAAGCTTGAAATGTGTAGAATATACTGGAAGTCGAGATTGAATTTTCAAGCTTAAGCCGGGCTCAGCCTAAGACTAACGAGAAGGCCAAGCTAACTTCGTCTGTGCCGAAGTTTTTATACCCTTGCAAATGCTGTTTTTGAAATGTCACAGTTTATGAACGCTTACATAAAAATCTAAAAAAATGTTAACTAAAACCCATTTTCCGACAGATAAACATCTGATTTCGACCAAATTTCGCGAATCTATTTGAAAACATATCAAATTAACAATCGCGGAGTTTAAGAAAGATAAAATTTAAAACAGAAAAGATATTTCTCACTAAGACTCATTTTCCGACCGATCGGTCCTATGGGCAACCATAACATATAGTCACCCGATGTCGATCAACTTTTTAAAATTAGTTTGAAAGCGTTTAATATTAAGAATCATCGACGATTTACTTGAAAACAAAAAAGTTTTTTTCACTAAGACCCATTTTCCGACCGATCGGTCCTATGGCAGCTATATGTTATAGTCATCCGACTTTGATTAAAGTTTGCAAATCTGTTTGAAAGCGTATAATATTAATTATGGCCGAGTTTTATGACGCTAGTATTGAAAACAAAAAAGTTTTTCTTACTAAGATCCATTTTCCGACCGATGGTTCCTATGACAGCTATAAGATATGGTCATCCGATCTTGACCAAAATTTGCAAATCTGTTTGAAAGCATATAATATTAATAATAGCCGAGCTTAAGACCGCTAACATTGAAAACAAAAAAGTTTTTCTCACTAAGACCCGTTTTTTGACCAATGGTTCCTATGGCAGCTATAAGATATAGTCATCCGATCCGGTGGGTTCCGACATATTAGCAGCGTGCAGTAAAAAGACGACTCTGTGCAAAATTTCAGCTCGATAGCTTTCAAACTGAGAGACTAGTTTGCGTACAGACAGACGGACGGACAAAGCTCAATCCACTCAGCTCATCGCCCTGATCAAGAATATATATAGTTTATGGGGTCGGAAATGAATATTTTTATGCGTTGCAAACTTCTGGGCAAAATTATAATACCCTTTGCAAGGGTATAAAAATATTGAAAATATCTCGACTTTTGTTTCTGTGTATAAAATACAATTCAAGTATTTATCCACAGCGTACATATTTTTTCCCTTAATGTTTCATTTCATTAATTTACTGATTAAGAATTGTGCGGTGCTGTAAATACAGGGAGGTAGCCGTAGTTTATCTCTAGTTTTCTCTGACAATGAACTGTAGTTAAGTATAGCAACTGTCCATCTATCTAGTCGACAGAATCAAAGAAATGGAACCTCTATTGTTTGTGAATGGAAACATTTAGGAAGGCTTGGAAGCAATGAAAGCAAAGCATTAAATTGGCTTTTGAGGGGACTACTAATGCATAGCTGGGAACTAACGTATAAGTTTTAAGCAGGGAATCAAACCGAATCGTATTTCGGTACCGGTTCCGGTGCTGGTACGTACCGAAACTTATGTTTCGGTAAAAGGTTCTGTTTTGGTACTAACACTATTTCGGTATTCGGTTCTGTATTGGTACCTGGATTTGTATTTCGGTATACCGGTACGTACCGGTATAAACCGGTTAAATATAAAGAAAGATCGGTCATTGGATTTCCGATGGGATTTCTTAACGCAGACATAATAATTACACCCTGGAAAATAAACGTTCTACGCTTACTGTCCCCTCCCTCTCAAAGGCATTCATCATTTAATTGTGGAAACTTTTTCGAGTTTTCTGACCACCATTTAAAACGACGATAAGACGATACTTTATTTTGTAAACGTTTCAAGCTCTGGGAAATTGATAACGATTCATGCCATTAAATTTTTTTGTGAAAATTTGTAAAGCGCTGATCGAAGAAATGTGACGATCCCTGTACGACGAAGATACTGTACACTTCTCTTGTCCGTCCGATTCTTGATTACGGATCAATTCCGCAATATACGACCCATCAAGATAGAATTGAATCTGTGCAAAAACAATTCTTATTGTTCACTCTTCGTGGTTTACTGGAATTCTGAGGTCCGCTTACCATCGTACTCCTTTCGATTTAATTAACCATAGAGTTATGTTTGGGGTTATCTTTATAGATAGACCAATAAATTGTGGAATCGACTCATCTGAATTGGTTGCCCAAATTAACATCAACGTTCCCATTAGACTGACTCGTAATTATATCACCTTATCACTGAATCGTTGTACTACTAACTACACGTAACTATGCCTTGCATGAACCGTTTCCTGTCCTCTGTACTGATTACAATTAACTACCGACTCTGAAACTTCTCTTCCTGCTTTAAAAACTACTATTTTAACTTATTTAGCCCATAGTTAAGATTACTTTATGTTTTTTCTTCGCGATTTCGTGTCGCACGCTAGTCGGCTGCGCCTTTCGGTCAGTTGGACGGGAGGTGGGCTGTTATTTTGCCTAGGGTTCGCCTGGTCTACCGTTTTTATTATTTCACAATACAAAAGTTTTGCTAAGCCAGACTCTAAGTAAATGCAAATTGCGTAAAAGTCTGCAAAAACTAAGAGGCAGCTATGCAGTCTAGTTATTGCACTCAGAACCGAAATAGTACCGGTACAATGAATAGGTTCTTTTCAGTTTTTTCGGTTCCAAGAATATCGGTTCTCGGATACCGGCTTACAAAAAATTAGAAATATCGGTTCCGGTTCAGGTTCCGGTTCTGAGTTTTAACCGGTTCTTTTCGGTACACGGTTCCGGTTCTGGTTAAGGTTTGATTCCCTGAGTTTAAGTTTTGAACTTGCCTTTGGGAACGCGAAAAAATTGACTTCAATCACTCGCAGCAAGGCCTTTTTAGGTTTATAGGCATTCAAAAAATCCGAAATCGTATGGAAACCATATGGAAACAAACTTTAACTGCTCGAGAAGAACGTAAAGTTCTTAGAATTGTTTCCATTCAAGGAATTAGCCAATCGGTCTGCTTGTGCGCCAACCTGGCGCCTGTTCTGTATGCATATTGTTTTTATACTCTGTACCAAAGGTACACAGAGTATATTAAGTTTGTGCAAAAGTATGTAACATGGAGAATTAATCATTTCCGACTCTATAAAGTATATATGGGCATTTCCACAGAAAGGTAAACCAAAAACCGAAAACATCGATTCATTTTATGAGGCTAACTTATCTTTTGTATATCAATATAAGTTCTTGAATCAAAATTTTTATGTGTTTTAGGATTACGCAAAAGGATACATTTATAAATTTTTGAAAAGCATTACAAGAACAGCGTTAGAGAAAGCCTTATCACGTAACGTATGCCACGTTGCGTATCATAATGAGTCAAATATAAAAAAAAAGGAAAATTTATTTTTGACCGAATCAGCTATAAATATATGGTTACAACATTGCAGATCATTTTAAAGTTAGTTGCATTAAAAAACTCGAACGCATTCCGCAGCGATTTGCTTTTTTGTGAGAGCAGACAAAACGCACTTCCGTATTCTGTCACGTTGCGTATGCCTTTTTGTCTGCCTGTATTTTGGCACCTTACTGTCTACAACTCTCAGCTTTTACTTTAAATAAAGTGCTACTCAAGTGCTATCCAAAAATCAATATGCGGAAATTTATGGTAAAATTTTTCTTGGTTTTTCTTCATAATAAAGGCAAGGTTCGTAGCTATGGAAATGCCCATATGGGGCATTCCAAGCAAAAAAATATATTTTCTGAGTTGATGTCTCCGAATTGAATGATATTTGGGCCCAAATGGAGGTTATTATGAGAAAAGCTTAGCCCCAAAATTTGAGATTTTTAGGACCTTTATTGCGGAAATTATACGCTTAAAAGGGTAAAATTGTGAATTTTCAAAATTTTACTTAACTCGAGAACGGTTTAAGATAGATTTTTGCATTTTTTTTCCAAATGTTCAAGTTTAAAAAGCCCTTTTGATAACAATTTTGAAAAAAAAAATTTTTTCGAACATTTATTTGAAAAAAAAAAGGATTTCTTCAAAAAAAAACTTAGTCTAGCAAAAAAGATTCATTCTTCAAAAATTTTCAAAAAAAACTGATGTTAAACCCGCTTTTTTTCCAAACATTTTGAGTGGCTAAACATGTCGTTAGCTTGAAAATAAGGGAAGTTATAGCCATTTTTGTGATGTAATCAAGAAAATTTGTTAAAAAATTCTAATCAGGGAATCAAACCGGAACTAGATCCGGAACCGTATACCGAAAAGAACCGATTTAAACTCAGAACCGGAACTGGAACGGATATTTGAAATTTATTGTGTACCGATATACGAGTACCGATATATTTGGAACCTAAAAGACCGAAAAGAACCTAAACATTGTGCCGGTACAGTTTCAGTTCTGAGTGCAACAACTAGACGTCAAAGCTGATACTTAGTTTTGGGGGACTTTTAAGCAATTTCCAACAAAAAGGAGTCTGGTCTTTCAAAACTTTTCTATTGTAAAATAGAAAAACACGAGACCAGTCTCTTGAAAAATATTGAATCCTTTATTCTTAGGCCCACATTATAATGTCATGCTAATGCTAACCTCGAAACTAAAAAGTACTTGTATTATTCATTTCTGTTCAACTTAAAACTTAAATGAGGAAAGCAGCACAAATACAGCAGGACACTACAAATAGTTCAGTATTTTCACAAAACTGATTAATGGCATCAATCGTGATCAATTTTTCTGAGCTTAAAACGTTTTCCAAATTGAAGTCTTTGAAATTATTTGAAAATGACCGCCAAGATGTATAAATGTATCGATATTTAAGTGTTAACGCATTGGTAAAAAGTCGAATGATGATCACACTGTATAGAGAATGGGCGATGAAGAAACCGAGAGTAGACCGCATTAGATAGTAGAAGATGGACGAAGACAGAAGCTGTAATTAAAATGACAAGCAGACAGACAGAGACACAGAAAGTAAAATCCATATCGACAAACCGTGAAGAGAAAAAACACGTATAGAGACATTTTAAATAGAAAACCGTGTTTAAAAAGTGAAACCCGAAAACCCGAAAAAACTCTCGTTTATAAAAATATAGAAAACTCTACACAGTTTCCACAATTGTGTGGCCTTTGAGAAGGGCAAGTGAGCGTATAACTTTTATTAAGTCTTTGCTAAGAAATCGAATGAATGCATAACCAATGACCGCTCTTTCTTCATATTTTACCGGTTCATACCGATACGTACCGGTATATCGAAATAATAAGGCAGGTACCGGTACAGAACCGAATACTGAAATATTATTAGAACCAAAACAGAACCTTTTACCATAAACATAAGTTTCGGTACGTACCAGAATTGGAACCGGAACTGAAATACGATTCGGTTTGATTCCCTGTTTCTAATACATTTTTTTTTTTGGTTCTTAATTCGCCCAAACAAAAGGAGGTTCCAAAATGGTTTTTGAATTTTTTTTACAAACAATTTTGCTAAACAACTCTGTCAGCCTGGCAGTTATAGCTTGTCGGCTCACGAACTACTGTAATACCTATAAATTATATTTCAATATTTCAATTATAGCAGCAAACCTGTATTTAAAATTGTTTACAGTTCTGATTCAAATCGCTAAATTAAGATTAAAGGATCACAATATCATACGCCGGAAAAAAGTGCTTTTTATGTCGATATAGGCTTATTTCAACAACACATGGGATTAATTTTATTCTGTTACTCGAGTTCGTCGGTTCCAATCAAAATGATCCGATATTGATTTAAGCTCGATACTCGCACTTGATTTGATCTTGAAGTCGGCTTGGTGCAAGAATACCCGAGATAAAATTGAGCTCGATACTCAAACTATATTCAATCCGAAAAAGTATTGCTTCAAAAATTACTGAGATTAATTTTAGCTGATGTTTCGGTAGCTAGGGTTTGCTCAGAGAGTTGGGTCGCTGGCCTTACTACCCTATCCTGGTGATGGGGGTGCCATCTTATAGTCCAAGCCCTATAGTAATCAAGCTTCAGCGATTTCTCAGCCTACTTACCGAAGACCCACTAAGGCCAATTCGGATTCTTGATTCGCCTTCTTACAATTAGCTCACCACGAACCGGAGTCCGTGGCTACCCAGAGGACACTTGACTCGTTTTATGGAGTCGGAAGTTCGTGAGCTGCTTGAGCCGACCGTACAAGTCCAGTCGACTCGATGATGCCCAATGTCCCACTCGGGATTGAAACTAGAAGAAGAAGAATTTTAGCTCGATGTTTGACCCCAGAAATAGCATCTCACCAAAACTCCATGCTACTTTTTTAATGAGCTTTTTCATTATCAAACCAGCTAGTTCTAACCGGCTGTAAAAACAGAACACAAACAACATTACAATGGAGTCTGGTCGCTATTGAAGTCTGTTGAATAGACTTGACCCATCGATTGCAATTCAGCAGCTACCTTCTCGTGCTGAAAGTGCTATAAGTGATAGAAATTCCAAGGCAACAGTTAGTGCAAAAAAACCCACACCACTAATGACTCCTAAGCTGTCGGAAAAATTTGTTTATGTGTGTAGCTTTTCTCTCTACGTTTTGAACTTGCTCTCGGTTTCTTTTCGCACTTTCGCTTTGTCAAGGGAATTCCGTTCTTACTTCAATCTCGAGTCAGTATCATATGATATTAAGGTAGAATCAGTAGTTGAAATGAGCATTTTCGGATTGACATCGCGTAAGTAATGCTATAACTGGTAGGGATGCAGGATTTTTTTATTTTCAAGTATGATCCGTACTTGACATGAGCTTTTTGGAATTAAAGCATGAATCGTTTCATCGTTTTCTTATTCTTGTTATTGCTGTGGTGTAGCCAAAGCGAAGAGAGTCAGTGCAAAAGCATAAGAGAGAGCAAACAAATGTTATCGGTAGACGTACCAAAAAGTGGATTGCAATTCAATTCTACTGAGTTACAAAGGTCTTTATAATCGGGACTGATTCAATGCTAAACAGATATGAAAAAATAGTTGAATTAATAAAGGATTACAATAGAAGACCTTCAGCTTATTATTCTTTTAGTTAATGTCACTCCAGAGTTCTCTCCATCCACTAAGTCCAACGACAACAAAACTGTTTCTCAAACCTTTTTAAACTAAAACGAAACTATTTCTGTTCAAAAAGAAAGGCCAGTCTATTACACACTCACACACACACACACACACACACAATTCACAGCTACAACGACTATTTTAATAATACCAAAAAAAAGAAAACCAAAAAAAAAAAACCCAAAAATATAACAACATTTGTATATTCAAAACTTAATTATTAAGTACAGGTTTTTGCAATTCGCATAAATTTAAATGGAAATAATAAAAGCACAACTAAGTACTCAAGCCTAGTTGATAGTCACAAAAACTAGTTTTAAGTAAGTTGAGCAAACACAAAAAACAAAAACAGCAGCGCCACAAAACAAACATTTAGAGTTTCAGCAAACTGCAACAAAACAACCAAAACAAGAACAAAAACAGCAAGAGCAACATTAAATATGAACAATTAACATTACTGTAGTTGAACACTTGAGAAATCAATACCAGAAGCAAATATTTCATATATATAGTACGAGTATACACATGCATAATAAATATTTACATATACATAAATATATATATATTATATATATATAGAGGCAGGCGACGTTTTTTTCGATTTATTTATTTTATATGCGCATTTTTTGTGTGTTGAACAAGAAGTTTCTTCAGGGACAGGGACACTGCTTGCAATTTTTGTATAAGCAATAATAAGCCGTTTTGCTCAAGGATCAAATATTATTTGACAAAAACCAAAATAACCAAAAAAAAAAAAACACAAAACTACAATTTAGTATTTACTTTATGTTGTTTTTCTGTTTTGTTTTAATGTAATTAAGTTGTTGTCCACTTTAGCTTATGACACTTGGTTTAAGCATTGAATAACCCAACAACTGTCTTCCAATTATATTCTATAAAAATACATTTTCTCAGATTCATTTCGTTTTGAAAAGTCATTAAGTAAAATTTTAACACCAGTCGTCAGTTCTTAGGGCAGGAATTTCCAGCGACTCCAAGGCAAATTATGATTTGAACTTGCTTGTTTACTACACAAACTGAATTGCAACTGAATATTGAGAATATTCTGAATATCTCAAACTTTTCAGCTAAGATGAGGAAGAGCTATCGGAAAATGCTTGTGAAACGCTTATTTTTGTAGGTCTGTGGCGAATTTGTATCAAAATAGTGTCGGCTTTTAGTAAATCTAACGGGTTCCATTCAAAACTTAGCGATGTATTTGCCTGTTCTTTCCTTTTTTTAAGAACTTACCAGCTTCTAACTAATTTAAATTCTTGCCATGCCATACTTGCTCTACTCCTTGATATTACTTTTAGTTATTCCAATGGCGCTTGTTCCTTAACTTGCTCTTCAATGCTCCCTTTATCCCTTATTCAACATATTTTAGCAGGTCTCTGATTAGCTCTTAAACCTGTTTCCCACTTCAGTTCTGTGCTCTTCTTATGACATGAACACTTGTTCTTCAAATTCTTTAAATAGAATAGAAAATAGTTTCCCAATAGAACAAAAATCTTTCATATTACCGTAAGAAAGTGTAAAGTAATAGTAAAAAGGAAAACATTTAGTTGCCTAAGAGCTTTATAAAAACAATTGTTCATAGAGTCTGTGCATTTGAGTTTTAAAGTATAACATCTAGGCATGGAGCAATGAGTATTAGAGATAAAATGAGCGCTACCTCTCAATTTTGAGTGTTTATAGTTCCCATATATCAATGGTGTCCAAAGTCAAACAATCAAGCATTGCGCTTGTGTGCGTAGCAGCGAAACACGAAGTAAAAGTTGGATTGTTTGTTTGACATTTCAACATGAGCAACAAGCAAACGAAGAATTACTTTGTGAGAGAACAAAAAGCCGAACACGCGTATCGTAACAGAGCAATCCGACGAGCGTGCTATTTATTGAACACACATATTCTCTATCTTTAGGTGTGTCGGCTGCGACGCCAGCAGAATTATGAGTTCCTATCACAAGGGATATGCTTATGCCATTTATACATTGTTTAGATACTTTATAGTGCCAGTAGGAAATCACAGTATTTAGAGTAAGACGGACATATTCCCAAAAGTACGCAGAGAGCGTAAGTGAGTGCCAACAGTTGACTAATTTCTGACAAAAGCGGTGTCAATCTAGATATCCTAGTCTATGATCTAGGACAGTGGTGCCCAGAATGAGCTTATGGCCGCATGAAAAGAAATACAAATGCACAAAATATATCTCTAGCAAGAACAACCACAATAGAAAGAGAAGCTCGATTTTTGTTATTGTGTGTGCGTGTGTGCTACTGCTGTCTGATGCGCAATGATGCCAACAACAAAGCCTTCGCTCGGAGAGAATGAGAAGAGAGAACACATTTAAAGTTGTTGTTGCTCTACGGCAGGCATGCCCAAAAGCAGCAAACGACAGAGCACTCACCAATACTCACAAAGTTAAGCACCAATACCAATAATGATATTGTTGTTGGTCAGTTTGCTTGCGCTCGCAAAACACCAATCAATGAAGAGAACAAAACCGGTTTTTGTTCTACGCGTCGCATTCACACGAAATCGTTAGCATGTGTGTCGTTTCGTATGCCTCGCGCCATGCATGTATACGATCATTGATTTCCTATGTTCCGTGCAATTACAATAACCCCCAAAGAGCATACGGCTGGGCATCGCTGCTCTACGGGCTGTACGCGCCGACAACAATAAAACCTTTGCTTGGAAAGAAAGAGAGGAGAGCACGTATATGAATTTGTTGTTGGCTTATGTAAGCTTAAGGAACACGTGTGGACCGTATACGCGCGAGCTATTCCTTTGCGCAAAACAACAACGAGTGCGTGACTTGCTGAATAGGCTTGGGGCACCCCTAATCTAGGCAATGTCCAATTGTAAAAACTGGTTATGAAATGGAGAAAAGGGACAGTTTTGGTTCAGTTGACATGTGTTATAAAGTTTTTAGGGTTAGCTGATTAGGCTTTTAGGTATCTGAAATCTCGAACCCTTCAGAGCCTGTTCGGTTCTGGTTCTTGTGATACCCAGAACAGAACCAGGAACCATATTTTCCATATTTTTATACTATGTACCAATGGTAAAAAGAGTATATCAGGAAGAAGGAATTATTTCCGACCCTATAAGTTATATATATTCTTGATCAGCATCAACAGCCGAGTCGATATAGCCATGTCCGTCTATCTGTCTGACCGTCTGTATGAACGCACAGATCTCAGAGATGGTAAGAGATAGAGATTTGACATGTATGGGACATATATTTCTTATACTTGCAGGCATATCAAGTTTATTTTCAATTTTTGCCACGACCACTCCCGCCCCCGCAAATTGGAAAAAACGACATATCTCCCACAGTTTTGATGATCGATTGTTCGTATATTTAGTAATCAAAATTATTTATAGATTTGCTGAAGGAATGATAAAGATCGGATGAACGATAAGTTACTTCCCCCGCCCTGGCAGTAGTAGCCAGTTTACACCGCCAACCCCACCACCCATAACCACAGCATTCCGGTCAGCAGAGGCAATCTTAGTGAGAGAGAGAGAGAGCGCTTATAACTCGTGAGCAAATGCGAGCTGCGACATTAAGGGTTCAGAGTAAGTTATAGTCGGGCTTGAACGACTTTCTGTAAGCTTTGAAAATGAATTGAAATCAAATCGCTGAGAACTAAACTTTCGCCCATACAACCTTGCCAACCCAATTTCCATCCAGGGAGGTGAAGAGTGGTAAGCAGTTAGATCTTTGAAAATGACTTTGAGCCAAATCGGGTGATGAGTTTCATACAACAACATTTTCGGGGAATTTGCCAAGGCTGCAAACCGGTCCTTACCCGAACCCCAAAGAACAGATTCGGTTCGGGTTTTGTGGGTTCTTTAAAGGCGGAAAACATAATTTTATTGTAAAGAATCGGTAGATTCATCAACTCAGGCAATGCAGGCAATTGCATCGAACGGTTGAGCTAGAGTTTGTTGATCGAACAAAACTCAGCGAAAAATTCCAGAGCATTGCTCTCTCTCTCTATTTTTCCATATCTGTCAGCAGCGCCGTCTTTGCCAGAGTTTCAATCGTATTCGAACAAAACACCCGATTGGAATGAAGACGAACATGATTATAATCAGAGTGCCAACAATAGGATTGAATAAAGCTCAACGCCGAACATGTTGTATGTGCAAGTATAATGAACAGAGTGCAAGGCCAGTTTATTCGGGAATTGATTAATGTATGAGCGTTTTACAATCGAACGAAGCCGTTCTCTGATGTACAAAGAGGAAAAGATCCTGTTCAAAAAATAAGTTGCTGTCTACTCAAAACAAGAACGAAATATTCTAAAATTTTATGAAAACAAATGTGTTTAATGTTCTTGACTGTTTGGGCACATCTTGAGTATAATGTTACTGAATTTTGTTCTCTATGTACGCAGAAAGTGAGGATACCTTACAAAATGGTCTGGCTCTTTTGAAAGCCTTTTTAGAGGGCATATATAAATGATAACAATAGGCATAGGAAATGTGGTCCATTCGACTTCTCCTGACCAAAAAATTGGCAAAATTTTGAGCGAACAATCTATGAACCCAGATTCGAACTAAAACCTTAGGTTCAATAAGTACAGGAACTGGTCGGACAGGACAATGGCTTCGCACACCCGAAGCGAACCTTGATCAAAATTTAAAGGCAGCCTTGCCTCTATCTATACTCTACTGAGTCTAGCTTTCAAAATCAAATACTGAGAATTTGCCTAGACTCTTAAATTTTTGGAATGTCCTAACGGAATTTTCAAGAAGTACTTACAGAGGCAATTTTTTGAGTTATATTCAGATTTCAAGCCTGAAAATGTTGTAAATTAAATAATGTTTCATGACAGAGAAAACGAATTTTTTACACTTTAAGGGTGCGCTCACACATGCGACTGAGGATGAACTGACGGCAGAACTTAAGGCTGATCTTGACAAATAACCACGCTCCGTGCATGCAAGTGTGGACAACAATCACTGGTTCAGTTGTAAGCTCAGCTTTGAGGAATCAAACAAGCATGTTTCAGCCGCATGTGTGCGCGCGCCCTTAGTAATTTTAGCTATATATTTTCTAGAATTGCAATAAACGAGTGTTGTGTGGAATTTGCTTGCTTATAGACTGACGAGTGGTGTTGTTGCAGCTAAACTTACATAGCCGTTGAATCAAACGTACCTTGCGTGAAAACCAAAATTAAAAACATTAAACATAACCAACAACTCTGTAAATATTTGCTGTTAATTAATTAATAACTTAATCAATGCATATATAATTTCGTAGTCATTAGCTGAAGACGGAAATCATCATTAAGAGTAATTAGTAAACCGAAAATAATAAATATAAATGCACTGCCAAAAACAAAATGGTTTTAAGGTTTAAACGACAACAAAACCAAATAGAACCCAAATCGAAAACAAAAACCTAAAAAACTAACAAACTGCTGTAAATATAAGAATGAATACATATAGATGAAAAATCATAGACATTTTTTAAAGGCACATTAATTAACGATTTTTTACCTTATTTTAATGAACTAAGCAAAAAACAAGAGGAAAAACAATAATGAGTTTAAGCCAAGCGGCCGCGATTTTGTAACAAAATCAAAAGAGAAAAAGAGAAAAATGTTAACATGCAAATGAATTACTTAAACACACACACAAGAACTACGAGAACAATGTTAACTGGTTGTGAGTTTGAGTTGATAAACAACTGAGATACTTTCCGTGAGGTATCTGAGCTGCATATCAGTTGAGCCGAACTAGTCTAATATTGCAAGCATTATTCTAAATGTACATAAATAAACAATTAATAAACAAACACACACACACACCACGAATTAACTATGCAAATTTAACGAAATTAGTTAATAACTAACAAACAATTTTAAAGTTTATGTAGCAAAAGAGACACACAATATGAGAAACCAAAACCAAAAAACCACATCTAGAGCAACAGCAGCAGCCACAACACGGAAGGATTTATGATAATCACACAAGCCGAACAGTTGATATAGCCATATAAACACAATATGCAACATAATTTCCCCCATTTTTGTTTTTTACACATTTGTATTATTGATTTACCCAAAAGTACACGCAATAAACAATTAGCATTTGTCATGACAAAATATATAGTTGTGTACATAACTAGTTAAAGTTATTCAAGGTGAATAATCACACACACACACACACACACACATGGACACGATTGAGTTTGCGTTGCAGTTCAAAGGCAATTGAACATAATAATTATAATAATAATAATTACATTAATGATATACAAAACATAGGTAAATAATTCTGAATTTAAATAATTTTTAGCAAAACAAAACAAAAGAAAAACAAAAACAAAAAACAAAAAAACTCTAAAACATTTGAATGAAAATTAAAAGACAAGAAAATACTTATTAATGCAAATAAATTGATGAAATTAAGAAAACGTAAATTGCTCAATTTAGCAAAAGAGTAAAAATAAAGAATTATACGTTAAGTAATAAATTCAAAAATGAACACAAATGAAGTTTTATTTTGGGGGAATTCACACACAGGTTTGATTGAGTTTTGGATCCACCTACTACTTCTTTAATCTGCTGGCAGGCGATGATGAACACGATGCCGCCTCTAGAGAAGTAGCGATGCCACCAATCGACAACATAGAGATAGATCCACCGGACCAACTTGAAGTCTGTTTAGCTATAAAAAGGCTAATAGGCCATCACACTGAACACATCTAATAGCCTATTTCCACTGGCTTCATTTCTTATCATTTTCATTTCTAAAAATGATGCTGTTTCCATTGACAAATCTTCATCATTTTGATATTCGCAATGCCACGTTGACAAAAGCAGCTGAATGGTTTGATTTAAACAACAGGCGCCACTTTCAAACTCACGGGGAGTTTTTGCAATATTTACCCAAAAAAAGAAATACTCGGCAGGAAAGCAATTACCCTGGGCGAACGCATTGTTAACGCCCTGAATTATCAGCAGAAAGCTAAATAGACCACTTTTTTTGACTAAATTATATTATAAACAAAATTGCGCCTACTTTTTAAATTCATATCAACAGTTTATTGGTGATGACACTTTCTATTTCCAGAGAGTAACGAGTAGTGACAGAGAGTAGCGAGTACTTTTTAAAAAAATACCAAATTCCTTCGTGGGGAATGTCATCATTTTTGAGAAATGAAAGAAATGAAGGGCAAAATGCAACAACAATTTGTATGGAAGAAATGATATCATTTTCTTCATTTCTTGTCATTTCAAGAAATGAAGCTTCATTTCTTTGGTGGAAATAGGCTATAACATCCAACATTCTGAGTCATAAATATTTACCATGGCGGAATTTGTTACCTTCGTAGCATGTTTCTATCAAAAGCTTAAAAATTTTGGCTTAGCAAACGGTAATTAAGCATTTAAACTCAGGAAGTTGGATGTTAGATGTGCTTAGTATGATTAGCCTATAAAGAACAACAAATCAACTGGCGCTTATGACGTGCCAGCTGAATTGTTTAAGGCTGGAGGCGAGGAATTGTTAAGGTGCATGCATCAACTCACCAGCAAGCCAAGTTCGGAGCGCTCCAAATTATGTGACTGAAAAGAGCTACAGAGCGTTTTTGGAGTAAACACATAAATTTAAGGGTTTTCGAAGCACATTCAGTGCATTCTAAGCATGGGCTCACAGAAGCACTTATGTTACACTCCAATATGCGTCTAAAAAGAGTCTTTCAGGAGGCGATTCAGTAGCCCTTCAAGTACCTAGAAAAGTAATGTCATTTATGAGTTTTTTATATACTTCATTGGGAGGGTAAAAGCACTTATATTCGTGTCAGAATAGAGTCAGATTAGACTCAGAAAACTTCCACATTAAGTGCGACCGTTTTCATAGAAAACGAGAAGGCCAAGCTAACTTCGTCTGAGCCGAAGTTTTTATACCCTTGCAAATGCAAATGTCACAGTTTAAGAACGCTTACATAAAAATCAAACATTTTTCTAACTAAAACCCATTATCCGACAGATAAACATCTGATTTCGATCAAATTTCGCGAATCTTTTTGAAAACAAATCAAATTAACAAACGCCGAGTTTAAGAACGATAAAATTTAAAACAAAAACGTTTTCCTCACTAAGACTCAATTTCCACCCGATCGGCCCTATGACAGCTTTAAGATATAGTCATCCGATTTCGACCCAATTTTGCGAATCTATTTGAAAGCATATAAAATCAGTCATCATAAAGACGCTAACATAAAAAACAACACAAAATTTCTTACTAAGACTCATTTTCGACCGATCGGTCCAATGGCAACCATAAGATATAGTCACCCAATATCGATCAACTTTTTCAAATTAGTTTGAAAGCGTTTAATATTAGTAATCAAAGACCTTAAGAACGATTTACTTAAAAACAAAGAAGTTTTTTTTACTAAGACCCTTTTTCCGACCGATCGGTCCTATGGCAGCTATAAGATATAGTCATCCGATCTTGACCAAAATTTGCAAATCTGTTTGAAGGCATATAATATTAATAATAGACGAGTTTCAGGACGCTAACATTGAAAACAAAAAAGTTTTTCTCAGTAAGACCCATTTTCCGAACGATGTTTCCCATGACAGCTATAAGATATAGTCCCCTCCCGCTTCCGAAATTTGGAAAAAACGTCATATCTCCTTCAGTTTTGATGATAGATGGTTTGTACATTCTAGAGATATCTAGTAATCAAAATTATTTATCGATTGGCTGAAGAAATTATAAAAGATCGGATAAACGATACACAAGTTATAAGCAAAAACCGGACAGTTATCACCCATCACCACAGCTTTCCATTGAACAAAGGCAATCATAGTGAGAGAGAGAGAGAACCTTAGAGACTCAAAAATGATGGCATTCCCCACGAAGGAATTTGGTATTTTTTTAAAAAGTACTCGCTACTCTCTGGCTCTACGCGTGACTGTCTGGAATTAGGAAGTGTCATCACCAATAAACTATTGATTTGAATTTAAAAATAAGGCGCAATTTTGTTAATAATATAATTTAGTCAAAATAAGTTGTGTATTTAGCTTTCTGCTGATTATTCAGGGCGTTAACAATGCGTTCGCCCAGGGTAATTGCTTTCTTGCCGGGTATGTCTTTTTTTGGGTAAATATTGCAAAAACTCCCCGTGTACTTTGCCCAATTTTTAAAAAAGGAGGGATCAGCCTCCTTCCCAATGCTTATAAGGCTCTGTCGAGTATTACCTGGACCTTATCAGTGTGGCTTCAGACCTGGTAAATCCACCAAAGACTAGATATTCACATTACGAAAAATCCTGGAGAAGACCTATGTGAGAGGTATTAAATCCTACCATCTTTATGTTGATTATAAATCAGCCTTCGACACACCAATAAGGTCAAGGTTCTTTAAAGCCCTGTCTACCTTTGGTATACCAGCAAAGTACGTTCGACTTTGCATGATGATGTTAAGAAGCAGTCAAAGCTCGGTCAAAATTGAAAAGAACCTTTTCAAACCATTTGACACCAAAAGAGGTTTTAGGCAGGGTACCTTTAGGTACAATATGTTATCGTGTGACTTCCTTTTATTTGCTGATTGAGTATATACTGCGCCAATGCCCAATTGCCAACAGATCGGGCACAATTCTTTATAAAGAGGTAATGCTACTCGCATACGCCGATGATATTGATATTATCGAGATTGAGAAGCAGACTAAACTGATGGGCTTAGCGGTAAACGAGTACAAGACAAAGTACCTAGTATCCACGCACAAAAAGTCTACTCGTCTTGGACAATCTATGAAAATGGGAAAGTAGAACTTTAAGGTTGTAGAGGATTTGGTCTACCTCGGAACAACCAGCGATAAAAACCGCAGTCTGAATATCCGAAGAAGAATTATTCATGCAAACCGATGATAGCACGGGCTCAGTAGTGAGTTCAAAAGGAGAGCTCTTTCTCGAAAAACGAAAATTGCGCTATACAAGTCGCTTGTCATTCCAGTCCTGCCATACGGCGCAGAAGCATGTAACATATCATCAGCGGATGAAACGGCGATTGGCGTTTTCGAGTTAAACATTCTTCGAAGGATTTATGGACCTTGAAAAGTTGGCGAGGAATTTTGCATCCGAAATAATGATGAACTGAATGAGCTCTATTGGGACACTAGTCTAGTCAAGCGCATAAAACAACAGCGGCTGCGCTGGATGGGACATGTGTTCAAACATGAACATGAAACGAGACTTAAAAGCACATGTAGCATTAGATATCACATTCATAACTCAGCATCATAAATATGTCATTTGTAACATTAAATTTAATTAGGGTTGCTGTCAAGGTTTAGACACACCACTTAAACAGGTCATCCGGTCCCCGCCACTTAATATGCATCGTGGTAGGCAATGTTTATTCCTTTCTATGTGACTACACACACATTCTTAAGATAAGTTTAGAAGTTAAGGGATGAGAAATTCTTAATAAAAGATAGCTCGCTCACACTGAGCGAGTCAGTACAAATCAAAATCTACAACCGTGCTAATTAAATGTGTAAGTCTATACAACATCTTACCCGTATGGATGAACAAGCTCCAGTAAAAGAGGTCTACAAACGGAATGCGAAAGATTTTGGAATAAAAGGCATGAAGGGACGACCACCACTAAGATGGGAAGACCAAGTGCGGGAAGACAATAAAAAGCTTGGTGTGAACAACTGGTTCCCGACTGGCTGGCATTAGTAGTAGCGGCCGAGACCGTTAAGCGGTTGTGTTATAAATATCGGGCCACAGAAGAAGAAGAAGAAGAGGTTTTCAGTTACAAAGTTTTGAGTCAAGTATAGTTGTCGAAGAAAGAGATAAGTCTTAACAACTGCTTTGTTAATACGGTCAGTCCATGTCAGAGTCTGGTGAAATACTATTCTGAAGCTATTGGTCTTTTCAACATACTCCATCTCTTTATCCTCAATATATAGACCAGAGCCGGCCAGCCATAGCTACCAGTAGCCGAAGTCAGTCGTATTTTTACGCAAACGCGAACCGCACTCATGATTGTGTGAATCGGTGAACACTGAATCGCAAGTTAAACGGCTGTAGTCTGGAGAGAGCTTTCTTGCTCACCAACACAAGCACTTTTTTGTCCTCTCCATTAGGCCACCACTGATATAGACTATCAAGAGTAACAAGTAAGAGTGCTGCAGTCGAGTACACCGACTGCAAAAAACCCTGTTCAAAGTAATGTTGTTTTTGCTCAGATCTTATTGTGGTTTTCAGAATTCAAACTCAGACTTCTAACTTAAAAATTGAGGCTCTGACAGTTTTCCGCAGTTAAAAGGAGGAGGAGTAACAATTTTGCAAGTCTAAAACAAACTCGATCTGGGTACGGTATACACCTACATAAAAGCAAAAATTTGTGGCTCTATCTCTTATAGTCTCTGAGTTCGACGAGTTCATAAAGACAGACAGACAGTTTTTCGCTGTTAAAAGTTGGAGAGAACGGAATTTTCAAAATCTGAAACAAACTCGATCTGGGTACGGTATACACCTACACAAATGCAAAAACTTGTGGCTCTATCTCTTATAGTCTCTGAGATTGACGCGTTCATACAGACAGACAAATGGACAGACGGACGGACGGACATGGTCAAATCGACTCGGCTGTTGATGCTGATCACGAATATATATACTTTACAGGGTCGGAGAAGATTATTTCTGGCTGTTACATACATTTGCTCAACTTCATGATCCCCTTTTCCCATTTGTAATGGGAACAGGGTATAATGACGATACACTGAGGAAGAACACAACAGCCTGACGCCTGTGAGTTAAGTAAGATTTTATTAACTTTGTTGCAGTTTTTGAGAATCCAAACATTTTGCTTAATTTAGTACCTAGCGTCAGATATGCAACATTACCCCTGGTCCAACTTTATTTAAATGTTTTCCGATACCTTTGGTACTGAAGTGATACACTTAATTGATTCTGGTATGTGTAATTGTGTTGTCATGCATTCTTAAGCGAAAAGCCTACTGAAGATTGAACCGGGAGGTTTATGAAACTGTTCTGTATACGCAACCAACTCTTTTTGATGTAGTTTTTTCAGACTTTCGAAACTATTCTTGAACGTTGTCGCTTTCAGCCATCCTAACCCAAGCTTATCTAGATGGATTGGAGTCCACAACTAGAAAGTTTTGGTACAGTTACTTGGATCCACTGTTTACGCTTGTGACAGGGCAAAGAAATGGAGTATTGGCATAAGCCAATACAAAAGTGCCAGCAATTTGTTCTCACTTAAAATTCGGTGAAGATTGCATTTCATTGCTGATGGCAATTGTTGAATTGAAGGCTTTGAAATTTCATTGCTCAAAGATTCTTCTTACATAAACAAAACAAAATGCAGTCTAAGACGAAATTAATGACTATATAACCAATTCATTAATTTCGTGTCAAATAGGCATAAACAAATATTTATAGCATTTTATCGATAAATACGTTTTTAACAACCTGTTTACACCCTCAAATTTCATGCCATAGATTTATCGATAAATTCATCCCGCATTTTGTGCTGCCTAATTTTTGTATCCACCAGTGTAAGAGCGCTGCCTTACAGCGCATGCCCAGGACACGTGTCAAATTATACGCCACTGACAGCTTTAAGAAGTGTGTATATACTACCTCAAGAGGATTTTTATTGAATTTGATTTTAAAAATGGAAATAAAATCGAAATAATGTTAACTGCCTGTCCCCGCAAACTTCGTTTCGGAATGCAACGTGCGGTACTCATTGCGGTCCTACTGGCTGTGGGCCTCTGTAGCTATGCCTTTCTCAATCTTAAGTTCTGCTTCAAGTTGATGTCACACAGGAGTCTCAATCTAATGGTAAGCAATTTACTAAGGTATAACTGTTTTAATCATTGTTCATGTTTGTATGCGATTAGTGCCAGAAGTATGAGCAGCATGAGTACAGTGGTTCACTTTGCGAGGAACTTTGTGGTACACAGAGTAATTTTGATAACTTCCAATGCCCGCTAAATGATATGAAGACCATTTTGTTTACGGCGGAAAAGAATGGTGATTTGTATGCGGTGAAGGTAGGTCAGTAAGGGATTTGATTTGATAAGGATTAATAGAATTGAATATACTTGCAGCTGGCACGTCACAATGAGGATGAATTGAGCTGGAAGAATAGTAAGGGCGAGGCCATATATCCAAAAATCGAGGAATTCCATGAAATAGTTAAGCTGCACATAATATTGGCCTATAATGTTACGCTAGATGATAATATGGTGGGTATTTAATATTTGACATTCTGTCTTAATTTTATGTAAGCAGAACAGAACAGAAACAGAAAAAGCATTTCTGAATTGCGTCTGAATATTTTGTGCATTTATTTCAAAATCTGTTTAAACTCTATCAATCTTTAAAAAGTCCGCTTAAGTTCTTTGAAAGTTTTGAAAGTGCTTTATAAAATTTTTTTCTATTTAATTTAAAATTCTTTCAAAATGTTCTCAAAATTTTTGAAGTATTGCACGTCTAGTTGTTGTAAACTGTTTCTTAATCGCTTATTAGTTTTAAAAATTATAAGTTTTAAATTTGACTATATTTCAATTTCATTGAGTTTTCAAATTGTCATTTTGAAAAATCCTTCTAAATTAGCGAACAAATTTCGCAATTCACACCGATACGAGCCAAACGCATATCTAGGCTTATGCCAAGAGACCAAACAGCTTTTCAGTCGCTGACCAGCAATCGATGAAGTAGGTCAGAGCTGGTCTGCAAAAGTATTTAACAGGGAAAAGGAAGCATTTCCGACCCTATAAAGTATATATATTCTTGATCAGCATCAACAGCCGTCCATCTGTCTGTCCGTCCGTCTTTATGAACTTACAGATCCCAGATATGGTAAGAGATTGGAAAAAACGTCATATCTCCCACAGTTTTGTATATAGATGGTTTAGACCTTCTAGACTTATTTAGTAATCAAGATTAGTAATCGATTTTCAGAAGTAATAATAAAGATCGGATGAACGATATTTAGTAATTAGTATTTAGTAGTTATGACCAAAAGAAAGTTACTTCCTCCGGCCAGGCAGTAGTGGCGTCATCTATTGGTCAGTTTTGAAAATGCCTCATTGTTTAATGCAATTAGTGGCGCCATCTATTGTTTAGAACCGCTGCTTTCAGCTGCTACTCCACTTACAGAGTATATTACAGTCGGGCTTGACCGACTTTCTTATTGTTTTTTTCCCTCTTTTTTGGCATTAACTTAAGTTGTTAAGATATTTACCACAAATTTGGTTTGTACTCATATTTTGGACCCCAAAAACGACTTGCAAAGGTTTATTCAATTTAGACCAATATTTTATATAGCGGCCATATAACCGATCTGGAGGATTTGCTTTAACTTTGTTGTTTCTTATGCTACTGAGATGAAATTTGGTTTGTACACGTATTTTTAAGTTTGAGCAATAATTTTAAGCTCCTTCAGTGATTTATCGAATCTGGTTCGATTCGGCATACTATTTAATGCTACTATAATCCAACTTTGTAGCATTTTACGATGCTGAACTGAAATTCGGTTCGTACAAGAGGATCAGCCGTGGGAGCCACTTGAGATGAGTTGTGTGTAGAACAAAGCAGATCACAAACATTCAAGTAGTGCCTTACAAGCACTTCGTTGGCTAAGTTAGATTTAAAGGATGAAATTTTCAGAATAAAAGGAAGATCGCTAGCAAGAGTGAGCTAGTACAAATCTAAAAGTACAAACGTGCTCATTAAAAGAGTATAATTCTACATATTTTATACATAAGATATTTAAGGGACACTATCAGCTTTGCTTCCATTTTGACTTTCGCAACTCTTTTGTGATTTCAAACCAATTTTTGGAACTGATTTCGACAATAAATCTCACTAAATTATTATCTTAAAATGCAACGAATGTCAAGCTTGCAGCGGGACATTGAATACCCGAACAAGAACATGACTACCATGAAGCGATGCTCCGGGCAAACTTTTTTATGGCACTTATCGTAAATCACGAAGTGGATATAGGCATTCTTTGCCTTCGGACACATGTGGCATCATGCTACTGCTCGAAGTTGCGACAGCTTCGGTTTGGAGTGACTGCTCCCCAAGACCGCCCTGCATTTCACGGACCACAGCCAACGACCTCTTATCTCTAGGCGTGCGTTCCCGTTGTTCGATATGCGGCAAGCAATAGCCGATTGACTAAATTCCAGTTGGGGTACAAAGCTGTAAACAAAATGAATGCATTCAATGCGGATATGTCGAGCATGTTGCAAAACACTGCAACAGGCCATCGGTTGATTCTGCGCTTGCTCCGATAAGTGCCATCTTATCCAATATGTCTTATCAAAATATGTATTATTGGTTTTTATTTATTCGTCATTTTCATTCATTTGTGACGTTTTATTCATTGTGCTACACAATGTTATAAAGCGACGTCTATAAGTGACTCACGAAACCATTCTTGAGTCCAAACTGTAGTTGAAAACCAATGTCGAGTGGCAGCAGAGGTGCTGCTGGATGTAAAGAACAAACCGATTTGCCCCCTCGGGCAACTCCTTTCAATTTTTACGAATAATGCCGACAATGGTCATTTGTCGCTGCTTCAATTTCACTGCCAAAATTGTCGATTGTTACATTTCTCCTAAATATTTATACCTGAATTTACATGCAGCTTAGAGACAGTTTGCCGTATAGCATTCGGTTCACCCAGTGAATACTGAATACATATGGGCATTTCCAAACTGACGTGACGTTACGTTCGTACGAAAAGATGTTTTTAAAAACTATGAAAATCTTGGATTTTTAAAAAGATTGTTCTATATTTGGGTAGCACTTAAGTAGCACAATAATTAGCAAAAACAATGACATAAATCGATCATAAGGCGTTAAAGATATAAGCAAACATGTACATGTGCTGGCGTGACGTTACTTAAAACGGAAGTGGGTTTTGACTTGTTTTAGAATATTGCAAAACTCTGCGAATTGGGCAAAGCTTTTTGTATACAAATTTTTTTCGTATGATTTGAAATAATACAAGTTTATTTTCCAGGTTATCTTATTCAAAAATGTCTGCCCAATTATTTTTTTATTTGCATAAGTATCTGACGTGACGTTACCTGACGTTACGTTACTTAAATTTCCTCATTATATTTATGTTGTTTTTGTTATAATATAAGGCAGAAACTTACAGTTAATTGCAATCATATAGTTTCTTAAGGTGTCTTCTGCATTATTGTTTAACTCTTTGTATCCTTAGACCAAAAATCAATGCAATCTAAAGGCATTTTTATGACAACAAAACGTATCCAAATGAAAAAAAAATGTCGCTTGCGCGACTTTGCATTCGAAAATCTTGAAATGGGTTATGAATATATTTAAAATTGGCTCATATTAGTTCATTTTGATTATTTCCCCATGAAAAAATGATAAAATAGAGTGTTTTCAAGTACTTTTCATTTTTTGGTCTCGGTGGACTTTTCTGTGGAAATGCCCATATCGTTTCTTCTCTACTTTAACTTTCATCTTCCGAACCAATTTCATTTCCATTGGGATAATCGCTGTCTTAATGGTCTGTTTCAAAAGGATCGATATCCTTGAATTCTTAGTCGTCCATCAAATTTATTTGAAAACACCAATTATTCTCTTTACGCGATGATTTCAGATAATGAAACACATTTGGCGCGTAAACAAGCAAATGATGTGTCAAATTGACACGCCAAGGACGCTTTTGTTACTTTCGCTATATCAGCACAAATCACAATTAAAACACACCTAAGATAAGATTTATCGAAATTTCGTGGAAATCCGTTCAGTGCGACAAAATTCTATTCACTTTCATTAATTATCAAAGCCGCAAGACCGTTTTGAATTCAAAAATTGTGTCAAATTGAATTTTACTTCAAATCTTTTTAAATATTTTTTGTAATTTCATTCTCAAATCTTTCTAAATTGATTTTAAAATCTTTCCAAATTCTTTTAAATTTTCCCCAACATTTTTTTAAATTTATTTCGATATTATTGGAAAATTCACTCAATCATTTTTCTCAATCCATTTTAAAATCTTTGCAAATTTTTTAAAATTTGTTTCTTTATTTTAGAAATTTTCTCCAAATGTTCTCAAAATTGTCCAAGTATTACAATTTTTTTTACCATTTTTTTTGTAGTTCTATTTCAAATATTTTCCAAATTTAATGAAGCTCTTCTTAAAATTTTCAAAATTTTTTAATTCTATTTGAAATATTTCCAAAAACTCTTCTAAATGTATTAAAATGTAAAAATTCTTGTCAAGTTATTCCATATGTATTATAATTTTATTAACAGAATTTTGTTTCCAAATTCTTTTGAGTTTTTCAAAACTCTTTTGTTAGTGGGGGAAATTCCCTCCCCGCAGTTAACACAGGCGGGGCATGCACAAACACATATACAAAGCTTCTGTATCTTGGCGTTTGCTACTGTTTGTCAGAATTTTTGCTACAAGTCTGACTTGGGATTCCCAAGCGGTCTTAGCAGTTCTGGCATGAGGTAGCCTCTGCCAACTCATTGAAGTTGGGCAAAAGATCGCTGATGATGGAACTGTTGGAAGTTTATGAAATAGCTATACGATCAACCAGCCTCCTTTGTGGTGTTGTGCGTGTCTTGATTTAGAAACGTTATGATGAAAATCATAACTTATTGACCTAGAGCCTGCTAAAAAATTCTAAGATTAATAATCCAAAGGTCAGTCACATTCTTTTCAAACTTTCACAGCTTTTTCAAAAAAATTTCAGTTTAGTTTTTCGAAATTTTACCACATTGTTAAAGTTTTTCAAAATTCCTTTCAAATTTTTAGTTTTTTCTTAATTTCTGTTTAGTTTTTCGAAATTTTAACAAATCATAAAAGTTTTTCAAAATTCTTTTCAAACTTTTACAGTTTTTTTCTCAAATTTCTGTTAAAATTTTCGAGATTTTAACAAATTGTTAAAGTTTTTCCTAAATCTCAAATCTTTCTCTACCTCCAGATACGCGCCTTGGTCAATCAGGAGATATCTGATCAAAATTCTCAGCAAATGATTAGCTTTTGGCGTTTGTTCAAGGACAATAATTACATGATGGGCAAGCTGTTCGATGAGGAGTCCATTTTTCCAGCTGTCCTAGGCTCTTGTGGTCCCTACTATGCCACCGAGGGCTTGCAAATAGTGCAAGCCAATCCCAGCATTATGCAATATCTGTAAGTTTATTAAAACATTTTAACTTCACCCAAGTTCTCCATCCTCTTTTTGTTTGCCTTAACTAGCGCTTCCAGTCGCCAGCAGCGTTTGAAGCATGCCCTTAGCATTATGGAATATTTGTTTCGTCTGGACGAGATGAAACCAGAACCGCTCAAGATGTGTAAAATGCAAGTGAATCGTTTTGGTCTCACTCCAGAGCAACGGCTCAAGTACCAGAGTGCCGAGCACATCTTTGTGGAAAGTCAGCTGGACAAGCGCATTTCTCGGGGTGTTCGATGCCACGCCCATAAGGACTGCAACTTCCATTCGTGCCGTGGGCTTTGCGATGAAGAGCGGCGAGCCTGCACGCACATTCAGCAAAATAATAATTTTCAAATATTTTGCGAACATATCCTTTTGGGCAGCGGCACCTTTCAGCCGGGTCTATTGACTGGTGTGCGGCTAAAACGTCCTCTACAAAATCTGGTGAAAATGTGCATTGAACCGCCCAAGGAGCATCAGGTGCCAGGTCGGGAACAGGCTCCCAATATGCAATTGGCTTTGAGGCTTTACAATGAACTGAAGCAACTGCATCAGGCGACAGTTGCGGCTGCTGGCGGCACCGCAGAGACATCCGAGGAGGCAGCTCGTCAAAAGCACAATGGTGGCATTTAGAGGGGCAGGGGAAATCTAGTTTAATTGGCTTTGCTCATAACTAATAGAATTTGTACACAAATTAGTTGTAAAACAAACAATTGAAAATAAACAGCAATAAAATTTAAGTAAAGAAAATTCAACAAGCTTTGGAAGGCGAAAGCTTTCACTGAAAGATGCAAACCCTCTGCCTACTTTTAGGCACACAATTCAATAAGTAGTCTCATGTCTAACTCTTATTTTGAAAATATGTAAATCAGACAAGCTCTTTCCCATTTCACGCAAAGATTTTCTAAACCTGAGCTGCGACCATATGTGATCTCACACGGAAAGTATAAAAGATATCAATATGAAAATTTTATAAAATATTAAACACGATACAGCCAATATTTCTGCTTAATTAAGTCAAAAATCGTATATTTGACTTATGCCAGTCTTGTAGTATATGAGTCATATGTAAAATAGTAGGTCCACATTGCAAATTTCTCCTCAAATTTCACTGACATTCACTTGAGGGGCCGTTACAAATTACTGTGAGTTTTAGAGTATGCTCTTTGGGTACGTTTTGTTATTGTAATTGCACCAAACATAGGAAATCAATGATTGTATACATGCAGGGCGCGAGGCATACAAAACGACACACACGCTAACGATTTCGTGTGTATGCGACGCGTAGAACAAGAACCGGTTTTGTTCTCTTCTTTGATTGGTATTTGCGAGCGCAAGCAAACTGACCAACCACAATTTCATTATTGGTATTGGTGCTTATCTTTGTGAGTATTGGTGAGTACTCTGTCGAATGCTGCTTTTGGGCATGCCTGCTTTAGATGCATCCTGTACGTCTTCTAACTAGATTTTGATATAAGATATCAAATTTCTCACCGGCGGATTTTTTGAGCGTCTTAAAGATTTTTGGGACACACCCTTATATGAAGGAGTAACCGAATGAAGTTGGTTTAATCTTATGGCTTGTTTATTTTAGTCTAAGCTACAATTTTGTCTGTGTTGCTTGGTCAAACTGAAAACGGTCTTATGTTTCATTTTGTAGAGAACACTGCAAAATAATATTATTATGGCTTAGGACTAGGAATGTCGGAATATCGATATCGAATAACTTTTGACGATATTTTTGTGAATACTTTTTTTTGGTCTAGGCCACAAAAAGAGAGGTTTTCTGAGGGCATTCTCTTACATATTAGTAATATCAGTAATTTTAGTAATATCCAAGAATGCCCTCATGAAACTAACCAAAATATATTCCAAAAAATATTCTATATCGATACTACGACATCCCTACATAGGACCAAGAAATTTATTAAAGAGCTGCAGGCCCATCGGAATGATGTACCAAGTCAATCAGAGAATCTGTGTCCGAACTCCACATGGAGGGCTGGTTGAAACCCGAATAGCTGGATGAATACCCTCTTACGTTTTGTTCTCAACATCTCGTGTCGGTTCTAAGGCAAATTTTTATATCTATCTCGATTTTACTGTCACTTAACTTTATGGTGATGATAGAAAAATAAGCAGAATATATGCAGAATGCAGGAAACTGGAAACAGCGCTGCTTGAAAAATGAGGTATTATTAAAGCTGACCAATAGATGACGCTACTACTGGCAGGGCGGGGGAAGTAACTTTCTTTTGGTCATAGCTGGAATATCGTTCATCCTATCTTTATTATTTCTTTGGCAAATCAATAAATAATCTTGATTACTAAATATCTCTAGAAGCTACAAACCATTTATCTACAAAACTATGGGACATATGACGTTTTTTCCAAATCGCGGGTGCGGTGGGGGGCGTGGCAAAAATTGAAAATACACCTGATATGCCTGCAAGTATAAGAAGCTTATATCCCATACATGTCAAACCTCAATCTCTTACCATCTCTGAGATCTGTGAGTTCATATAGACGGACAGACAGACGTTCATACGGACATGGCTTTATCGACTCGGCTGTTGATGCTGATCAAGAATACATGTACTTTATAGGGTCGGAAATGATTCCATACATACTTTTGCACAAACTTAATATACTCTACATACCTTTGGTACAGAGTATAAAAAATAAACGCCGCGTGTAGAAAAATTAAATGCTGCGTGAACCAAGGCAAAGTCTACACGACATTAGAAAATCAGCTTATTTCCTAATAACTTTTACATTTTTCATGAAGCAATCTGAATACCTCACCACCGAACGCTATAGAGTTTCTACATTAACGTTTGGATAGTGAAATCCTACATGCGCTTGTGGATATTCTCAAAATCAGTGCTGAATTCATATACTACTTATCATTTAGAAATCTGCTTGTCACACGTGGCATGGCACTTAGGGTTTCTAAATTAACGTTCAGATTTACAAATGCTAAATGTAGGAAATCTACACGAAACGTACTCAAATTTCAGTTGCCCGTTTTAAATTGTCCCTTTTATATTACTGGATAATGGAATTCCAACTTGAGAATTACAAGCAGGTAAATATTGGCTTATGTTTTTAGGCAGATTCATCACAACATCATTCCAATCGTCTTCCAGTCCAAGGGCCCTGTGTTCAAATCCCCCCAAAGAAAGTAAAAATATAATATATAATATATAAATTTTTTTATTTTTTTTTCAGAGCCAAACAGGGGAGTTGGGTGGGTTCCCTCTCTTCTGCTCTGAGATGATGCATAGCGCAAAAATTGAGCTTTTAAGTAGCATATAAACATTTTTTTTTAGTGCATAAATGAAAATGAAGAATTCCTTCACGTTTTAACCCGGGTACGTTTATGCAGCTTTTCTAAATGCCGCATTTACATTTCTAATTTTAAAATTTGGCATGTAGCATTTCTACATGCCGCATGTAGAAATGAGAAATGTAAACGCGGCTTGTAGAAAAGCTACACAAAAGTAATGGGTTAAGAATCCCGGTCAAAACGTGTAGAAATCCTAAATTTTCGTGTAGATTTTCCATATTTTTATACCCTTGCAAAGGGTATTATAATTTTGCCCAGAAGTTTGCAACGCATAGAAATATTCATTTCCGAACCCACAAACTATATATATTCTTGATCAGGGCGACGAGCCGAGTCGATTGAGCTTTGTCCGTCCGTCTGTCTGTCCGTCTGTTTCTACGCACACTGGTCTCTCAGTTTTAAAGCTATCGAGCTGAAATTTTGCACTGAGTCTTCTTTTTACTGCATGCTGCTAATATGTCGGAGCCGACCGGATCGGATGACTATATCTTATAGCTGCCATAGGAATCATCGGTCGGAAAATGGATCTTAGCGAGAAAAACTTTTTTGTTTTCAATGTTAGCGTCCTCAAACTCGTCCATTATTAATATTTTATACTTTCAAACATATTTGCAAACTTTGGCCAAAATTGGATGACCAAATCTGATAGCTGCCATAGGACCGATCGATCGAAAAATGGGTCTTAGTGAAAGAAACTTTTTTATTTTCTACTAAATCGTTCTTAAGGTCGGTGATTCTTAATATTAAACGCTTTCAAACTAATTTGAAAAAGTTGATCGACATCGGGTGACTATATCTTATGGTTGCCATAGGACCGATCGGTCGAAAATGGGTCTTAGTAAGAAAATTTTGTTTTGTTTTTAATGTTAGCGTCCTTAAACTCACTGATTACTAATTCTATATGCTTTTAAATATATTGCCAAAATTTGGTCGAAATCGGATGACTATATCTTTAGGCTGCCATAGGACCGATCGGTCGGAAAATAGGTCTAAGTAAGAAAAACTTTTATGTTTTAAATTTTATCTTTCTTAAACTCGGCGATTGTTAACTTGATATATTTTCAAAAAGATTCTCGAAATTTGGTCGAAATCAGATGTTTATCTGTCGGAAAATGTGTTTTAGTTAAAAAAATTTTTGATTTTTATTTAAGCGTTCTTAAACTCAGACATTTCAAAAACAGCATTTGCAAGGGTATTAAAACTTCTGCACAGACGAAGTTAGCTTGGCCTTCTCGTTTTTTTATTCTGTGTACCTACTGCATTATTTCGAAGGTTTCCAACATTGAATCATCTTTATTTCAGAGACTTCCAGCATCGTTATTGTAATTATTTTGTCGTCAATTTGTATTAAAAATGTTCTTCATTCGAATATTATTACAGAAGGTAACAAAATTTTACTTTTTCTAGTATATTGAAGGGTCGATGTTGATTCTAGATCATTTTCGTGTGCTGTACACAAATCTTTTTTCAGAAATGGTCTATCTCGTCGAGACTTTTAGTAATTTGAATTTAAAGGTACAAAAAATACGCGTTTTGTGGAAATCCTATACTTTTGTTTTGACTTTCTTTTATATTATCGGAAAGAACTACTCCTTAACTTTGAAATTAACTATTCCAAACAATTCTACGATTTTTTTTTGTTTTGTTGAAAATTTTCATTGAAATTCTATACAAATTACTAGCCGGTTGTAATGCTGCTGCAGTGCATACTTTTGTGCAGGAGACAGTTTTGTTATTTAATTGTCATCGAGACTATGTAATCAAAATGGTATATCTTCGCTTAAAAAAATCGTAAAATTCTTTGGGATATTTTAATTTAAAGTTAAGAAATAGTAATTTACGATATTACCTCAGTAAAATTGATATTTGTGCAAAATTACTTTTTTCTTATTACAGTTGTTTTAATAACGGCATAAATGTTTTATCTCTTATGCTTTGTGATGTTTTTCCATGTATAAGTTTCTTATCTGCTTTTAATCTATAGTCCCATTAGGATTTTAAAAGAGACAAAGTCATGACTTTTATAGAAAGTGGATATTTGTGCAAAATTCTTCATTTCCATTTTGAATGTGACACATTAATTATCTCGCAGCAAAAAATTATTGAGTGCATTTAAATATTGTTAACTAATTGACTATAATTAGTATTGTTACAAGTTTTAGAGTTTTTTTTTATAAATTTGGACTAATTTTGGTTAAAAATGCCACTCGCAGCCGAATTAAATGAAAAAGAAAAAACGCAAATTGAAACTTTGGCTAAATGTGACATTAAAATATCAGAAATTGCCAAACGATTAAGTAGACATCGAAATACTATCGCGAATTATTTGAAGAATCCTCAGAAATATGCCCGAAACAACAGAAGAGGGGCATAACCAAAAGTTGATGCGCGCACTAAACGGCACACAAAGGCGCTAGCAACGGCTAAAAACATAAGTTGCGCTCAAATAAAGGCTGAATTGAAGTTGCCAATAAGTAGGCAGAGGGTGCAACAGATTTGTCAAATATGACTCAAAGGTACGGACACCAAAACTGTTACCCCGGCATAAAAAGGCCCGGCTTGCCTTCTATGCAAAATATAAGTTTTGGGACAACGAGTTCATGAAGGTGATGAAAAGAAGTTTAGACGGGCCAAATGGAAATCAAAAGTACTGGCGGGAACCAAGTCATCCCAGGAAGACGAGATATAGGCGGAACCATGGATTTATGGTATGGACGGCATTTAGCTCTGCTGGAAAGTCTCCCATTTGCTTTGTGCCGGGACGGATCAATGCGGAAATGTATACGGATCTCCTTGAAGGAGAACTTATACCATTTGCGTAATAGTTCCTTGGCGCCGACTGGACATTTCAACAGGATAACGCTCCTATACACGTTGCAAGGCATACGATGGTGTTTTTCTGTTCCAATGGTATTCCCTTATTACAGTGTCCAGCAATAAGTCCGGACTTAAATATAATTGAGGTCCTTTGGGGCATCCTTTCAGCAAAGGTTTATGAGGGTGGAGAAATGGGCAACTATTGACATAAACACTTTACATAACTTGGTAAATTCGATGCCCCGCCGCTTGCAATTGGTTGCACAACAAAAAGGCGACTCTATTTCATATTAATAAATTCATTTATGTTCATTTAATTACTTAATCTCCTTAATTTTTGTGATATTTAAGTTTTTGCACAATTATCAACTTTACATGAAGATTTCTTCAAAGAAGTGTCTATTAATAAATAAAAAAAAATATTTGAAAAACATGGTGTGCATTAAATCTAAATATCAACTAACTATTTAAAAAAAATTTTAATAAAAAATCAGCCAAGTAAAATTTTCGAAAAATATTTTAAAAACATGATGCACAAATATCAATTTTACTGAGGTAGGAAAAAAAGTCAAAGCAAAAGTACACACCTGATCATATTAATAGGTACACACATCAACTCTGACTTTAAGGTAACAGAAAACAGTTTTATTCATTGTTTCAAACTTAAAATTTGTTCTCATTGGTTCTTAAACTATTTGTTTTTAATAAAAAAAACTTAATTGTAACATAGAATAATAATATAACATAAAAGAGATCATTTTGCGTTTCAGATACGTTTTCAGTGTGATCATATTAATAGGTACACTTCATGTGTAGGTAAGAAAAAAAATTTTAATTTCCATTTTGTGTTCTTTTTTTTAGGTAAATTAGTATTTCCTAACTTAGTATCCAGTTTATCCACCTCTATTTTTGGCCACTACTGCTATTCTTTTTGGCATACTTTTAATAAAAGCCTGGCAGGTCTCTACTGGTGTCTCATACCACAGTTTTTGGACACATTCCCATAATTTTTGTTTTTTTGAAAATGAATGCTTTGCCAAATTCTTTTTTAGTCTCCCCACAAGTTTTCAATGGAGGCTTGGCCACTTCAGAATGTCAACTTTTTGACCCCTCGAAAAATTTAGATAACAGCCTTGATGTGTGTTTAGGATCATTATCTTGCTGAAATACCCAACGTAATGGCATATTTTCCTCAGCATACGGTACCATAACTGTTTCCAATATGGATTTGTACTCTTCAGCATTCATTTTGTTCGCAGTCTGATAAATTGGACCTACGCCGTACCAGGAGAAGCAACCCCATACCATTATATTGCCACCTCCATGTTTGACTGTTTTTTTTTGTAAACCGTGGATGGAATTCCTTTCCATTAGGGCGTCGAACATTCCTTTCACAGTCATTCCCAAACAAATTAATCTTGGTTTCATCGCTCCATAATATGTTTTTCCATTTTTTCTCCCCGGTGCATCCTACCCAGTCTTTGTGGTCCCTTGCAAAAGTTTGCCTCATGGTGATAGTTTTTTTGCGCATAAGTGGGACTTTTCTGGCAATTCTTCCTGGTAGGTTGGCAACTTGTAGTCGTCTTCGGATAGCTGCAATAGCCTTCGATGACTTAAATGGGTCCTTTTTGCTCAAAGTTACTATGTAGTGGTCAAGGGTTTCTGTTGTTTTTTGTGGCCTTCCACGGGTTTCCTGTCTTGGTTTTCTTTCTAATGCATTTTTAACAAAATTATGAGAACTGTTCATTAATTTGGCAATGGCTCGTAAAGATTTGCCTTCTTTTCTCAGACTAAGAACCAATCTGAGCTTCTTCTTTAGTACAATGAGAATTTCGACCCATTTTTTCTCAAAAAAAAATAATTATTTAATTCTCTGTATTGACAGGAGCTATACTTAATTTACCTTTAGTTACCAAAAGATAACTGATTACAAAATTATTCACTTGATACTTGTGAGAAACGGAGACTGTACCTAATATTATGATCAGGCGAAATGTGTGGTGGACTCGCAATTTATAGAAAAGCTTTGATATACGGGGTAGCCCCTCTTTCAACTCTTTGTCACAGTGTGGCCAGACATTGACAACAACAAAAAACCAAAAATTAAAAAGTTGTCAACACTAAAAGTACGAAAAAACCATCTATAATCAAAAAATTCCGGTGTGTACCTATTAATATGATCAGGTGTGTATAAAAGGGTCAAAATAGGAACTCAAATTACTAAAAATCTAGACCATTTCTGAAAACATCACCTAGAATTACCACCCTTCTATAAACTGGACCTTGTTGCCCCTAGTGTTATTCAGATTTGATGAATTCATTTGATGCTGAAATAAGAAATCACAAAATTGTCTCCCATCCACTAACCCTTTTATTATTTTCAAATTATTATACAAATATGTTAATTTATTTAGTCAGCTACTTTTTGCTTTTATTATTCACTTTGAAAATTGTTAAATTCAGATTACATGCTTTGTTATGCCTTGGGTACATACAATTTGTGTATTTTGTATTTGAGAATATATTTATATATATATATTTATTTATATATAGCATAATTTAATGCCTGATGTTTTTGTGTGTGGTTTTCGGTTTCTTACGCTCCCATATTTCTCGCTTGCTTGGACTTACTTGGCTAAAACACAGATTAACACTTTTATTTTATGCTGTTTGCATGTTAAGTATGTATTTGTTAATGCATATAAAGGGAGAGAAAGAGAGAGGGAGAGACAGAAAGAGATAAACTAAAAGTTCACACATTTCAATTACCACAATTATCTAGAGAATGTTTTTAATTTTTGTTTGTTTGGTATTTTTTACTTGTAACAGTTTTTTGTTTTGCTTTAAAGTACAACAATTAGTTTAGTTAATAAATACGATAATTGTTAATTGAAAAACATATTTAAGTTATGTATATTTTTTTGTATGTATAAAGTTAGATATCCATTCCATCCATTTGCCAGTTTTTGTGGTGGTGCAAAAAATGTAGAAAAATGTCACTGTGCGTTTCCTTAGCGTTCGTTCCATCATCATCATCCTTAATCATCAATAATGCCGGAGGTTCGTTTCACAATTTATATTTTATGTAAAAAAATACATTTCATGTTCTCTATTTAGCTATGCTAAATCAATTATTGTTTAATGTTTAATGTTGATATATGCAGACTGTCTAACCGGTGTGTGTGTGTGTGTGTGTCAGTGTGTGTGTGTGAAGTAAACGAAAGAATTACTCTTCTGGATGAACAACCGCTTAGTAACTTCGTCTTGGTGCTTTTTACATTTCAAATTATATCAAATCCTGGTCCTTTGAATTGGTTCTACTGTACTGTACACATCTGCTCAACGCACAGAATAATGAAGGTTGGGATTTAAACTAAAGAAAAACAAATGAAAACATTTCGTTTTGTATCTTGTTTTGTTTTTGTTGTTGTTTTATTTTCATAATTTAAATTAAAAACTCAAAATTATATAAACTTATGTACTTGCTCTTGCTTTTGTTTTTTGTTTTGTTTTTTTTGCAATTGTTTTGATTCAGTTTTAAAGCTAACATATTTTGTTTTTATTTTGTTTTGTAAAACATAAACATACAAATACGTGTAATTGTTGTTGCATTGCATTCATAAATTAAAATTAGGCTTAAAACTCAATTACAAACTAAAACTAGAAATAAAGTATACGATTTAGTTTTTGTGTGTGCTGCGTTTAGTTAATGTAAATTGCTTGTTTTTTTCTTTTATTTGATTCTGAGTACTGCGCTTGTAGGCCGTTTAATTAAGAGAAAGAAGGAATCGAATCATCAATATACTTGAGCATATAATACTTTTGCATTTCATGTACAAAAAACAAATAATAAACAGGCGGAACTTAGAGATGATGACAAAAAGAAATAAATAAATTACAAATACGACTTGAGTATGTGTGTGTGTATGCGTATGAGGGTGTGTGAAAACAAATACAGACAGCAGACAAGTGCAGACAAACTTGGCCCAAAACACTTTACAAAATATCATGGTTTTTTTTCTTCTTCTTGTTTTGGAATCTAATGCATTTCTCATTTATTTTTGGTACTCATTAGGGGATTGGAGAGCTTGTTGATCAAATCGTTTTGCTGCTCTAGAATTTGATCTAACATACGTAACCATTCCGCGTAGCGTTCCCGCGTAGAAGCCTGGCAGATCATGGTGACGTCTGGTTTGTTGGGATCGGTTGATTTAATTTGTAGGCGACACTCGCCCAGTTCCTTCATTTGCATGTGATTCAGCTGGAATGGGGGGGGAAAACAGATTAAATAATTCTCATAAAATCCTCCAAAAGTCCTCCAATTGTACTGCCATAGTTTGGGGATGCAAAGCGTTCGGTGACTACAGATTTTAAATCCCCGGTTCGATTCACGTTTGTTTCGTTTCAGTAATTTACATTTCATTTTTCGCCTGCTCGTGTTTCAGTATTTTCAAACTTTTAAGCATAAAGTTTTCGAATTTTCACATTTAGTATTTGAAATTTAACTACTAGAAAATATTCCAAATGTTTCCACAGTTTCTATAAACCGAAAAAATAGGCAAGCTTTGATACTTCCATATGACCTCAGAAACGGTGCGTATCGAATTGATTTTAAATGGTATCACCAAAAGGTCATTCGAGCCGGATATTCTGGAATTCACCAGCACACACCAATCATCTAACATAATTCATCAATCAACAAGAAAGTGTTTGGCTGCTGGTGAATGTGTTCGATAGAGTTTTCAGGCAATCGATATTTTTGGTTGGCGCAAATTTTGGATTTTTTGACAACAAACTGCAAAATAGAATTTAGAACATACTATTAAATTTAAATGCTCCTGGAATCCCCCTTGCATTTTCCTCAAGAATTTGTTAGCCATTTAATGTTTGCTGTAAGCCCGGCGAGAATGTGCACAACAAACTCGAATATCCAATGGCTAGATCTTTATCCTATGTCTCCTATGTCGAAACGGTCATTTACTTATAAGAAGGACTCCTGTTTTGCCAGCAGTCAAATAACATAACGCTGGTTTTTATTAAGAGTTACGTTGGCAATTTGTTTATCCAGGGCCACGTAAAGAAGCGTCTGCAAGTATTCAATGGGCAATGAGCAGAGCAGTCCTTAACGATGCACGCTACATTATGAAATAATCCTTGAGCTTGTCCATTCTATATTTTTGTACTGTCACAAAAATTGAGTAAGCGGGGCTGCTTCTTTTTGAAGAGGCGGCTTTTATAGCTTTCCTACTCCGCAACAACCAGTAAAGCCTTCATTGCCTTGCACGAATTTCCGTGAGCTACTTGCGAAACGACGTCCTCGGCCAATCCATTAATGAAAAATAAAGAGGTTTCCACATTCATTTTGCATTTAGCCGGGTATCCAGCACCGCGGAAACTAAAAATTCCTGGCAAACTTCATATAAAAAAAACTGTGCCAGGAATTTTTGGTTTACCTTTTCGTTGCTTGAGTATCCAGCAACATGAACGAAACCCACAGTTTCTTATCGATAGTTGGCCTATCGATAGCGCATGTGGATCGAGAGAACAGCTGATGCACAGCTCAGGAATATATTGCTTACAATTATTTTGGACGTGATGACCGAAAATTTGGGGGGAATGCTTCTTTGATTTTGTTATGCTGGGGAACCAGCAGAGTGCAGAGATTGGTAGGGGATGTAGCCAAGGGGACACTTATGCCAAATTGCAGAGGCGGCCTGAGCGATGCCCTCCATGGACACAAAGGTCGATGGGATGTCGTAGGTTGAGCCTGTTTGTCACCAGATCAGATGCAAGTCTATGCGAGTGGTCCACCAGTCGGTCAGGATGCATACATATTGAATTGGGCTCATAATGGCAAGCGTCCAAATCGTGGTATTTAGTTGTATGCACACATACCAGGAACCTCACATAAAAGACTCTAGTTTATTGAGGGCAGTGAAGCATTACGTACCCCATACCGGGATCCCCTGGTCCAGGAAAGCAAGATGATCAAAGATTTTGGATCGCAACGAAATACCACTACTAGGCTGCAACCGTAGCTGCTACCAGAGTCACAAAGACATTCCTGGTCAAGCGGCGGTCCAGAGACAAGCCAAAGTATTTAACCGCGGTATCCGTATATGGGAATCTTTATCCTAGGAGTCGCAGTCGAGCAACTTTTGCGGGTCTCGTAGCGATCGTGTTGACTCTTTGAACGATTAGCGGGTATGTTCCAGCTGTTCGCCCATCGACTAAAGCCAAGGTACTGATCTGCCCACTGAGTTGACAAAATCCTTAATATTAATGTGAATGTATTTAATGTATGTATGTATTTGATTGCCGACCAACCGAGAAGTCATACTACTTTGGAGATTATAGCATTTTTAAGTTGTGCAGATAACAACATGCTGCATTAATGATTTGCGCCATCTGGGCAAAGTGTCATGCTCTGCCATCGACCTAACATCCTCTAGTACAGCATTAAGTAGCACCTACTTCGCGATGCATGCTTCCACCGGAAAATATAATTTTTTTTCTCTACATTTATTTAAATTCAAATAATTATCAGTGCTTAACAGCTGATTAATCAGAGTGACCTTGCACCTTTTAGGTGCATGGTCACCCCGCTTTAGTTATGCTCCACACACACAAGAAATAAATTGCAAATTCCTGGCAGGAATTTCCCGCAGTGCTGGGTACAGGCCTTTTACCTTGACAAAATTCCTTGTTTGTTTACTACTGACAGCTGTGTGCCATCGATAACAAATCACAATCAAGCAATTCTAACAAACTATTTCTTTGATGTATTCACAATCACGAAATAACACAATCACGAAATTTAGCAATCATGATTGTACATCATGCCTGTTCACACTAGCACAATCTAACAAAAATAGTTGATTTTTGTCATCGATTTATGCTGCTGAACGCGCTCAATGTTTTAAGTAGGGCAAAGAATCCCAAGAGAAAAATGTCTTGTTTTAAATGTGAATACTTGTTGAAGGGATTGACGACGCCGCTAGCATAGGTCAAAAGCTTTAAGTTTATTTACGAAATTGAATAACAGAATTTGAGTATTGCCGGCTCTAAGCTCTCTAGGTGACCTAGAGCCGGCAATACTCAAATTCTACAATTTAGAAAGGTCGCTATCAACTTTAGAAATAGAAAAACTTAACCTTTACTTACACTAGTAGTTTACAGCCAAAAAGACCCATATCTACTGGAAGTATTTTTAAGTGTAGTTTGGATTGGTGATCTCAAAAATCGATTTCAAAAAATTTTTCATGGCAACGTTTCTTAAACATGAATTTTTTTCATGTTTTCGGTAGGTGTAGTGACATTTTTAGCAATATCTCGAATATTTGAATCGAAAGGTAATTGTATTTTCAATAATCGCACAAAACACGGTTTTCAAATCCGTTTAGCAACATGAATACAATGATCAAAAAAATTTCCAAAAAATCTATTTTTTTGCTCGACAACACAATAAATTTGATTTCCAAACAAATTTTTAAAAATTCAAACAAACTATTTTTATGTATTCCCTTTAAGAACCGCACTTCTACGAAAAAAAATAAGATATCAATGAACCAAATCTATAAACAAACATAGGAGCTGTAAGTGCTGAAAAAGTGGTATTTTTGAGATTTTTAAAAAGTAAATTTTCATATGCTTCGACTTTTGTTCTCTTCTTGAATAGTTTATCTGATCTGGCTATTCGCTCACTTCTAATATTGACCAAAAAACGAAGAAAGATAAAAAATTATTTTTGGTTAGTTCCTTCCAGAGGTCGCAAAAATTGGTCCCCCGTTTGCTATTGTCAGAAAACGACAGCTTTCGTGCGACCACATTGAAAAGAGGTACCGAAATAACCTTTAACCACGCTCTCTGCTTCTATTTGGTTGTTAGAGGAGAGAAACACATTTTCTTGATTTTTTTCCTCTTAATTTTTTTTGGGACCGTTTGGCCTAATTCCCGAATTCAAAAGGTCATCTTCGTATGTATGCATCGGTGTGTAAGGCTCGGCTAACGATATGAATGTTTGCGACGAACTATACGCGCTCTCTCGTTCTCTCTCGCATTGACCCTCTCTCTCTGCTTATGTTAAACTCTGGCGCAACTCTTGAATCTGCAACCTTTACAAATAAGATTTTGAAAGCTTAGTCTTTGAGAAGCACGCAATTTAAGACCAATTGACTGAGTTGGGCCTGTTATTCGGTTGCTGTCAGACCGAGCAGTGCTGTGTGGTCAATCACAGCCATTTAACAGTGACCGCGATAACAAAACACAATCGGTTGCTGGAAGCCCGGGCTTCTTTTATATTTAGTTTTTCGGTCAGTGACGTGAGCAGAGCGAACTAAAAAAAGGGTTGAGAGTTATTTACGAGCTATGGTTCCTTCCCTCAAATTGATCCAGCTACAATATTTATAAATAGATTTTCTTCACCAATGCCTTATTATCTTCGCAGAAGTGCGATTCTTAAGTAGAAAAAATAATAATTGTAATATTTTTGGATTTTTTATATTTTTCCTAGGCGATTAAAAAGGAAATTTCTGGCACTTTCGAGCAAAAAATCGATTTTTTTGAAATATTTTTGGTCATTGTATTCAAACTACTAAACAGATTTGAAAACAATGTTCTACGCGACTATTGACAATTCAATTACCTTTCGATTTATATAATATCTTACTTGCCTACATTTGACGATTATGAAGTTAGACATGGCCCAAAATGGAATTGCACCTAGTGAAAAATTGAGAAAACGTTGCCATGAACAAATTTTTGAAATCGATTTTTTAGATCACTAATCCAAACTATACTAAGACAAGAAAGAAAGTCGGTCAAGCCGGACTATAACATACTCTGTTCCCTTACCCTCGCATTTGCTCACGAGTTACGCACAACGCGGTGCGCTCTCTAAGTTTCTTTCTCTCTCTCTCTCACTAAGATTGCCTCTCTTGAACGGAATGTTGTGGTTATGGGTGGGGGGTGTTAACGGGCCGTTTTTTGCTCATAGCTTATGTATTGTTCATCCGATCTTTATCATTCCTTCGGCAAATCGATAAATAATTTGGTACGAACCATCTATCATCGAAACTGTGGGAGATATGACGTTTTTTAAAAATTGAGGGGGCTGGAGGGGGCGTGGCAAAAATTGAAAATAAACTTGATCTGCCTGCAAGTATAAGAAATATATGTCCCATACATGTCAAACCTCTATCTCTTACCATCTCTGAGATCTCTTCGTTCATACGGACGGACAGACGGACGGACAGATGGACGGACAGACGTACAGAAGGACAGACGGACGGACAGACGAACGGACGGACAGACGGACATGGCTATATTGACTCGGCTGTTGATGCTGATCAAGAATATATATACTTTATAGGGTCGGAAACGATTTCTTCTCCCTGTTACATACTTTTGCACAAACTTAATATACTCTGTGTACTTTTGGTACAGAGTATAAAAAGGACAACCCAAAACTGCAAGTCGCCTTCTGCTGAGAGCTGGACAGTGACAGAAGAGGTGCTGTACACTCTCCTCTTCATCCACTGAATTGCAGCTGCCACAGAAGTTATTGTGTCTGATGCCAAGCCTCGAGGAGTGTCTTCCGATTAGGCAGTGTCCAGTAAGGGCCCTTATGTTAGGGAAATGTTCTCTCTTTGTTGACAAAGTAACGCCCTAGATCTGTTTACATTGAAAGTAGGCCATGTAAGCCTTAATGCTTTACACGTGTGAATTGTTTGCCATCGATTTATGGTTATTCGACAGGTTGTTTCTTTTGTTTGTAGCTTAAAGGTCGCAAGTGGCACTCCTATGGGAAGTCGAAACGAAGTTTTGATCCCGAGCTCTGGACTGAATCCTCCTTCTGCTACCTGTCCATCCAGTTTGGAGCCAGCAGTGTAGAAATTGATGGCATTCGGTTTGTTGTGAGGCATTGAGTTCCAGTCTAGACGACTTGGTATGGTTATTTTATATGTGGTGTTAAACGTTATAATAGGGATGCAGTAGTCAAGCATTGGCGGTATCGCCACTTGAGGCAGAAGTATAGAGGACTGGCCAGAGTTACTATCATTCCAGGTACCGCTTTCTCTCACCCAGAAGATCTAGAGGCATAAGGTGTAACATTATGTTAAGTACATTTGTTGGGGTTGACCTTTTGATATGGTTCTGAGGACGGAAGGTTTCCCCAGCGAGTGTGAGGAAATTGAGTCCATGAGTCGCAACAATTCGTTAACTGTTACCATCCAAAGAAATGACGAAAAAACACCTCCTTGAGGAGTGCCTCTACTTACATATCTTCGGGCGCAGGCATCTCCTAGTCTGCTGGTTAGCATGAGTAGGATGAACTCCACTAGAGCTGCTTCCACTTTTAGATTTGTCGAAGCAGAGGTGATAGCGTTGGAGAGAACACTGTTAAGGGCACCCTCGATATCGAGGAATGCCGTAAGCGCATATTCTTTAGCCTTGAGGGATTTCTCAATTTTCCACAATTTGATGATTCTTTAGTCACGGTAATTTGGTTTGAAGTCAGAGACTAAAGACGTTTTGTACTAGCTCGCACGAGTGATAAACATAAGTACGGGAACTCTGATATTTATTCTTGCTTGTGAACCAAACATTTGGATGTGAGAAACAGGTAGCACTCAAGTTCCTGTATTGAGTAGTACTCAATGTTCTATAGGTTAAAACAATATATTTAGTTTTTTGATATCAATGTTTTAAGATCCATTTGGAGTGTTTAGTTTTATAATATTCTTTTGTTAATATCATAATAACATAATTCATATCCTTTGGACGATTTTAAGTTCCATTGGATGAAAATGTAACATAAATTTTACATTGAATGAATATTATTAATATCCTTTTTTCGATATTAAAACTATCCAGTCCAAATGTTTACCAAAATCATCCAATGGATCAACAACAAATATCCTTTTTTTCTGGGAAGAATTTGGAAAGCTTCTATAGTATAATTTACGCTTTTAATCTGCCCTTTTCTTTTCTTTACACAACTTTCTACTCATTTTGCCTATTTGAAATGCTTCGCATCTGAAGTTTTTGTTTCTTTTTCGTTGTCGACTCACCTGTATATGCGATCGATACTTGAATGTGGGATATGAGTACTGATTCTTAGCCTTCTCAATATCAGCAAAGATAATAATCTGCTGGAAGAGGAACACTTGCAGTTCACGTTGCTTTTGGCCAGCATCCACAATACAATTCAATGGTCCCTGGAGCAACAGATTGCCTTGGGCTGTGATCTCGCCATCAAAGTTCTGCAGGCTACGTAAAACCATCATCATGTCGTTGACTGTCTGGACCACACCCTTCATTTGCTGCGAGGCCTCTTGAAGTATGGGCACCTCTTTGTGGAGGCCGGCTCCCTCGGTGGCCTTAATGATGCCATCAATGAGCAGTTGGTATTTGGTTATGCGTTGCACTGGCTTGATAATCAGATTGCTTAGCTGCGTATGGAAGGGAAATTAATGTGTCAATTATCAAAGAGAGCGCGGGGACACTTACATCCATGCGATGTCCCAGCTTCTGGCGTATGGCATCAAAATAATCCGCATGCGCATTGACTATAAGCTCGGACAAATGCTTGTTGCTACAGTAGATATAATACATGGTGAATTTGGGTGCTGAGCGTTTAATTAAAGGACCCAAATCAGCTGGTGTTTTCTGGCAGTTACGCAGGGCTCGCACAAAGGATCTAGATAAAGAATTTGTATTAGTCAAAATTCAACGGGTGAAAGTTATTCCTTAAACTCACTCCCTGTGCCAGTCGTAGATGTCTTTAATATTGTTGAAAACCAAACGAATTTTGCCATCTCTCTTCAGGTCCTCGGGCATGGGTATATCACTGCTGCTATTAAGGACTTCTGCCATATAGCTAAAATAAAGACAAAATGAAATGTTTAAGTTTGACATTTATTGACTTTTCTCTCTCTCCACTTTTACCCATTGACCAGCTCATGCAGATCCTGCACATACGTCTCCTCTGTGGAAACCAACTCGGCCAGCACATACTGACGTTTCCTTAGCGCCGCTTCCTTGTTATCTGGCACTGCACTGTGGTTCTGTGTGGCAAAAGAAGAAACTTTAGTTTCCGTTTGGATTGCTTTCAAGTGTTCCAAGTTACCTCATCATTGTTATCGCTGACATGTGAACGTCCATGTCCATTGGTACTGGCATTTTCTCCTCCCCCGTTGCCATCCACTCGACTGTTGGACTCGTGTTGTTCCTACAGAAAAGGACAAGACACACACACAAGAAGTTTTACTCGTATGCTGGAAATCTTCGTCTCAAGCCCCAAGCACTTACCGTTCTCTCTCTGACAATTTGTTCAATTTCCGATAGTGGATTGCCATCCATTTTGCCTGTGCTGGCCTGCAAAGAGAAAGAAATATATGAATGTAATGGAAAACTTTTCATCTCAGTCCAGTGTTTGCGTTGCAATAGAAGAACTGATTTACTGCATTATGCCATTGCATGGCGGCTAATTGAAAAAGTTTTCATCCCTGCAGAGAGTAGAAGGTCGCTGAAATTGACGGCCCAGGGGACATGCATAAAGTTTTGGTAGCTTAACGAACAAAGCAACTCCAAAACAGACAGACAGTTAATGATATGTGTTTAGAAACAGTTTTATAATTGGTGAAGGACGATTTAAAACAAACTTTTATAACACATTTTTAAGGAGTGGAAGTGACACTTGAGCAAATGAAATATTTTTTAAATTAAAAAATTTGAATTACCTCTGCACCTCTGCACTCGTCTGTTTATTGTCATGTCTATTGGTCGACAATTTAAAAAAATTAAGCAAGCATTTCACAGATGAGGACAAGGGTCTTCTTTCGGAGAAACTTGTTACTATGATGGGAAATTAAGCAATAGGTCTTAAGCTAAGTTCTCGAAGGCAAATAGTTTGGACAAAATTTTGTTGAAAATTTAGCTATATAGGCCAAATTGGGGAGCTTTCCGGTCATATTTGATTAAATTATTTGCGTATGAAATCATAGTTTTAGTTTTAAATCCTGTAAAATCTTCAACCATGACTATTTTAATCAAAATTTTGCCAAACTATTTGCCTGTGTGAACTTAGCTTGAGCAAGGAACTAGTGGAGTTGGTATGCACATCTGTCTCTTCAGCAATGTGTGCAGATGTTTTGTAAACAAAAGGCACATCTAATATTTTTAATTTTTGATTGACTTATTAACAATTCAGACTTATCTGTTTTAAGCAGCAGTTGGTTTTAATTTTCAAATATTTTTCAGTGTGACCAAACATAAAAATCGATGAGGATGAAGTTGATGACTACGAAATCCACCTAGATGGTTAGCCTTGAACATGAGCAAAGCAAATGCAGTAAATCCACCTAGATTTGCAAAAACAGCAACATGAGAAAACGGCCCTAAAACATCTACACTCCCCAAGTATCAACTCTCTGGAAGAGGCGACCAAGAAGTCTCCCAAACAACTAAAGATCCTCTTGGATTTATAATGGTACCCAGAAAAAGCACCCTTCCTCACAAAGGACCGTAAGGTCTATGTGTGGCCCCTAAAAAAGGCCAGCCGGAACGAACCTATGACAAAAAAATTGTTTATAAAGGTATGCGGAATGAAATACGAACATTTTTATAAAGGCAGTCACAAAGTTTTAAGATAGACAAGAAGAAAACAAATTATTGGAAAAGTATCGGTACTATTCCAGTATGCATTACACCAAAGATGAGCTTTCTAAATAACGCACAGTAGCAATTATGTAGTTGAATGCAGCAGAGCGTCGAAAGCTAATTTGTATATATTGCACCAAGAACCCAAAGCAGACGAAAAATTAAATATATCATTAATTTTCGGCAATGGGATTCAAGAAATTGTTTCTTTATAAAGTAAAGAGTGAAAAGCAAATGGAGAAAAAAACTAGATCCGGAGAAAAATTTAACTTATAGCGATCTGAATTAAGAGCTAAATCAAACTATGAAATTGTGTGTGTGCGACCGCACAGCCAAATCATATCGCGCGCTGGCAAAAAGCTATAATTTGAGTGACAAAACTATAAAAAATATATATTAAAGACATGGGAGTAATCAATTGTTCTAAAAAAAAACCGTGCCTATCAAATTTATTTTCTCCTATTTTTAAACAGTTTGTACGTAATTCATTCCGCATACCTTAATCTGAGAATAAGCCTTCAAACAACATATTTGAAAGCGGCTTTTAGCTTTCATTTTCTTTGACTAAACTACTCCCTCCCACAAACGCTTCTCTCATAGATAAATAAATGCTTTGTGTTGTGTTTTCAACCGTTTGTCCATTTTTGCAAATGAATTCAAATAAAACTTTGCATTTTATGCGTAAGAGAATTTGTCTGCCTCTATCAGCTTGCGGCTTATTCAATTGCTCCTTGTTTATATATGTCTGAATTTATATATAGAGAGTAGACCACATATTAATTGCATGTTTTGTGCTAATTGAATCACTTGCTTATTTTGGTACACAAAATTACTCCATGGCTCCATGTGTTGGTTGGGATGACGTTGGGAGCTTGGGTTTATGGGTTTTGTATTTGCATATACCCTGCCAAAGTGGAATATTCATTTTCGACAGAGATTGAAGGGTGCCGCGTTTGTTGACAGCTAATAGAAGAGGGAGAGAGAGAGAGAGAGATAGAGCTACTCATCTTGATATGTACCCTCTAGTACGGCTGACCGACGCAGTATCAACGTTCCGTCGACGATTTTGTGACTGTCGTTGACCCTCGCTTATTTCCCTCACAATGGGCTCGACTGACGTATTTTACAAGGCGATGTCCGCTTAATACGTTAACGGCTCTCCAGGCACGCTAGGTCGACGCAATGCCATGCAGAGAAGCGACATAAGCGACGCTATTTCTACCCAATGCCATGCATGGAGCGACATAAGCGACGCTCTTTCTACCCAATGCCATGCATGGAGCGACCTAAGCGACACTATTTCATCCCAATGACATGAATGGAGCAACACAACGCTGGGTTGACGAAAATACAACGACTGACCCCAGCCGTACTAGAGGGTAACTACTCAAGGCGCTCTCGCCGAACATATTACCTATGAGAAAAGAAAAGCTTAGAGGCAAATGGCAAAAAAGCATTGCGAATACCGAAGTTGGTACAATTCTTCATTCCTTTCGAACGGACAGTTACGATTACTTGACCAAGTAGCTTCGGTAAGTCTACACCTCGCAGCAAGGAACTGTTTTTGAACAGAATACAAGAGCCACATGACATACCAAAAATTGCTTAAATATTTCTTGTTATCTCTTTGCCACGAACATTCACGACCAAGCACGAAATTAAGTTTTGACGCAGAAATTAGAAAGTATTGAAATTGTAATAAAATTTTAAAATAATTCCACAAAACATTTGATTCTACTTTATCCCTATCGGGAAACACCTTTCTACAGCTTACCTAATACTATGCTAGAAAAGTTTTCTTTTTTTTTTTGGCCTAAAGAAATTTTCATTGTACACTTTACTACTTATTTCTTAGCTAAATTATTTACTCTTCAATTTGTCACGGTCTTTGAAAATTTCGTTGCTTCTAACCCATTTTTTTTAGCGCCTTGTTATTCCGCATTGTGTTTTGATCTAAGCTAAGAGTTGTTTTACCTTTTTAACACTTTAACAAAAATGTTTGTACTAAGTATTTATCTTTTTCTTAACACACTGTAGCCGAATGGCATTTTATTGAGATTGGACTACATTAATGTATCACCGAATTTTTTGGAAATTTTTGTCAACAAATAAAAAATCTTTTTGATCGTCGATCAGTGCGTAGGAGTGTTTATGACATTTCATCAGTCGCAATAACCTTAAGAAATGATTTACTATATATATCGAAATTGTATGTATAGAGCTTTTATATCAATTTATCAGACATGTTTATAAATTGAATCACTATGACTGCATCATTTGTCATGCGAGAATAGCATGACCAACATGATTTCGGTAGAAGCGTTTGTATATCGTACTTAAAAGTGGTTTATTAATATATTCAAAATGACAATAACAACTGCGGTTACTAGATCTGGTCGAAGGAAAATTATATTTATTCGAAGATTTACATGCACTTATCTTTGATGCGACCAATTTTTGACCAGATCTAGATTCATTTGTAAGGTAACACCATTAGAACTCAAAGTGGAAAGATATTTACTAAAATTGTGCCAGTTTCGGTATGCATTCATAAAAAATATGATGGAGCTTACCTTGGCCTTACACACCCCATTGGAGTAGTCAGTTTTCGCTCAGAGGGGATAAATCTATACATATAAAAGTGAAAGTAAGTATGTTTGTTCCCTATAAGAGTCTAAACCGCTAAACCGATCTTCACGAAATTCTCATAGTATGTTCATGCCGATCAGGGAAAAGTCATTCCCGTTTCCGAATTCGATTGATCGGAATTGGTAAGAGTTGTGATTTCTAAGAAACGATTACAGAATTTGGCCGAATCTTTTTGGCATCAAGAGCGTCGAATGAAGATAAATTGGATTTTGAAGTTAAAAGTCAACTAACAGCCTATTTCCACTGGCTTCATTTCTTATCATTTTCATTTCTAAAAACTATGCTGTTTCCATTGACAAATCGTCATCTTTTTGACATTCGCAATACCACGTTGACAAAAACAGCTGAATGGTTTGATTTAAACAACGGGCGCCACTTTCAAACTCACGGGGACTTTTTGCAATATTTATCCAAAATAAGGCATACCCGTCAGGAAAGCAATTACGCGCGGCGAATGCATTGTTATCGCCCTGAATCAGGGGCCGGCAAAACATACATGCACATTTTGGCGTTGTGTGTGTGTGTTTAGCTACGCGAGAGCGCGCTCATTTAGCACATCTTTGTTGTTGCAAAAGAGAGCAGTATAAGCTCGTGTACTGTCGGTATGTCGACGTCGCTGCCGCAGAGCCCTGTTCACTACACTGGAGACTGAGACGTGCCGGACTCTGCCCTGAATTATCAGCAGAAAGCTATATACACAACTTTTTTTGTTTTAAATTCAAATCAACAGTTTATTGGTGATGACACTTTCTATTTCCAGAGAGTAGCGAGTACTTTTTTAAAAAAATACCAAATTCCTTCGTGGGGAATGACATCATTTTTGAAAAATGAAAGAAATGAAGGGCAAAATGCAACAACAATTTGTATGAAAGAAACTATATCATTTACTTCATTTCATGTCATTTCAAGAAATGAAACTCCATTTCTTTGGTGGAAATAGGCTATAACACGGTCGGTTTTTGAAAGTGGGAACATTTAACAATTCCGATTCCGCATGATTTGATAGAATTCGAAAACGGTAACAGACCTGTATATCTCAAGTCTAGGAACCGGTTCGATGGCGGTTAAAAATGGTTAAAAAGTGGCTCAGAGCCATGTCTCAGAAGTCAAACTATGAGCTTGAAATCTGGTTTGAAGGTTGGTAATATAAATTTGGATATTCTACTGGATCTGTACGAGTACAGAACCGGTGACGAACCGGTTGGAAAGTGTTTCAGAGCCATACATCAGAAGTAATTTAAGCTATAAACTTGAATTTACAAAGTGGTTCAGAGCAAAATCTCAGAAGTTATTTAAGCTATGAATTGAAATTTGATCTGTAGGTTGGTAATATGGAATGGTATATCTAAGTAGATCAGTACCGGTATCTAACCGCTTTCGAACTGGTAAAAAAGTGTTTCAGAGCCATACCCATTATACAACCATAGTAGGTATGGCGCTCTCTCAGCGCTGCCTCAGCTCGGGTCATTTAAGTTCAGTGTGCTTATGTCACTTGAAACGGAAGGTTGTCTCCGCGCATGTAATTTGTTTGTTGTCGCTGCATTGCAAATTTGCGTGCACTTGTCAAATTGTTGTTAATAATATAATATTTATGCATATATATGTATGTAAATCTGTAACTGCTTTGTTTTATTCTTCTACACACACAGTAAATTTCTGAATGTTTGACGTTAGCGCTTGCTCTCCCGCTCTCTAGCGCTCTGAGAAAAAACGTTCAGGTCATTTTCTGTTCTGAGCGCCATACCTTATATGGTTGTATCATGGCCATACCTGTCAGAGGTTATTTAAGATATGAACTTAAAATTTGGTCTGTGAGTTGTTTATATGGAGTTGAATGTTTTAGGTGGATCAGGACCGGTATCGAGCCAGTTAAAAAGTGTTTCAAACGGCCCTGTACCGAATTTCGACTCGATTTTCGTGTAAACTTTAGTATTTTATAACAAAACTCGGAATTATTTAAGCAGCTGAATTCGATTGCTCTATCCCAAGTGAATTCAATTTGAGAGAAAAGCACGACGGAATCTAGTAAACACAGATTTGCTTGTCACTTACATAAAAATTTATACAACTTGAATTCGAAAAACAAACGCTTACACGAAAATCGACTCGAAGTTCGAAACAGGGCCCATAGCCATATATCTAATGCTAAAGTTGGCAATCATGCTTTCTTTAGCGAAAAGCCTACTGAAGAGTCGTCAGGGATAACGATGAAACAGTTCTGTATAGGCAACCAGCTCTTTTTGGTGGTACCATGCATAAGATGTTTACAGTTGTGAACAAACGCAACTTTTTCGGACCTAGAGCCAGCTAAACTCACTAATTAAACATTAGAAAGGTCGGTAAAGCTATTTTAGCTATGAACTCTAAACATTCAGTAGGTAGGTAATATGTAGTTGGATATTTTACTGGTTTAGAAGCGTGCGTTACACGAAACGTTAAAAGGATGATGTAGGTGAACCGTGATTTAAGAGATTTTTATTTCGTGAAGCGTTTGTCGCGTCAAAGAAAACTCGCTCACTTTACTTCACACTGTCCAAAATGCCAAAGCGAGCTTCTTATTCAATAGTTTGTCTTGCCATAAGTTGAGAAATATATTTATTGATGTCATAGAGTTGCCACTCGATACATACCGAATTGCGCTATATATTATCGATGACTATCTATTACAATGGTTCGAAATAAATATATCGTAACAATATTTTCTTAACGGTCACCCACTTCACGAAATAATAAGCAATACCTTGCTTTTAAGAAGGCTTTCAAAAATCTCAAAAATTGAATTTTGTGCAATTGATTTACAAATTCACATTGATTTAGTAAAGATGATATTTTCCACCAAAGAAAAAAATATTAAGTTTAGAGCGAACACGTTTCGCTATTCACACCGACACGAGCCGAACGCATGCCAAGACTTGTGACAAGAGAGTAAACAGTTTTTCAGTCGCTGGCCAGCGGCCGATAAAGTAGGTCAGAGCAGGGTTGCGTCGCTTTATTTTCGCACACCAATACACTCTCACTTTTTGGCCTCGCTTTTCTTGACAAACGCTGCTTAAGAGCAGCAATGATCAACGGTTGCCCCCAGAGGCCGAAGACATTTCTCAATTCACACCGACACGAGCCGAACGCATGCCGAATCTGAGGCCAAGATAGTCAACAGCCCTTGAGTCGCTGGCTAGCGTTCGATGCGGTCTGATCAAAGCTGGTTCACTCTCACTTATTGGCCTCGCTATTCTTGACAAACGCTGATTCATAATAAAAATGGAACTGGACTTTAATTCTCAGATCCTGGCCAAATTTTATGAATTTCGGCCCACTGTGCTTACTCACAAGAACCCTAATTAAATTCTGTTATAAATAATAAACAATATCTCAAAAAAGAATCAAACAAACACACAAACACACTTGCCGGGCTGAAGACGAGCAAAATTATGAGACGGCCTTGTAAGGAAATTTGTTATTTTGGCCCACTAAATTTCATAAGCAAAATCAAAACTTTTGTATTAAAAATTTGCTTTAAACCAATTGCAAATAAATTGTTAAATTTTTAGCAGTTTGCTAAATGCAGATAAAATTGTTTATTTGCGATAAGATTTTGTATGTGGCTACGCGTCGGTGCGGTCAGCTGTTTGAATTTCATTTTCACGATCAACAATTATATATTTTATTACAAAAATTGAATGCAGCTTACAAACAAACGTAGAAAACAGCTCATGGCACGTGTTGTTTAAAATTCCACGCACACCCCACGAGACGAAAATTGTTTTATATATTTCTTTTTTTTGGTTAACGTTTTTCACGAATTTGTCTTTCAATTAAAATATGCTGCTGCTGTTCTTGTTGTTGTTGTTGTTGATGGGGGTAGCGCTTTATAAGGATCACGACGACGACGGCGACGCATTTCGACTGAACGCTGAGCGTACAACCAACCGACTGAGTGACTCTGAGTGGTATGGCCTAATAGTTTCGCCTGTTGCCAGCATGTTTTACATATGTATGCGAGGAGGAGAGGGACGCCACCTCATCCACCCACACACACACACATACGCACACCCATAGAATAATCAAAGAAACTCTCAATCAACGCTGCGCTAACAATTTCGTTTGTCGCCGTCACTTAAGGAAAAGCGTTAAAATAATTGTATTCAATGAGAGCGACTGAGAGAGAGAGAAAGAGAGAGTCATCGTTTGTCTGTGTGTGTGTGTGTGTGTTTTTAGTGTATAAATTCTTAAATACATAAATTAATTCGCATTTTGTGGCTAGCACAATGGGAATAATAACAGAACAGCTCACAAAACAATTGTACGAAATATTTGTTTAAACACAATACAAAATAGGGCGACTATGAAAATGCCCTAAATTAAATTGAGATTAAATATAATACAGTTTATAAGGAAGAAGAAATTATGATTATGAAATCATGAAAAAGCTATACAGTGTGAGATAACGGAAAAAAAACCATCATAAATCCGATCTTTTTTTGAAAACAGTAGGTTGAGAGGTCAACGATTTATTCGAAAATCATATTATTTTTCGCTTGTTTTTTAACAAGGTACAGAAACGAACACCGTAGAACCGATTCGGTTCGGGTTCTTTTGATTGCGATGATGGCTTGCCTGTTTGTAAATCATAAAGGTCGCATAAACAGTCCCATGGTGTTTTCGAAAGAATTTGTAGAAAGTCAATTCAATCTCGAGTGTTTTTGAAATATGCCAATTAAATTAAATCAAACTCACCCGAACTAAAGAGAGGATCACGACAAGAATTCTGGGATTAAAAAATCAGTACTCATATGTCAATCTCTACGTACTTGGTTTGATACAATCCGGGATTGACCGACTTCTGACATCGTTTCAGATTGATTTCAGTCCGGATATCTCGGATTTTGATGATAGAACCGAAATAGCTTTTTCATTTATAATATTCAAATTATAAGTATTCTACCGAAAAGAAACTGCACACATTTAAATTAATATTTCCCCCAGTGCACACCCAAAGAAGAGAATTGTTGAGACTAGTTTTTGAGGCTAATTTTTGATCATTTTGCATATTGATCATTGGCCGTGTTCAGCAGAACAACTTGCTCCCTGATCAAGTATAAATTTGCAATTATCTTAATACTGAACTCGAGAGATGCGGCATCATAATAGCCAATTTGAGGTATCATGATACAGGAGCATGTATCAAAGAAATAGTACGCTACATTAAAGTGATACTGCTCCCTCCAACAGCAGAAACTATTCGATTTTCGATGTTTTTTTGATACCTGCTCAGGGATCAATTATTCTGCTGAACACGCCTATTGATGCGTGCAATGCGAAGGCAATGGCCGTGTTCAGCAGAACAACTTGCTCCCTGATCAAGTATAAATATGCAATTATCGTAATACTGAACTCGAGAGATGCGGCATGATAATAGCCAATTCGAGGTATCATGATACAGGAGCATGTATCAAAGAAATAGTACACTCAGAGAAAAAATAGAGAATTTCGCTCTTGAATCAAGAGCATTCGTTCTCAAAAGTACGGTGAGAGTGAAAATTCTTGATCCAAGAGCGAAATTCTTGATTCAAGAGTGAATTTTTGATCCCGACATTCCTGATTCAAGAGCTTCAGCTCTTGATCCAAGTATGAATAATTATTGATTCAAGAGTTTCAATACTTGATCCAAGAACGAATAATTCTCAAAATAAACGAGAGCGTAAGTTAAAGTCGGCTCTAACCGACTTCGATATACCCGTTACTCATGGAAACAAATGTTTAATAGCCTTACTGTATGCCTGAGGTGGGTCAGCCGAAAAGTATGCAACATTTTTTAACTCGTCTCTCTCTCTCTCTCTCTCTCTCTCTCACTAAGATTGCTGCTGAACGCAATGCTTAGGTTATGAGTGGGGTGGGTGGTGGGTGTTAACTGATCGTTTTTTGCTCATAACTTGAGTATCGTTCATCCGATCTTTATCATTCCTTCAGCAAATCGATAAATAATTTTGAGTACTAGATATCTCTAGAAAGTACGAACCATCTATCATCAAAACTGTAGGAGATATGACGTTTTTTCCAAATTGCGGGGGCGTGAGGGGGCGTGGCAAAAATTGAAAATAAACTTGATCTGCGTGCAGACAATAGGAGTCTACATTTCAAATTTGGTTGCTCTAGCTCTTCTTGTCTCTGAGATCTAGGTGTTCATACAGACAGACGGACGGACGGACGGACGGACGGACGGACAGACGGACAGACGGACAGACGGACATGGCTATATCGACTCGGCTGTTGATGCTGATCAAGAATATATATACTTTATATGGTCGGAAATGATTCCTTCTGCCTGTTACATACATTTGCACGACTTTAGTAGACCCTTTTACTCTACGAGTAACGGGTATAAAAAATTAAAAAGAATATTTGGGGTGGGTGGGGGGGGGTGGGAGAGACACGTCCGACCCGACCCGACCGACGTGGTGGTCCGTCTCGTCTACCTCCCCCGTCCCACTCACCATTATCAACCACACCAACCCCAACACCACCACCCACCCACCAAACTTTGTTTTAAGTTGTGATTTATTTTGAGATAACCACATAGATATTTTTTTTTTTTTTTACTTACTTTTCTGGGACTTAACTCGGTACCTCGAAAGACTGAAACACACACAGGCGACGGGCAGCTTAACGAGCTCAGCTAACCTTCGTGAAGTAAAAGACGCGACGAAATCACACTTATAAATAAACGCATGCGGCAACTGCAGTTGCCTTTCGTACACATCGCACAACAACAAACTGCGCATGCGCTCTCACTCTCTGCGAGAGCGAGTCCAACGCCATTCTCTCAACGACCAACTGCGCATGCGCTCTCACTCTCTGCGAGAGCGACTCCAACGCTGTTCTCTCAAAGTTAAGTTGCCCTCACCCCCCTTGCCTATAAAAAACAAAATTGAGAACGTTTAGAACGAATTTATCTCGATTCCAAGAGCGAAATTCTTGAAAATTCAAGAACGACTAATTTTTTTTTCAAGAGCGTTTGTACTAAAATTATTCGTTCTAGTTTTTTCTTAGTGTACGCTACTTTAAAGTGATACTGCTCCCTCCAACAGCAGAAACTATTCGATACAACATTTTTTTCTGATACCTGCTCAGGGATCAATTATTCTGCTGAGCACGCCCAATGTTTCTGGTGCTTGGCAACTTTTTTAATTTATTTTGTTGTGCTGGAGATTCGAAATTGTGAAATCGGTTAATTTAATTTACATAAGGTTGCAGTTAAAAGTGTAATTGAACACTTTTTTCATCTGATGACCGGAAAAATAAAGGCCTAAGGCTCTCTTTTCTTGATACTTTGGCTCTTAACGGAAGTTGCTAATCTAATTTCATAGCCATATACGGCCAAATGCAAAACAAAAAATTTGATATTCGTTAGATTTCACCCCCTTCCCACCCCCTTAATTCAGACCCCATCCACCCGATCGGAAAAATGTTACCAGAAATGTAATCGGAGCACCTTAAAACCTATAAGACGATCCCGACGAAACCTGATTTGAATTTGAATACCCTTGTAGAGGGTATATTAAAATTGTCCAGATGTTTGTAACGCATAGAAGGAAGCATCTCCGACCACATAAAGTATATATATTCTTAATCACCTTGACGAGCTGAGTCGATTGAGCTGATTGATTAACGCATGGCGCAGAAGTAAGCGTCCTTAACACGAAAGCAAAACATGCCAAATGAAAGTGAAAACTTCTTTCTAAGCTTCTTAACGAATAGTTTGTTGGCAGATAAACTTGTTCTAGTTTGTAAGCAATAAGGCAAAGCTTCAAGTAATTATGTATTTGTTAATGGTGAATTAAAGTCACTTATGTAATTTGGCAGATCTTAAAAGGAAGATGCAGAATGAAATTGTGGTAAAATTTGTGACGTACAGCATTCAAGCTGAACTGTGCAGATAGCACAAGCACTGAAAACTTGAGCACTTTTGACTCCGTCCATTTAAGACCACTTCAATTCTTCCCTGGGATCGGGCGTGGCTTACCAGTAGTATGTGTGGCTGCTGGTGCGGGAGGTTGTGGGTTCGATCCCGCCTCGGACCATCTAATAGAAAAAGTTTTTTCTTTCTTTATAAAAACGCTTTTACACACCCGATCACCTTCACCAGCTACTGGCGCCAGCTGTGAACTAACTAGCCATGAAAAAGCAAACATTCTCTAACTATTGCCGTTCGGACTCGGCGTTAAACTGTAGGTCCCTTTCTCTTGTGCGAAAAATTATAAGCACACACGCCAAGAGATTGAGAGAAGCTTGGCCCTGGCCCTCCTGGAAGTGCTGTTTGAGCCAATTTTACTTTACAGTTCTTCCCTTCAAAGGGACTCGTATGTTTGTATTTATGTATTTTCATAAAGCTTGTTAATTGACGGGCTTAGTCTCGTTAGGCACCTATGTTTTTTTATACTGGTGATATAGCCGGCTCGAGGACAGTGTTTAAATAAACAAACCAGGGCTGCAAACCCAAAAAAATGTTCGGAACCTTCGGTTTGCGGGTTCAACCCAAAATTAACCAACGGATAAGGTTCGGAAATTTGAGGTTCGAATCCCATCGTCTTGAGGGAAAAGGCACAGCGTCCGCTTGTGACCTGTGAAGTTATCTATGTCATTTAGCTAGAATAAATACTTGTGCATTATATGGGACATTCAACTGCTCACTCTTTCTTAAAAGCAATAGTGTAGAGCAGGGGTGCCCAAGCTTATTCCACAAGCCACGCATTTGTTTTTGCTTTGCGCTAAGGCATAGCCTACGCGCATATGAAAAACCGGGCCATATACAAACGCGGCATTATACAAAACAAAAACAATTTCATATGCGTGCTCTCCTCTCTTTCTTTCCGAACGAAGATTTTGTTGTTGGCGCGTGCAGACCTGCAACAACCACATCATATGTGACTCTCTTCTCTCTCTCCTATGTCTTTGGCAAATTAAAAGGCAACCACAATGTTGCCTGAGCGCTCGCACGCGTCTGCTTGAGACAGCAATGACCACACACACACACTCACACAAACAAACAAAAATCGGTTTTCTCGATCTATTTCTTGTAGTTGTTCTTGCTTGAGTTGTATTTTGTGCATTTGTATTGGATTTCACGCGCTCGTAAGCTCATTCTGGGCACCCCTGGTGTAGAGGTTAAGGATTGGACTGAAAATCAACAAAATTTAGGATCAAGTTTCAGTAAGGCATGAAAAAAGTGTGTTTTATTTACGAAATATGTACAATGTACAAACTTTGACTTGATTGACTTGCGTAAATGACCTAAGATTTGAATATTTATTATTCCTTTGGTATCCGACGCGGCGCCCCGTCATGTTTTACCACGAAATATGTAATCATAGTGGAAATAGGATATTATATGTGATGTACCTGGCTCAGTTAAGCTGTCTCCAACCTTAGCCACCTCGATCGTACAACATTCGATTAATTTTCTTGACGAGTTTGTCAGCTAAATAGTCACGATTGCAGATTTTGCAGGACTTGAAACTAAAACTATGATTCCATACGCAAATAATTTGATCAAATATGGCCGAAAAGTTCCCTAATTATTATTTGCCAGTGGGACCTTAGCTATACTCAAAAGATTTTGTGGTACGGTCACTCTTTTTATTGTTTTCATTGTCTTGAAAAAATCATCTTGACAGAAGAATTGAATGTTGATTTATAACGTTTGTCGATGAGGATTATCAAAACAGAAGTGCGTCTATTAAATTACTTTGACTTTTGCTCAATGCTTAGGCCACAGTGAAAAACTGGTACAATTAATTCTTGGATTCGATGATGTAATTTGATACTCCATGACAAGGGTGCCCAGAATGAGCTTACGAGCGCGTGAAAGCCAATACAAATGCACAAAATACAACTCAAGCAAGAACAACTACAAGAAATAGAAAGAGAAAACCGATTTTTGTTTGTTTGTGTGAGTGTGTGTGTGTGGTCATTGCTGTCTCAAGCAGACGCGTGCGAGCGCTCAGGCAACATTGTTGTTGCTTTTTAATTTGCCAGAAACATAGGAGAGAGAGAAGAGAGTCACATATGATGTTGTTGTTGTAGGTCTGCACGCGCCAACAACAAAACCTTCATTCGGAAAGAAAGAGAGAAGAGCACGCATATGAAATGGTTTTTGTTTTGTATCAGGGATCCCCAAGCAGGGAGCGCGAAAATGTGACTGCGTCTCTCTCTAACACACAGTGATGCAGTGAATTCAGCAAGCATTCGGTATGAAATGGCGAGTATGTTCGTGCCCAGGGGCTATCGCTGGGGAACTCTGATTTGTATAATGCCGCGTTTGTATATGGCCGCGTTTTTCGTGTGCGCGCGGGCTATGCCTTAGCGCAAAGCAATTCTATGATATTTTCTAGATTGTCTGCTTTCAATGGCTGTCAAACACAAACTAGTCTTATCTTAGCAAATTCCTTCTTGTAAGTATGTTTGACATGGAAATTCGACTCATTTATTGCGCTTTCATTTCCATTTTGAAACGGAGAAGGACATGCAAGTACATTGCTGGAGCTGGGAGTTTTCCATTCGTTATTTAAAAGACAAAGTTTTTCAGATATTGCTTTTGCCACTAATGAGAACATTTCATTAATTTCATTCAATTTCTATTCATTTATTCAACTTATAAGACTTTAATTTACTTATTAGGTTTCAGGGTCTGCGATATGCTAAAGCAAATTCTAATATCAGCAGACATAGAAAATTTTACATTGAAAATTAAGTATTTGCCAATACAAACAAAAGCGCCACTCAGAGCTCGACCACCGAAGTTCAACACCCACGCAATGACGTGGTGGTGGGGACATTTAATTAGGTTGCTCGTTGCAGCTGATGTCACTCGCAACACAACCACCAACTGGCGCAATAAAGGGCGTGAAAATCGTCAAGGAGAACTATTAAAATTTAATGACAATGCAAATATGTACACACAGACACAAAAGGCAAAGACCTAAACAAAGGTAAGATAATAGGCCTAGACCCCAAATGCCAATTGTGCCAAAAAAAAAAAAAAAAGTTAACAGTGAAAAAGAAAACAGCAACAATAACCTAACTGGGTTAAAAAGTTTGCACCCAGACCGCGGCCGCAGGTAAACAGAATTTGTAAACAGGAAAAACAAAAAAAATCGTAAGAACTCATAAAAGTTGTTGACGGACGCATCAAGGAAAAACTTTGAGCAACAAAAAATAATTTACATTAAATTCAACTAATAAGCCAGCAAAATAGAAAATAGCAGACGAAATTAAATTTATTGATGGAAATGAAGGCAATGAAGACGACGCGACATTGCTGTGGCGTCGAACACAAATTCGGGGGTGGTCAATGACGAACAAGACAATATGTTTAGAGAGCTTTAAAAGAAATGCAAAGGGGATTCCTACGAGGTATGTATGAGAAGTCAGTGAGTAGTCTGCCCAAAGAATGGTTTAATTTTTATGAAATGATTTATTTTCGGTTTTTATTTACACACTATTTACACGGTTATCTATTTACAATGTCACTATGTCTGCCTCGTCTTCCATTTTATAGACAGTGTCTGTGTTGTGACCATCATTTGATGTCTTCAAAATACCTTAACACCAAAATTTTCAATATATCTGTACATTTTGCGATTTTGAGTCCAAATTTGTTTCCAAAACCGTTTTTAAATCGCTAAAGTTTTGCGAAAGTGAAAATGGAAGCATGGCTCTTAATCACATCACATTATGGCGGTCATTTTCAAATAATTCCAAAAAACTACAGTTGGAATGAAATTCAGTTTGATAAAACTGCCCTCGTAAAACATTCATACAAATTCCTATCACTGATTCACCCGCCACACTATAATTTCACCCAAAAAAGTACCCCACAAACTTAGAGAAAAGTACCCACCATCCACACGTCACATTCAATCCACCTTCCCAAAAAATTCATCTTGTGTCTATGGCAAAATTTGACTACAAAAAATTTATACTTCTGGGGCGTCCTATCTTTGTATACATATACATAGATATCTTGTGGCTATCTATCTGACCCCCATATCTGCCTCCCTTCGTCATCCTCTTCAATTGAAAGCCCCCCCGCCCACTCTTGTGTGTGTGTAAACAAAATAAAGTGGCGCGTTTATGGCTAAGGTGGCTGGCCCCAAATCCCCACCACTCCTAAACCCAACCACACAGAGCGGACGTGTGGAATATTTTCTTCTTCTAATTGAGCAAAGCTCGTGCTCGGATTGGCAATTACGTGGATGTGAATCTTGTGGCCCAGCAAAAAGTTACCATAAACTGTTTTGATTCGTGTGGGAAATATACATATTGGCAGAAGGTTGCAGCATATTTCGCAAACAAATAAACAAACAAACCAAAATGATGTTGAGTAGAGAGTGGCATATATCAGCAGAAATTGAAAGTACAACAAAAAAAAACAGGGAAAATAACCTTGACAATGATCCAAAACGGGATAAACACGATGAAGTATGTTTGTCCAAGTGGGCGTCAACTTTAAGGTAAAGTTAACTTTATTGTGTAAATTTCGAACAAGAAACTGCCACTGGAATATAAGAGAAAGTTTTATAATCTTTCTTAGTGCTACTGACTGACTGATTTATTAACGCTCAGGCTAAACGGCTTAGCCTAGTGAGCCATAATTTTGCCCCGAACTTTGTTTAATAAGTGAAAGGACGATTTGAAAGTTCATTCTGTGCCCAAGTTATGCTTTAATAACCATAAATCAATGGTTACATACAAAGCAAGGAATGTTCTAGGCATCATCAAGAGATGGTCTAATCAATTTGATGATTCTTACGTCATTAAACAGTGGTTTGTGTCCCTAGTTGGGCCAATTTTTAAATACAGGTTTTGTGTGAGGTCTCCGCATTACCAAACATATCAAGACTAAGTTGAATTAGTTGGTCCTTTGGGACTTAAACTGGGATACAAACAGACAACTCCCTCCAAACGAGCATAGACTTGGACTAATCGATCTCCCTTCTCTTAAAATTAGTAGGGTCTTTCATAGCGTGATTATTTCTTCATAATCTCCTGTCCGCTTAGATTGAGTCAAGTTTTTTGTGAACCCAAATAAATTGTACCTTTTCCAGTTCGTTGTACTAGAAATTTCGTTTCCCTATATCTACAGCACAATCTATGTTTATCATGAACCAATCCTTAACCTTTGCCATCTTTTAATATGCTTAAGTCCTTGTTAGTTAAAACAACTAACTTATTGTCCTCTCTTTCTGATTCATTGTAAAGTTTAACAGAATTTTGTTAAACTTTTGAGTCTCAGCAAATCAGCAAACACTGTCTGGTGCTCTCTTTTTTTTACAAACTAAATGTTTGTGTTAAAATTGATTAGGACATTCTTGCAAACTCATTAATTGTTTATACAGCGTATACTACGCATAAATTGTATGTCAAACTATATAAATAAGATTACAAAGTATACACAGTTTTATCGGCTCTTAGTTGTCATTAATGCAATTGTGCCCAAGTTGGAAGTTTTATATTTCATACGAGTTTGCCTAGTGGAATGCACCCTAAAGCTTAAGCATTTTCTTTTTTCATTACCGTGCATAAATGTAGAAAATAATGGTTAAGTAAGCACATGCCTACGCACAGTTAATAGCCTGCAAAGCATGTATTAACACTAACAGTAAAATTCAAAATGCTTCATATTGTCTGAGACGACGCACAACACATACAAAGGCACATCGAGGTTTCAGCGTTCCGCTATTCTCATTGTAGTGACGGTGGTTATGCTGTTGAGTCGCATTGGAGTTCCCAAGACCGAGTGTAGTAGGCATTGACAGGCATGATGGAGGTAGACTGACTGAAGACATGGCAATGAATCAGGCAGAATGAACCCGCTGATTGATTTTGGCAGTAGTAATCCGTATGCCAACGAAACCCACGCTGTGAATCGTGTACAACTAAATGCCTCGCTAATTGTGGTGTGCTCGTGTTCCTGTTTAAAGTTTATGTGCATATTGCATTCAACACTGACCATTCTGAGCCAGCAATTAACACTTTAATTTGCTATTGAACATATCGGAGTAAAAGTCATATAAAAACATATGAATCTCCTCTTAAAAGGTTGTGGTCGATTTGTGACAAAATATTTTTGTGAGTGTTGGCTTTGCGAATGCTAAGACCTACGTTTTCGATCTAGGCGGTCGGCGCGTCGCTATCTTCTAATGCATACCACATGTGCTAGTACAGGCTGGACCATGACTACTGTTCGGAATTTGAATTAGGGACAATTTGACTTGTCGCAATGTTATTCGTTAATGCGACTAATATTTAGTCAAATCTTTGACAGTTGTAAAATCAGTCGTTAGCCTTTTAAAAAACATTTTGCGGCCATATTCAAGACATATTTCCTGAGTTCGCGTACACCCACAACGTTTTGCCTCATAGACTGCGAAAATTGTGACTAAAATTGTCCCTAAAAATTAAGATGTGCATTGGCCAGCCTAAGCATCTGTCATCTGACACTGTTGGGACTTGTACAAATCCTGTAGATGCTCGCCCCGGATATACATCAGAACTATGCTGAAACAATTGATGACTTGAAGATCGAGATTCGAGTTCCCACATGGTCTCTAATACATGCCGGGTAGATCAACGCAGCTAGCTACGATGTGCAGCTGTGGTAGCCATCCCTAACCGCACGATCAGTTTTTCATGGCTAAATGGCAGTCAACCACACCGATCCAGTATATATTCAAGCTTTGAAAAATATCGAGACTAATCATACTTGTAGCACAATCTAACATTCCAACTATCAAACGGAGTCATACAATATTTACCATGAAGGTATTTCTTTAAGCCTTCGTATCATAGTTCTTATGAGACGCCGACCCTCTGTACACATTTTCGACAAAACAAAAGCTTAAAAATTGGCTTAGCAAATCGGTAACAGCATGGGTTAAGCATTTAAAGACAGAATGTTGGATGTTGTAGTGGGTTCGGATGTGCTTAGTCGTGATTAGCCCATGAATGTTGGCCAGCCAGCCGCAACATCAACTTTACACAAAGTTTTGATGAACATAAAATTCTAAACGTGAACATAACGGACTAAATATCCATGGATTGCGCGATTGTTTTACCGGTCTCACAGGAAGCTGAAACAGCTTTCGGTTGCGGCATAGCGGCAAAAAGTAGGTTTGATCAAATATGGCCGCAAACCAGTTACCAAATTTGGCCACATTTTCATAAAAATCGCCAAAATGTGCAATCGTGTTTCGTTCGGTTCTGACCAAAAGGTTTTCAGCCTTATATAACAAAAATGATTAATTTTTAGTTACTTCCGGGTAAAAATAAAACAGCTCGGAACCAGATTTCGGAGTCGTAGCTCTGAAACTATTTAATCCAAGAACTTGAAATTATATGCGGACAGAAAAACGTAGCCAGAGATCTTTAAATCCAACTGATTCAGAAAAATCCAAATTATTATTTCTCACGCTCTGAAGACCTGGGGAACATAGGCTGACGCAGAGGCGTCTCGACGTGTACAGTAAGGAGCACACAAATCGAATTGTTTTCATTTGTTGTGTTCTTGGTTTATCTTTTCTTAATCAAACACTCTATTCTTCTTTTTGAAAAGAAAATCAAACGCAATTCCGCTTTAGAGTTTGTTTTCGTGTTTTCAATTTCGAATAAAATTGATCTCTTTTTACTTTTTGCAATGCACCGGGTCAAACGAGATTGGCACTAGATCAGAGCCGGCCAGCCATGGCTACCAGGAGTCGAAGTCAGTAGTGTTATTACGCAAACGCGTGAATCGGTGAACACTGAATTGCAAGTAAAACGGCTGAAGTCTAAAGAGAGCTCGCTTGCTTTGCTCACCAACATAAGTACCCTTTCTTGTCCTCTACACTAGATACATAAGAAAGAAACCACATGTCCAAACGAAACGATCGTAAATGAAACAGTCGAAAATGAGAGAGTCTGACTTTTATGTTTTTGCTGGCACTGCCAAATTTTGGACACATTAAACAAAAAAAAAAATGTTTGTAAATCAATTAAAAACACAGAAAATTCAAATCAAATTACACAGAAAATTTCGAAATTGATCTCAAAAATATGTAAAATTCATTTTATGTACATGTAACAATTGTAAGAGTGCATAATTGGGCAATTACTTTTCATTCCACCGACCAACAAGCAATTCTTTTGAAAACGAAAAACTTTTACGTTTTGGTGTTGCGAGAACACGAATCAATTCTATATCGAAAAGTTGCCGTTGAAGTGAGATTGAGACTGATTAAATCACGACCAAGTCAACTAGTTACTCTATAAATATGAGAGTAGCTGGCAACCCTAAATGTCTAAACGGGACGAGCGTAAAAGTGTGACATCTCTCTAAGTCGGAGTTCCCCTAGGAGAAAGTAGCGAAAATGTGATTGGCTCTCTCTGACACTCAAGGATGCCTAACTAAGGCAAATATTCGGTTTGATTTGACGAGTCTGACCGGACCCAGGGGCTATCACTGGGGAACACTGCTTTGAACTGTTGAAGGGAATTTTTCAAGTGGCCGATATAGACAGTTTTGCCAGCTTCAGTTCGCTCGCTTCGGTTTTACCTGGGGCGGAGTGAACGGTGTTTAAACTGAGAAGAGAGTCTATCCCAAACAGTTGAATAACTTCTAAGGGACTAGATAAGCTCTCTTTGTAACTCTGGCTCTTGCTGTGATGGTTTTGTATGCGGCGACTGAAAGTAGCGCTGTGGTACCAAACGTTGCTTTGCTTATAACTCCACAATGGTTGATCTGAATGTTACCAAACTTGGTGAATATTGTAAATCTGAACAATACAAATGCTTTAGATAAGGATATTTTCTTGATATACTGAGGGGGCAGGGGGAGTTTCAATTAAATACCACGTTTGGGGCTTTTAACTTCTATCACCACTGAAATCTGTTTGTATATACTGAAGCTATACTGCCTACTGAAGCTACTGTACCTACTGTAATATACCCTGTACCTAGTAGTGTTTTGGTACACGTATTGAACACACTCGTTCGCGAAATGGAATAAAAGACCGCGCAAAATCCGGCCATCCGCGCACTGTGCGAACGCCACAAGCCATCAAAGCCGTGAAAGATCGAAATCGTCGAAATCCACTGCAGAAAATCACGTCTTGTGAGATGAATATCAGCAAGGAAAGCATGTCGCGCATCATGAAACGTGACTTGGGACTCAGTGCATACAAGAGACACAACGGCTACTTGCTAACAACAGCATTGAATCAAAAAAGCAAGACAAAATCGAAAGCATTGCGTCGCCAGTGCGCGAACATAGACGAATTCTATTTACTGACGAGAAAATTTTCACCAAAGAGAAATCGTTCAACAAACAGAACGATAGAAACAAGCGTCCGAACTCAATCCGAGAGTTCAGAGAGGTCACCTTCCGGCTTATGTGATGTTTTGGTAGGGAGTCGCCTATGATGGGGTCACCAAGCTCCATTTTTGTGAAAAAGAAGTCAAATCTTCGGCGAAGGTGTATCAATGCGACGCACAGTGTAAGATTTTGCCAATCTAGGGGGACTTTTAGCAAAAGTTGAACTATTTATGAAGTCGATGAACTTTAAGCAGCACTTTTAGAAATGTTCAACTGTTCTGAAAACAGGCACAAAAACAAAACAACATTTTTTTTTTTGGAAGATAACGGTTTTTAAAGCTGTCGAAAGTAAGTAAAAGTTTCTTAAAAAAATCATTTTTTTTCATATTTTTACGCGCCCATTTTTGTATGTCCAACATAATCTTTGGGCTTACTAGAATATTCACTCCTAATTTCAAGCCGATATCTCAAAAAATACGACTCCTACTGATTTAAGTCCCCCTTGATTGGCAAAATCTTACACTGTGCGAAGTTTTGGAAACGATTTAGAAGGTCTCTCAACAGGACATTATTTGCAAACAAGCCGTGGACATTTCAACAAGACTCCGCTCCAGCTCACAAGGCAAAAACGACTCAAGCATGTCATAAAAACCGAACTTCATTTTGACGGAGGATTGGTCTGCTGGTAACCCCGACCTGAATCCATTGGATTACAAGCTGTGGTGCGTTCTCGAGGCTATGGCTTGCTCTACTCGACAACCAAATATGGAGTCTTTGAAGCGCGTCCCAGCAGTGGACAATTTCTTAATGCATGAGGTGCGCACTGCGATTGATGAGATCGAGCCAGAGAGACTTCGACATTGCTGGTAGGCACAAGGCGGCCATTTCGAATAAGTTGTTCTACGATTTGTAGCCATTGAGTGACCGAATAAAAAGAAGAAAAAGTTTTGAAATATATTCATTCGATTTCATTTTATGACCAAAAAACCGTGTACCAAAAACAATTGCGAGTACTAGGTACCTTTCAAAGTTTGCACATAACTAATAACTTTTGATTTGGGCGCCACACGAACTGTGTGTAGAGCTGCCCATTACCGTCGGATTGATGTGTTAACTGTTTAAGATATTGAAATTTGATTTGCTTATAACTCGATTATCGTTTTTGTGATCTGAATCTCTGGTACACAGGCTAAACTGACTATTTCACATTTTTCAGTTTTAACTTACCAAATTGGCTGAGCTCTCCTTGAGATCCTTTGTAAATGCGGGCGGTCCATTGGCAATCAAATGTGGCTCTTGTATGGGCTTCATTGGCGGTGGCATTTCTAAGCCGGCCTCCTCATCGGGCTCAAAGTCCGTTTGTTGTTGTTGCTGTTGCTGGTGCTGTGTGGCCATATTATAAGCAAACGGCGGATTCAGATTGACGGTGGTGGCACCAGGCGTCGGTGTGCCGCCCTCCTCCTCGGCATGCTTCTGTGGTAGCTATAATTTTAATGTTGTTATAAATAAACGGTCATAAAATACACATTTATATACTAGAGACTTACTCTCAAATTCTTCTCTGAGGGCTTCTTAATGAGCGATTTTTCGTTTGGCGGTTTCTCTACCTTGCTCTGTGACAGCTTCCTCAGCGGTGGTGGCAACCATTTGCGCCTGAAAGGATACAGAAAATGAACATTTAGATGCAAGTTGATCATTGGACATACAGAAAAAGGCGTATGGAAGTGGTTGTTTGTACAAAATCTTCCATGTTGTGCTCTCATCTCTCTCTCTCAGTTGGCAAAATAAAATGAAAAACTCTTGGGAAAATTGGCTGTCCAGCTGCGTGGCCGACATGAGACTGTCGCCAGCATATCAGCCAATTGGCACTTGGCACCGCTGGCCCGCCCGCTGGCGGTTTGTCGCCTCGAGCACAGTGGGTTCAAGTTCATGTTCATGGCCCGAAGCCAAAAGTTTTATGCTTGCCCTTAAAAATAAAACCAAAAACAAAATAATACTGTGCCATAATAATTCATAGCAATTGGTTTTCGTGCACAAAGTTTTCACAGCATTTTTGTTTTGTTTTTATTTTTTGGTTAAGTTTATGACTTATTGCCCCGTAAAAGATGGAAATAAAAAGGGAGAAAAAACATCATGAAAATATTATTTCTGTACTTAATTAAATTTTATATTTGAAATTATTTTACTAGCCGCAATTAAAAATACATTTTGCATTACCACAGAAACCACAACCAAATCCCACACTCGACGTTTTACTAAAACTAAAATGAGAAATTCCCATTAATCAAGCATATAATTGTTGAAAATTCAGATTTGCAAGCGTTGCATAGCGCTGGGCGGACAAACCAACTGAAAGCCATCAGCCTGAATGAATGTAACATAATTCAAAGTAAAAATAAACATTGACATGGACAACAAAGAACGAACAGCAGACCGACCGACCTGTTCCTGGAATGGTATTTAATTTATTATGTGCTCGTTCACGTTCAAAATTCATTTGGCTGATGTAATGTTTTAGGCAAATAGCCAAACTCCCTCCCACACACTCTCTCTCTCTCTCTCTTACTTGTGTGTGTGTGTGTGTGTGTGTGTGTATTAATGAGGTCGCCGCAAAGTATGCAACACAAAGGCAGGCAAATTTGCAGTTTAGTTCATTGGACTAGACTAGGCAGCCGCAGCACGCGCTGCTGCTTAGCAGCTGCCCTTCTACTTGCTCACCCTTTTTGGCACTGGCCTTACCATATCCTGGACAAACACACGCTTATATTGTTGACACAGTGCTTGAGACAAAGAGCGAGCGAAACAGAGCGACAGAGAGAGGAAGAGACAAAAATCTATATTCATGCTTAATGCTCACTCAAGTGGAGAGCCCAATTAGTGTGCAAATATTGAAAGTATTTTGTAATTTATGTCCAACTATGCTGAAATGACTAAGCGGAACCGACAGAGGAGAAGCTACACTTGAAATATTTTATCATAGTTTCTGCGAAATGTTTCCAACTTGTCAAATTAATAACTGTATTGAAAAGTCAGCTTAAAATGTCAAAGAAAGGTAATAAAGTATTGTCAGCTCAGAAATGAGCGTGAAAAGAAAACTTCATATAACAAGGAGAGCTTAAGTTAAAGACTTCGATATACGCTTTACTCAAGTAAAGCAATGTGTAATAGCCTTCGCTTTTGTTAATTAACAGAGCATTAACATTTATGTTAAGATATGAACATTAGGTTTGCAGACATGCTGATGCATGTTGCTTAAAGAAATAACGAAACGAACTTTATGAACAAAAATCAGATTTATATTCGGTTTCCACTCCACGCGAAAAAGAATACGTATTGCCATTACGTAACGAATAACAGACTGTTATCTTCTCATTTTGCGTTGAAACGATATTTCTGTGTGTGGTTGGTTAATTGAATAAGAAGAATAGAAAATTAAAAATGAGCGCACAAAAAAAAAAAGAAAAGATTATTGCAGAAAGTAAATACACGTATAAATGCAAAAAAAATTACACATTTTTGAACTCAAAAAAGTTAATCCAGTCGAGACCAAAGGAATCCAAAGGGCTATGAAAGTAGCATAAAAACATATGCTGGGTTTGGTCTGCTGTTTAGATTTCGATTTCTTTGTATAGCACTTTGAAGTTGTCAGAACTCCATATTTCATATATTATTTGGAATTCTTGCTTAAGGTCTTTAGGGCGGTATCCATGGGTACGGAAACGGGCGCGAAATGAAAAACTCTATATAAAAAAAAACTGCTGAGGAATTTTTTAGTGTGGCCGTTTCATATTCGATTTCTACCAATAACGAAAAATGCTTACGTTTGCCACTACGTTATGTTCAACAATAACATCGCCTTTAAGTGCTACTAAAGCCTCTTTTTTGCCGTGACGTGTGCAAAATAGGTTTCGATTCTAATTTGTGCGGCCAAATTGGAAGGCCACATTGAAAATGAGCGCATCTAAAAAAAGATTCCTGCAGAAAGCGTCGCCTAATGGCACTTTTAATGGCGGGCAAGCTGAATTTAATAAACGCCGAGAAAGTGAAGAGCGATTTGCGGGACTTGGCGGATAAGAAACACTCGGACCGGAGCACGGTCTGGTCTGTACCTGTGTGGGTATTGATGGGGGTGTGCGCAATATCATGAGACGTTTCCTGCCACCACAAACCACCAGCGAGAAGTTTAAAATCTATTTGGCCAGCAGTTAAACACTTCTAAGCGCCTCCAGTCTCCTCAATCAGTTCGATTTGATTCGCCTCAACTATGTCTTTGATCATAGCTACCAGACCAAAAGGAATATAGTTTAACAGCCGCCAGTGTTCAATGATCACGACAGTAAAACGACCACAAACCAAATGTTCGCTCCCAGTTCAGTGGACAGCTAACTGCTGGCCTCCTATCAAATGGTAGTATAGCGGATAGTGCAGCCACAATTGACCCCCTGAAGGTGACCGAGCAGAAGCGGATCGGGCAAAGAGGATGTGCCCTACATCAATGCCAATTATTATCAAGGTAAGAAATGGGCGAACCAAACTTCAACTTTATAAATCACTTCTATTTCTTAAAGTTTCCATGCCGACTACGTGTCCGGAGCTATATACGCCGCCAAGTCACACATGCTACAGCAGTACATCCAGAAGATCATCATGCTGACCTGACCAACTTTACGGCAAATTGCCAGAAATGAGCGAATTACTTTCCAATCGAGATGAACGAAATCTTTGCCGTGGCAGCCAAGTGCGAGGTGTTCGTTAAGTGCCGCTGTTCGGGACTACATCGAACTGCATTTAATGCCTTTGATTGTGCCAGACACAATTTTAAGGAAAATGTCTGAAGAGGCAGCTACCAAAGTTCACTGCGCTAATATTGCAGTTTGTCAAAAGTCATAATGATAAGAACAATTAATTTATTATTCATTTCATTTATTAATAAAAATATATTAAAATATAACAACGGCTTAGCAGACTCTGTTAAGAATCTGCGGAATATCAACTTTTCCACGAGAAATTTTTCGAGACCCGTGGATACCGCCCTTCAAGCATAAATTTAGCTCTTGATAAGGCCTACATTTACACTTTGCAATTCGAAACAATCTCATCTTCATACTCAACATTGCAAAAACGTCTAAAAATCATCGTTTTCCCCTTGATTGTTTAGTCGAGTTCGACCAAGTAAAACAGCCAAATTTTAGCTAAGACTAAAATATAAAAGCCCTAAAAACAAACCAAGGCAGACATGATTCTTTCTTACTCTTTCTCTGACTCTTTCTTAGCCCTGTTCCGAATTTCAAGTAGATTTTTGTGTAAACGATCCTATTTTGGGTTGAAATTTCACAACGTTATATAGAAAGTGATAAATATATGTACAGTTCCTAGATCAGGTTTGAGAAAGCTTGAAATTGTTTGAACAAATGAAACCGATTGCTCAATGCTAGGTGAATTCAATTCGAGAGAAAATGTCGACGGAATTTAGTAATCACAGATTTCTTGTCACACATAATTTAATAAATCTTTAATTCAAACGTTTACGCGAAATTCGACTCGAAATTCGGAAGAGGACCCTTAGTTATAGATCTGCAAGCAACTAAAATTATTATACAAACTCAACAAGAAGGCCAAGCTAACTTCGTCTGTGCCGAAGTTTTTATACCCTTGTAAATGCTGTTTTTGAAATGTCAGAGTATAAGAACGCTTACATAAAAATCCAAAATTATTGTAACTAAAACCCATTTTCCGAAAGATAAACATCAGAGTTTAAGAAAGAAAAAAAATTTCTTACTAAGAACCATTTTCGACCGATCGGTCCTATTGCAGCTATAAGACATAGTCATCCGACGTCGATCAACTTTTTCAAATTAGTTTTAAAGCGTTTAAGATTAAGAATCACCGAGCATAGGAACGATTTACTTGAAAACAAAAAGTTTTTCACTAAGACCCATTTTCCGACCGATCGGTCCTATGGCAGCTATAAGATATAGTTATCCGATTTTGACCAAATTTTGCAAATCTGTTTGAAAGCATATAATAGTAATAAAGGCCGAGTTTGAGGACGCTAACATTGAAAGCAAACATTTTTTTCTCACTAAGACCCATTTTTCGACCGATGGTTCCTATGACAGCTATATGATATAGACATCCGATCTCTACCAAAATTTGCAAATCTGTTTGAAAGCATATAATATTAATAATGACCGAATTTAAGGATGCTAACATTAAAAACAAAAAAGTTTTCTCACTAAGACCCATTTTTCGACCGATGGTTCCTATGGCAACCATAAGATATAGTCATCCGATGTTGATCAACTTTTTCAAATTAGTTTTAAAACGTTTAATATTAAGAGTCACCGAGCTAAGGAACGATTTACTTGAAAACAAAAAGTTTTTACCACTAAGACCAATTTTCCGACCGATCGGTCCTAAGGGCAGCTATAAGATATAGTCCTCCGATTTTGACCAAAGTGTGCAAATCTGTTTGAAAAGCATATAATAGCCGAGCTTGAGGACGCTAACAGTGAAAACAAAAAAGTTTTTCTCACTAAGACCCATGTTTCGACCGATGCTTTCTATGTCAACCATAAGATATAGTCAACCGATGTCTATCAACTTTTTCAAATTAGTTTTAAACCGTTTAATATTAAGAATCACCGAGCTTAGGAACGATTTACTTGAAAACAAAAAGTTTTTCTCAGTAAGACCCATTTCCGACCGATCGGTCCTATGGCAGCTTTAAGATATAGTCATCCGATTTTGACCAAAATTTGCAAAAATGTTTGAAAGCATATAATATTAATAATGGACGAGTTTAAGGACGCTAGTATCGAAAACAAAAAAGTTTTTCTCTCTAAGACCCATTTTTCGACCTATGGTTCCTATGGCAGCCATAAGATATAGTCATCCGACTTTGACCAAAACTCGCAAATTTGTGTGAAAGCATCTAGTATTAAGAATAGCTGCGTTTGGGGGACACTAACATTGAAAACAAAAAAGTTTTTCTCACTAAGACCCGTTTTCCAAAAAGTTTGTTTGTTGAATTTTGTCTCAGCTAAAATTTTGCTCAGAAGTACTTGGTATAACTCGCAACCAGTGTTGCCAAATCAGATTTTTTCCCGTCATTTCTAGCTTTTTCTAAAACTGTATTGCGGGAAAAATTTAGAAACAGCGGGTAGCGGGAATTCTGAAAAATGATTTCAGCTTTTTTTCAGCTATATTTTTATTTTGGAGTTTGGATAGTTTGTCACCTCTGTCAGTCATTTATCAACCCTAATTGCCACTTCTAACGTTCAGGAAACAGTCATCTCAAAGTGCTAGCAAAGTTTACAGATCGTTTGACAAAAATGCCAAAAGTTTTCAAACAAAAAAATCGTAAAGTCTGGCTGCAGAACCCGGAGTTTAAGGCTTTGCTCCGGAAGAATGAATCTGATACCTCTTGAGCTTACTGCAGTTGTTGCAAATGCACATCATTCTACGACCAAAAAAAAACTAAGCATTGTTACCATTTTGGAAGTATTTTTCTTAAAAGATATTGGAAAATTACGATGAAACTAAAGTTTTGGAGTAAAGTAATCGCTTCCAAGGACTCTGGAGGTAATGAAAGACTTTTTGAGTTAGCCTCGTTTGCGATTCAGATGTGGTTCTTGTCATGGTCCCAAGTTGAGCGTGTCTTCAGTCAGGTTAAAACTTAAAAATCTAATGAAGGTGAGCACGCTCAATTCAATGTTATGTATAAGATATTGGATATTAGTGAAACTGAAATTAAAACTATAATCTGTATAGTAAAGGTAGATACGGGTTACGTCGACATGCGAAATGCTGCTTCGATTATAAGGTCCTTCCTAGTTACCTCAAGCTAATAGGCACAACTGAGGACTACGGCAAGGATGAAGACGAGAAACTTCATCAATCTGATGATATATTAAATATATAATTGCATAAATAATAAGAAACGTCATGCTAATTTTTCTAGCTTTTTGTCGAAAAATACAGCTTTTTTTCTCTCCGTCCCGCCGAAAACGGACTTTTTTGCCCGGCAAAAGTTGGTAACACTGCTCGCCACTTTTTTCAAAATATTGTAGAAAAACTAAAAAAAAAAAGTTTTTTTTTAATCTTAAACTACAACTTTACTCTGCATTCCTTGGCCAAATACGTTACATGTTCCAAGAACTGTAAAACAAATGATAAAACTGGAATCTTATTGTACATTTTTGAAATTATAATCTATAACAAAGCTATACAGATTATACGAAGTTTGTGCAAAAGTATGAAACAGGGAGAAGGAATCATTTCCGACTCTATAAATTATATATATTCTTGATAAGCATCAACAGCCGAGTCGATATAGGCATATCCGTCTCTATGAACGCACAGATCTCAGAGATGGTAAGAGATAGAGGTTTGACATGTATGGTACATATACTTCTTATACTTGCAGGAAGATACATTTTATCAAATCAGACCAAAAACTGTTCATATCTATTTCAAACCATTAAAAAAAGTACCCAACGGTAAACTATCTCGCAACACAATATGCATCGTGTGGCAACGCTGTTTACGGCAAACTAATGAAAAAGCTGCCAGTAAGTATTTCGATGGTATGACAATACACAGCTTCATATTTAACACTTTATTGCCAGTCGGGATTCACTCGTTGAAGCAAACTTCACAGAGTTTTTTGAAAAAACCTGTTGTTTGTGTGAAAAAGGTGTGGTTTTGCCGCTTACTTCCTTACACCTCTTTTCCCACAAAATAAAAAAAATGATCACAAAGCTATTTACCACTTTTACCCAAAACAAAATTCTGTAGAATTCTGGAACATTGTAGAACTGTTTCATTTGGAAATGTAATTAAAACATCAATACTCAGTCTTTTTTTGTGTGGTATGATTAATGCCCACAGTCCGTTTATCGCTTGCACTTCTTTTTGCTCACATTCTTATCAATTTCAACGCTCAACTAATGACGAACTTATGTGTGTGCCGCCTGCCGCTGACTAAGACCCAACCGGCTATGTTGTTGTTATTGCATAAAGTGTATGCATGAAATACAATAATAACATCAATAATAATATTAACTAATTGGTATTATAAATTTGTTGCATTCATCTGAAAACAGGTTCCCGTTTGAGCGCTACGATCGAGAGATAATTGTGTGCAATTATCAAGAACATTTCGATGGGAAAAACTTAAACTGGTTTTTGAGTTAGTGAGTTTGGATTATATAAGAGAAGAGCTAATGGAATTACCCAAAGTGATATTTAATTTTTGGGATTGTTTGTGTGTGAGTAGAGAAAGAGAGAGAGAGAGAGAGAGCGAGCACAATGTGCACTGCACTTGCTATCAAATCAAACTTTAGATTTATTGCCAGGGGAATAATAAATCTAGTTTTACATTTTTACTAATCTTGGCTTATGTGAACCTTCCCTTCCGCATACTGAAACATGAGTTAAGAGTTTTAGATTGCGCAGGCCTTAGACCGGTTTCCACATTATGCAGAGAAGAATTTAACATTTAACATTTCTGATAATATAGAAACTACGCTTGTGCTTTGAAATACATGATTTTTTCAATTTGCAAAATCAAACTGTTTGCTGTTTATACAGCTTTTGCGAATTTGCAAAATGACCTGATCTGGCAGCACCCACACTACGCCTCAGCAAAAAAATTACCATCAAATGTCGGTTTAGCTACATATGGAAAGTAAATAAATTGAGACATAGCTCCTAACTCTCTGTCTGTCACAACACCTAGAGAAGCATCACCTATACCAAACATCTTTGCAGTTCTCTTTATCGATGCAAGTTGTCAAGACGACCCCAAACGTAAAAGTGCAATCGCTACCTGTAACTCAAGTTCAATTTGGGGTCAAAATACTGCGACACAAGGCATGGTCACGGTTCAGTTCGATAATCGAAGCAAACTGACACTTAGTGACACGAAGCATGTGGAGAAAACGACCATCATTGAAAAATGGCAGCACTTGGGTTAGCCGGTTAACATGTTTCCTCGCCGACATCATGCATTTGCAGTTAAATTCTCGTCCATCACACTTCGACATCGACAGCATCATGGTTCAAACCTACATACATATTTTGTATGTATTCATATTTCTTCATGCTCGTATTTAGTTAGATTTGTACACCTAACATCGATTCATACTATTTTTCATGAAGGGCCATGTCCATTTTTCGCTTAATCAGTGTTTGTTTATCACTTTGTTTTGGCATTTTTACTTTGATTTACATTCACGTATTAAGCTTTTACTCTACTACGGTAAATCACAAGGGGTCGCTCACTAGCTCATGTGTGGTAAATTTACCAATTACGTTTTTACGAGGGCTGGTGAATACCCTAAATGTTAACTATGGGCTAAATAAGTGTAAATAGTTTTAAAGCAGATAGAGAAACTTCAGAGTCAGCTCAAAAGACCCGGAACGGTTAGTTAGATATAAGAGGATAAAGTTAGGGGTCAGTCTAATAGAAACATTGAGGTTAATTTGTTAAATTACCGGTGGATAGTTTTGGTATAGCTGTTAGACAGGCTTACTAAATTTACCAAGTTTTACCAAGTATAAGTATTCGTTAGGTCAAATGTTAACACCGTTGAGAATCATAATTCTTATGATTTCCTTAATAGAATTAAAAAGAAGTATTTCAGGAAGGAATAGAACTACCAAGTATGATAAAATTGAAACGTTTAAGGTTGCATTTACTCACACTGACAGAATGGCATATAATGGTATAATGGTATGGTATAATGGTATATATATAATGGCATATAAAAGTCTTGCGGTATTTCCGCAAGCTTGTCTTTGCAAGCGCGTAGTTCTAGTTGTATTCGTCGCATCGGTTCACGCTAGAGCTTTTTGGAAAGCTCTTTTCACGCGCTAACACGTGTTTGATTTATTGTTGTTTGTTTTTAGTCGTTCGTGAGTTATAGCGTCGCAAACATATAGCAAAATAAAGAGAAAATACGGCATATTTTACAGTACTACTACGATAAAGGCAAAAATGCATCTCATGCTGCCAATAAAATTTGTGCAGCACAACGATGGTTTCAACGTTTTCGTTCTGGTGCAGAGGTGATCGAATTGATCTGAATTGATCGAAAGAGACCGGCATAGTAGCAGCTGTAGCATCGGCCAAGAGCTGGGCATGAGTCATCAAACCGTTATAAACCATTTGAAGAAGCTTGGATTCAAAAAGAAGCTCAATGTATTGGGTGCCACACGACTTGACGCAAAAAAACATTTTTGCCCGTATGTATGAATCGCAACAAAATCGACCCGTTTTTGAAGCGGGTGGTGACTGGCGATGAAAAGTGGGTCACTTACGACAACGTGAAGCGCAAACGGTAGTGGTCGAAAAGCGGTGAAGCTGCCCAGACGGTGGCCAAGCCTGGATTGACGGCCAGGAAGGTTCTTCTGTGTGTTTGGTGGGATTGGCAGGGAATCATCCACTATGAGCTGCTCCCCTATGGCCAAACGCTCAATTCGGACCTGTACTGCCAACAACTGGACCGCTTGAATGCAGCACTCATGCAGAAGAGGCCATCTTTGATCAACAGAGGCCGAATTGTCTTCCATCAGGACAACGCCAGGCAACACACATCTTTGGTGACGCGCCAGAAGCTCCGGGAGCTCGGATGGGAGGTTCTTTTGCATCCACCGTATAGTCCGGATCTCGCACCAAGTGATTACCACCTATTTCTGTCCATGGCGAACGAGCTTGGTAGTCGGAAGTTGGCCACAAGAGAGTCCTGTGAAAATTTGGCTCTCCGAGTTTTTTGCCAATAGGGAAGCGAGCTTCTATAAAAGGGGCATTATGAAGTTGGCATCTCGTTGGGAACTCGTCATCGAACAAAACGGCGCATATTTGACTTAAATCGCATTATTATAACCAATTTTATGAACAATTGAAAATTCAATAAAAATACCGCAAGACTTTTTTTTTATATGTTTAAAGTAATCTTTCATTTGGAGACTGTCTCTGGTAGGCGTTCACATTAGGCTTGAACATTGAACAAATAAAAACATGAACAAAACAGAACTCTTCGTTGGAAACGGTCTCGCCTCGTCAAAATTTGGTCTTAGTTGACCCATTAAAAATACATTCGATTCCTGTTCCCTATTTATTTGAGGCTCGGATAAATTTGACAAAGAATTTTCTCTTAGACGTACGTCTAAATATTTGAATATATATTACGCAGAGTTAAAAATTCAAATTAAAATTTTTTTTTAGCAATTTTTTTAAGCAATCATTTAAGATGGTTTCTGTTATGTTTATTCAAGGTAACCTTATCGGCGTCCGCCTTAGCGTCTACACATGTATGGAAGCAAGTGAAAAGTATGGCAACTTGCCACTGTATGTGAGCCCACCTATATCTTAACGAAAGAATACTTAGAATGGATGTTTCTATAAATCTTCCTTCTTTCCTTTGATCTTTATTTGCTCGAGGAACAATCGGCATCAACCATTCCTTCTTGCTTTGAGTTCACTCCAAGTTTCGATAATACTTTGAGCTTCTCTAACTTGAAAGTTCTTCTTGAAGTCTCTTTATGTCTGCATGGTGCCCGACCAATACCTTAGGTCGGGTTCCATTCCGTAAGCTCGACCATACCATTCTAGATCGTCTTAATTTCGAATTCTGATTGATATGAATATGCGAAAAGTGAATCTCAAGCTTTGGTTTGCGAAGATTTAAGTTATGAAACAATGAATTGGTTAATTTTTCATGTTGGGGAATCGTATGGGAGTACCGACATTCAAACTGCTGACAGCTCTTCATAAGCTGCTTTAGCTTTTCGGAGAAGTACACACATTAGTTGCATTCCTGAGATAGCTAAACTATTGAACTAGTTCTATGAGTTGTCCAACCAATAAAAGCGATTGGGTGAGTACATTGCATATACTGATCAAGATTCAATTCATACAAAGGGTTAGCTAGATCGATCAGCCAATTCTTCAGGGGCTTTGTCATGAACCATCTAACTTTTTGTAACTAAACGTAAACCAAAGATTGAGACATACAAAGGGCTAGCTAGGTCGATCAACCTATTCTTCAGGGACTTTGTCATAAACCATCTAACTTTTTGTTACTTTATAATAGAGATGGGCATGCACACATATCACAATTAGCGTGCGCCGCATTCGTGTTCTATAAATAGCTTTCAATGCTTATAGCGTACGTGTGATTTTGTGCAGTCGGCCGCGGCAGAGGTCCTATGCACACGCTGCCTCGTGTGCATTGGAACATCGCGACGCGCCCATCTCTGCTTTATAATGATGAATCCCCAATCCAACTGTTTAATACAACTGAAATAGCACAAAAATTGTCTAAAAACTAAGTTACAAACTTGATTGCAACTCAATGGGAAAAGGGAACCAACTACTGATTCAAATACACTCAAATTAACATTGAAGTCTGTGGATTTATTTGAAAATGAGCACCAGAATGTAAATACATCGATATTTTAGTGTTAAGAAATCGTAAATCTGTAAATAAAATGGACGAGAAAGAAAAACCCATATCGACCAACTCGTATAGAAACATTGTAAATAGAAAACCGTGTGTAAATAAAAAACCAAAAACCCTAAAATCCGATAGTAAACAGAAAAAACAGACAGAAAGCATAAACTGAATCTACCAACCCGTATAGAAACATTGTAAATAGAAAACCGTGTGTAAAAAGTGTATAAATAAAAAACCAAAAACCCTAAAATCCGATAAAAAAACAGACAGAAAGCATAACCTGTATCGACCAACCCTTATAGAAACATTGTAAATAGAAAACCGTGTGTAAAAAGTGTATAAATAAAAAACCAAAAACCCTAAAATCCGATAGTAGACAGAAAAAACAAACAGAAAGCATAACCTGTATCGACAAACCCGTATAGAAACATTGTAAATAGAAAACCGTGTGTAAATAGTGCGTAAATGAAATACCAAAAGCCCCAAAATCCGATAGTAAACAGAAAAAACAAACAGAAAGCATAACCTGTATCGACCCACCCTTATAGAAACATTGTAAATAGAAAACCGTGTGTAAATAGTGTATAAATAAAAAACCAAAAACCCTCAAAACCGATAGTAGACAGACAAAACACACAGAAAACATATCCTGTATCCACAAACCCATATAGAAACATTGTAAATAGAAAACCGTGTGTAAATAGTGTATAAATAAAAAACCAAAAACGCTAAAATCCGATAGTAGACAGAAAAAACAAACAGAAAGCATAACCTGTATCGACAAACCCGTATAGAAACATTGTAAATAGAAAACCGTGTGTAAATAATGTATAAGTAAAAAACCAACAACCCTAAAATCCGATAGTAGACAGACAAAAGAGACAGAAAGCATAACCTGTATCGACCAACCCGTATAGAAACATTGTAAATTGATAACCGTGTGTAAATAGTGTATAAATAAAAAACCTAAAATCCTAAAATCCGATAGTAGACAGAAAAAACAAACAGAAAGCATATCCTGTATCCACAAACCCATATAGAAACATTGTAAATAGAAAACCGTGTATAAATAGAAAACCGACAACCCAAAAAAAATCCTCGTTTACAGTTTCTAAGCTCTTATAGTTACGCCTGATGTGATGTACAATACCTTAATTCCCTTAAAACAAGAACCATAACATAAGAAAAGAATGAATTCAGACAGAAATTGTATGCATTCAATTATAAATACTCAGAAAAAGTTTTGTCACAATGGTGATAAAATGTGTGCAAGCTTGTATAAGTACGTGCCAAGCGACGCTGGCTACAGATAACTTAATTTATGTCAAGAAAATCAGTCCCTATTCAATCAGGATGTCAGTATTAGTTGAGAAAAAGACATAAATGATCACATTGGTGTAAATTGAAATAGAAGTTAAATTACAAAAGTGTATATCATCCAAGGTCACTTTTTTTTTTTATTGCTGATTGTGGACAAAATGTCTAAAAAAACAAAACATTTGTAAATTTCCCCATTTGATATGCATCTTAACTAAGCTAAATTGATGCTGTAGTTGAGTAGTTAGATACACAGAAACAAACAATTTTCCCAAGTAACCTCAATCTACGTGATATGGCTAAAACTACAAGCTGCAGCAGCACTGCATAAAGAGAGATAAAACCCCAACTAGGGCCATGATTGGGTGTCAACAAATCAAATGTACTTTTAGGGAGGAAGTCAAGTTTCCGGGGGGCATTGAAGCTTAGTCACTTTGAAACGACACAAACGAAAATAAACAAAATTGATATTAAAACGGATTTCAGCTGCTCGTGGGTTCTCTCTAATTGAACGTGAGGTTAGGCGACACACTCAGATTACAATCTCCCAAAAAAAAAAAAAAAAAAAAATAGAAAATAATAAGACACAAAGATGGACCATTGTGTTTACCAAGTCTGGCGTTTTTGCTGAGCATTCAATGTCTCGTTATCTGACTGACAGCAAAAACATTCAAATCCCTCGGTAACCGGAGTCAAAGTGTGCTGATGATGCAGCGTATGGGCATTATGTTGTTTGCCCTTGCCATGCAAATTCAATGAAATGGATTTGACCAACTGCGGCGTGGTTTTATATTGCGGCTGCTGCTGCTGTTGATGATGGCCAGGAGGAGCCGAACGACGTTTGATGTTTGTATTTAAAGTCACATTATTGTTATCATGGCCAGCATTATCGACCAATGCGACACTTTCAAATTGCAAACCATTTTCGGTTTGCTTATCTAGCGCACTATTGTTGTTGTTGCACATGGCTGATAAAAGCCCACGAAAGGAACCGACAACGACGATGAAAAGGTGAAAACTTAAGCTGCTATCAAACACCGCAAGCCGTGTCCAACGTTGCGTATACGCGTTTAACAATAAACTGAGCTAGCTAGCGAACAAATGAAACTGTTCTCCCCCTGGTTGGCTTTCGCTTTCTGGAGAAATATATACAAAAAAAAAAAAAGCAGACACGAAATTTACTCAACTTGAATGAGCGAGCGCAAAACAAAAGGCAAACTGGGAGCAGCTGAGCGCGAGCGTTCTTATAACTTTTTCATTTGTTGTTGTCGCCGTTTTTTTTTTCTTTTTTTGCGTTGTTCAGTGTAAAAGGTTTTTATCTTTATGGCTCGCGACTGACTTGTAGAACATGCGATTGGTTAGGCCATAGAAAAAATGTTAGTGCAGGTTAAAAAACTAATTTAGGCAGGAAAATGTTAAGTAAATTTGCCTCAAAAAGTGGGTTTTGTACTAGAAATGTCTAGTGAGCAAACCGATGTCAATAATGAACCCAAATGAAGTTAGTTTCACCTAACCGGTTTGAAAATACAACAAGGGCGATGTGAAATTGAGTGGCCCACAGCCTATTTACACAGACTCCACAAATGTGCTGTTAAGCGTAACACAAATTCTTCGCTTCAAACATGCAGCAAAATGTTACTTCTAGTTCTTCTTCCTTAAAGTTTTCTATGGCCGTAAACGGCTTTTGTTTAAGACTCGTCTTTTGGCTTTACTAAACATGACAATATTAATCAAAAATCGTTTCAATTTATTGTCATATGATAACAGAAGATTAATCATTCACCAAGTTTTTCTCACAAAGAAATTTAATTTTCTTCATTTTACTCTCTGCGCCATTCAACTCCTGATGACGCATGATAAATGGATAAGCCAGAAGAGACGCAGTATACGCATGATAAATTAAGCTCTCTCTTAGAAACGACGTACGAACGGCAAAAGTCTTATAGCCAAACATAAGTAGAACAAAAAAGAAAAAATTACGTAAATGCGGCGAGTTATCAGTAGTGGATGGGTGGACACAAAACAATGACGAATATGAGAAGCGACGCGTCGCGACGGTGTGAACGGCTGATAAATTTTATGGCATTCTTTTTGAATCGGTTTCTAATCTGACCAATAACAACAACAGCAGCTGACTATGGGAATAATGATAACACGATGCGGTATTTGTGGTTGGCCATCAGCTAGGAGTTAGTAGAGAAAGAAATATATAATAAATTTGTAATCCTTATCTTTATTTAGTGAAATAAAAATGGAATTCAAACGTGGTCTACTGACGAAATACTACTGCGACTGACATTGCCTAATTTAGCTTTGATTTTTACAACACTTTTTCTACATTTTTGGTTCATTTAACACACCCATTCAACATTTAGAATACTAATATGGTATTTATTAAGCCTACTTTTTATCTCCTGAGTAAGAATAGCTGAGCGCTTTGTTATTGTAGCATTAGTAAGTTTAAGCTGTATATAAGTTAAGCGACTTTCCGTAACGCTTACTTGACCACGATCCACACATTTCGTTAAATATCATATTCAGAAAAGACAACCTAAGCCATAAGCATGTCTCTTTTTGTAATAACATTAAATTTAATTAACGTTGCTGACAAGGATCAGAATGCACATGACAACGGTGGAGCGGTGCTGAATAAAAGCAAGATCGCTCATAAGAGTGAGTCAGTAGAGTATAGTACTAAATACACACATCCGTTTCACCAAACCGCCTCTAACACTATATTTGGGATATAGAAAAGAGTGCTGATACATTGACGACTATTATGAGATTCTAGTCTAAGAAAAATAGAAAATTTTTTTGATGATCCATTAGATGATTTTGGTATCTAGTTGGACTGGAGATTATTAATATACTTTTTTGGATATTGAAATATTCATTTAATGTTAAATTGATCTTAGATTTTCATCCAATGGAGCTGAAAATTGTCAAAAGGATATTCTTATATCTATAAGATGCGGATATGATAATATCCATCTCATTTTTTTCTGTGTAGTTTTTAAGACCTTGTCCCTTCTTTTATTTCGAAAACGAGTTATTTTAAAACAGCCAATTAAATTCTGACATTTGCATCGTGAAGCATGATACGGTCACTCTGTCTATTGTGTACATTAGGTCTGACCAATAAACGGCAAAATGGAAAAAAGTAGGTCTCAGCTTTCCCAAAATCCCATATTTGTTGTAAAGATTGATTTTATAGGATTTGATTAAAAAAAAAATAGAGGAAAGCTAACTTCGGCTCGACCGAAGTTTTTATACCCTTGTAGCTTGTATGATTTATATAAATTAGTAGCCGGATTCCACTGACACAAATATGTACATTCGGCCAAATGTACACATTTTTTGACAAGGCCTCCTATATACATTTTCTACACCCAATTTCTATGCCAGCTATACTGTATAGTTGTCCTATTAAACTTGGTGGAATTATGTGAAAGCATAAGAAACTTATAAATACGAGTTTTGGGGACGTTAGCGTTGAAGACAAAAACGTTTTTCTCACTAAAACAACATTTTCGACCGATGGCAGCTATATGCTATAGTCATCCGATCTGGCCGGTTCCGACAAATGTGCTGCGTATTTGTACCAAAAGACTTCGTGCAAAGTTGGGTTACGATAGCTTTAAAACTGACGGAGGAGATAGCATAGAAACAGACGGACGGACAGATCAACTCAACTCGTCATGCTGATCAAGAATATATATATGTACTTTATGTGGTCGGAGATGGTTTCTTCCATGCGTTACAAACATCTCGACAATTTTAATATACTAGGGTATAAAAAATACATAAAATTTATGAAATATTAATTTGAGTCAAAGGAGCGATCTATTTAATTTAATGTTTTAAAATGATTTCATGTAAATATCAAATGGTTCATACGCTGAGTCCAATTTTGGCATACTCTCTCCAACACATCGGCAGGTATGTTACGAATAAATTCTTTAACTGTTACGGTCTTGTCGCTATAGACATGAGCCTTAACATAGACCCACTAAAAATAGTCTAAAGCAGTGGTGTCTAAACTCACACAAGCAAGCAAGGCGCTTGTATGCGTAGCAGCGAAACACGAAGTAAACATGTTGTCATTTCAACATGAGCAACAAACAAACACACAAATGTCTCGTGAGAGAGCACAAAGCCGAACACGCGCATCTTACGAGAACAAGCTGCCGAGCGTTCTATTTACACACATACACATATTCTCTCTCTCTCTCTATATATGTGTCGGCTGCGACGCCCGCAGAATTTGGCTTGCCAACCACGCGTGGCTGCCTTTTCAAATTTTGACGTCGCTGGTCTAAAGGCTTTACATCGCACGATCTAGGCGGCCAATTGACCGGCCCCAAACGTGAAATAAACTGCTCACCGAACTCGCCTCTCAATTGGCCATTGTTTCCCCGTCTTGTTAAAACCACATGTCAGCCAAGTGCAGCTCTTCCATTTTGGGCAAACATAAGTTTGTAATCATCGCATGGTAGCGCTCTCCATTCTCAGTAACGTTCCTGCCTTCGTCATCTTTAAAAAAGAACGGTCCAATGATGCCCATAATCCACACCAAACAGTTAATTTTTCGGGATGCATAGGCAGTTCCTGTAATGCTTCTGGATGTTCTTTACACCGAATACGGCAATTTTGTATCCATTCAACCAGACCTTGTCAATTCCGATAGCGACGAGAGCATTTTAATATATTTTAATCAATGGTTTGACTGATTTAACGCGATGGCTGAGAAATGCGGCTTACAGATGTGTCATTTTCAACTTTTTTTTTCGAAATTTCTACTTTGGCCACCATTGGTTTAACTATTTTATTCTATGCGATTTTGCCTTAAAGTTTATTATGAGAGCCCACGTTTTTGGCTTTTTCTGAGTACACCTCGGCGTTCTAGTATTTTTTTTGAGTATGCTAACATATGTTATATATATTAGTGTGTTCTATTACATAAGTGCCCCAAAAAGTATGCTCTGTGTAAATATTTAAAATGTTAATATATATAAACATCCATTTTTCACGATTTCTGGGCAAATATTAAGGGTCTCCGAATACTGTTACACATAACGATAAGTTAAGCTGTGGGTACGAAATTTGAGCTTGGGAGCATTCCAACAGTAAAAACTACCCTTATAGGCGAGACTCGGTCACCCACACGATTTCAATTCATCAATTTCTTATGCGCTAAGTCCTGCGAGTATTTTCATCCATGGTATTTGATCGCGGTTCAGTATTATTACAATCATGGTTATGCAGTCATGCCCCGTTCGTTGACAATGTTCACGGTACAACAGTTAAGGAACTTCTAGAAGTGGGAGCTGTGTTTCTGCTAATGCTTTTTAACGATATTTTAAGATTGCCAATTTCCCGTCACCATGGAAGTGTGCGGTAATCGTAAAGATTCCCAAGAACTATAAGGACCCTATAAAGCCCGACTCCTACCGGCCAATAAGTCGGTTACCATAATTCTCCAAAATATTTGAATGAATATTACGGTTCGGATCGGTTTTCGTAGAGGACACAGTGCGCCGCAGCTGGTCCACAGGCTTTCAAATCACATTTTGGAAGCTTTCGAGAACCACCAAACCTGCTTTACCTTCTTAATTTTTAAAAGGCAGACGTTCAATTGCGTTTGGAATCAGAGCCTGCTTTACTGCTTCGGTCCTTGAGAGGCGAGCGATATCTGTTCATGGCGGATCTGCCGTTTCTAGTCGCTCAACACACCTTAATACCGATACCGTTTTTCTTACTTCCAGCAATGGCCGCATAAGCGCATCTGCTAAGGTCCAGCAGTTCCTGGTTCCTGGATGGTTTTTGGTCGATGGGCATACCGTTGGAACATAGCAGTAAAATAGTTCAAAAAAAGTTTGCTATGAGACCCGATAAAGTTGCTCTAGTGCGACTCCTAGGATCAAGAATCCCACATTAGGATTATGCGGTTAAATACCTTGATTCCACCTGGAAAGCCCATGTGAGCTGATGTGGCTGATGTCCACGATAGCAGCTAAATCAAGGGAGCTCGATTGGGGTTTAAAGCGTTCCAAATTCCATATCTTCAGTACAAAGCTATCATCATGACTTCTTGAACCTAGTGGATCCCGCTATGCGGTACGACATGCTCTTCAACCCTGAAAACTGTTCATGTACTTTTTACCCGCTCCCAAAGATAATTTCTTAAGTCCAACACTAAAAATTCTCTCCTCTTTCAGTAACCCCCCTCCCCCACCACATTTCTAAATAATTTAAGTTGAACCATTTTCTCCAACTACTTAATGCCATTCATTTTAATCATTGTTCATTATGCAGCAGGCATTAAGAACAAACCCTCCCTCCCGTTCCACCCTTAAGTAGAACAAAACTAAAAGAGTTTACGACTTTGGTCGTTAGTTTGTAGAAAATTGTGAATAATTTTAGTGTAGACTTACCCGCTAAAGCCGCGTCGTTTGGTAGACGAGGACAAAGGATCCGCCTTACTCCGATTGCCTGCAAATAAGCAAAATGAAATGCGCATATAAAAAAATTATATTCATTTATCTGTTAGGAATTCCAGGGGACTTACTCTGATCCTGCATATTATCGTTAGCCTTCTGTGAGCCAGCTGGCAATGCACTCGCTCCCAACGATGAACCCTGTTTGTGCGCTGAGCCTGGCGGCGGCTTGAGCACTGAAACAGGCACAAGTCCTTCCTGCACAGCTGCATCATCATGCTGGGGATTGAGACGGACCAAACAAAAGTCCGGCTGACTGGCTGTGGGCGGTTCAATAATCTCCACCTGCTGGCCCTTGGTAACGCTGAGCTCGTTGCTGCCCGAGCTGGCGATGTAGTCGGCAACCACCCAGGTGGCCTCCTGATTGCCAAGCTGCAATAAGAGAAGAATGAGAGATGTTGAGTTATCGCCATCATCATAAGTGGGTGCATATTGATTGACCGTCAACAAGGACCCGCTTGATTAACCCTAACGCCCCCACTATGGTGACCTCGAAAACATTGCTTAAGAAGCCATGGGCAAAAGCGAACGAACTAATTAGAAAGCTATTCAAGCTATAGAGATGCCTTTCCATTGTCTCATTAAATATGCAAAGGTTGCCAAGGCGTAGGATGCCTTAAGCCTTTCGGAAAACAAAAGCCATCAACACCAACACCAACACCACCACCACCAATCAACCAGGCTAACCAGGCAACAACAACGCCATGTGCATTAATAATTTATTAGTTTATTAATTTACATGCGGCGATGAGTGCCAACGGTGAATGTTGTGGATTGTGTGTGGCTGGCTGGCTTATGTGTGAAGTCTTTAATTGCCCACAAAATTGTTACAATAGAACAGAGAGAAAATAATGGAGGGTAGATTATGGAATAGTCGATTATAGTTTATCAAAGATTAACATGATACCATACACAATAAATATGATGAGCAAGCATAATCAAGAAGCCTTGCGATATAATCTTATTGAAATATCAAATAAAAAAGTTTTTATAACTGTAGACTTTAGCAGAATTATTTGAAAATATTCTGGCTGTAATTTGTGGGTAAATCGACGTTTTAGCGTTAAGGTACTTATAAAACAGAGACAATGGTCACACTGCATATAGAATGCACGCCCGAGTAGACAGACAGACTGAGATGAACGAAGACAGACATTGTAAATAAAATGGACGAGACACACAGAATAAACCCGTGTCGACAAACTGCGAAGAGACATTGTAAATAGTAAACCGTGTAAAAAACCGAAGTTAACAATAACAAAAACTTTACATAAACGACTATTTTCTAAAGTTCAGTAGCATCCAAGCCAAGAGATTTTGTTGAATTCATGAAAACCCCCTGTAAGTTAACATATTACTGGGTAATATTATCAAATGTCAAATGTTCAATCGAAAGTTAAGGCATCTGACAACAGTTCTCCTTTCATTACATTTGTCATTTTCTGTTTGCATCATACGCAGCATTTGCATGATATGATTATTTATTTATTAAACTGCCACGAAAAGTCCTTAAAAGATATGGAAAGCTTTTGGGAGTGGTTTTTTTTTAAACAGAATTAAGTCAAGACAGACGCTAACAATCACAGTATGAGAACCATCTTTTCCTTTCATTTAAAGAAATCAAAAACATTTATTCAATTCTCTGAACATCTAGGGTCAGTTAGTCGTGACCACCGCGGGTAGTATTTTCTAATAGGTGTCTAAAGAAATCAATTGCCAATGACTAAATTTTCAATATTTTTGAAGGAAAATACTGCCAAATATTGTTTAAGGTTAGGCTTTTTTCGGAGAGAACGAATAAAATTCTTAATTTCTTTTTAAAACGAGAGCGTAAGTTAAAGTCAGGCCTGCCCGACTTCGATATACCCTCTACAAAGGTGAAAGAAATGTTTAAAAGACTTTCCCTATGTTAATTAAAGAGCACTAACATTGATGTTAACATTTTAACATTATGTTAGAACAAAAAATATGTTAAAAGTTGTGTTCCTTAAGGAAATGCTGAAATTTTTTCTAACTCCGCTATTTATTTTTTGATCTATATAAAAATATCAGAGATTATAGACATTTTCATTTAAAAAAGTTTGTTATTATTTGCTATTCCCGAAATATAAGTAGTAACCCACGTATTACCAATGTGTCGCTTAGCTTCGGATGTGCGATTCATTCAATAAACTTTAAAATCGAGGCTCTAAAAACTATGGAATAAATATTATGGTTGCCGATTTTAACATTAATTCAATACCTCTAAAAGCATTGTTTTATGCCAGGCGTGCCTTATGCCCCTCACGCATAGCTTAAGGTTTGCTATAAACGGATGTTGCGTTCGAATTTTGAAGAGACAAAGGAGAGAAAGATAGGAGGACATCTCTCTCATCTCAACGCAACAAGTAATATGTGTTTGCGTATAGCCCACACGCATAGCTAATGGCTAAACATAGTGCAACAACAACTTCATATGTGTTCTCTCCTTTCTTTCTGTCCTATAAATAAAAAAAAATTCGAACGCAATAACAAATACATGTTTGCGTCGTCGTCTTTAACGTAGATTTTGTTGTTGGGGGACAAATGATTTTGTGTGTATCAGACAGCCACGAGAAGACACACACACCAGCAGGCAATAATCGTTTTTTTTTTCTTGTTCTTGAGGTTGATGTTGCTTAGAAATATTTCTTTATATGTATTGGTGTCTACGCGGACGTAAGATTGCTATGGGAACATATGTTTTGTCGTGTCGAGAAAACGGTTCGGTTTATTTCGTGGACAATTTTGAGTCATAAATGTTAATAAATTATGAAAATGTAGTAGAAAACTCAGCTATACGATAAGACTTGCGTCGTTCCAGCGATCCAGAGTTTTTCCAAGTTCCTCTTTAAGAACAGCAATATGTCGAATTGCAATCAGGTGCGTGTTTCCACCAAATTGGATTTTGTCCATCTCCTGCAACTGACGTCTCTTCAAAATTTATCTGCCTTCATGCTGTTGCAGATCGGATTCTGAATAACGTTTTTAAAGAGATTTTTACAGATTCTTCACGGATTTAGAATTGTCTTTCGTCTATGCCCTGGTGGCTGAAAATTCCATAAAAACTGCACCGTTAAATGTTTAAAATGTCTAGTTGGAAAGAAAAGGCGCAAAAATTGAGAGAAACGCAGTTAAGAGGTTATACGCAGTTAGCGTTTTCAAAAAATTGATTCTTAATGTACATACTTTTAAGAACTCACTCAATTTACCAAGCTACACGCATAAGTGTGAAGTCTTGTCAGGTAAATTTACGGTGCAGTTAAAATTTTAAACGCGTTTTTCTTAAAACAGTGTTTTCAATGTCGGTGACCAGGATAAGGGCCCACGCACACATGCAGCTGAAAGAAGAACTGACTGCTGAGCCGAAAGCTTTGCTGACAACAGAATTTGATTCAGGACACTTATAATTTTGAAGGTGCGTACACATGTGGCTGATTTAAGCTTTTAGTTTATTACAGTATTTCACTTAATAATGTTTCGCAGTTCACGATTGCTTTGCAACTGCCGCCCTTACTAAATACTAAATGTCAAAAAATATACCTAGGTAAGGAAAAAGGTATCCGATATTTCCAGTACCTAGGTAAAGGTACTAAAAAGGTACTTTTAAATTTAAAAGCATGGTTAATCCATTTTTATTGGTAATGAATATTGAAAACAAAACAATCAAAAATAAGGTTTAAAATGGGACATTTTGATTTCATATGATGTAATATGTTTCTTATATAACATCTCGATTTTTTTCGAGACCTTGTCTTTATTATCTTTATTATATCGTCACCAAGTCTGTATCTTTTTGGTGAAAGTCTTTGGCCTAAACAGCTAAAAATTCTTTCAATAGGGGCAGAGCTAGGCAAAATCATAAAAAAAAACGTTACAAATATTTGTATACTTAATCATAGATTCAAAAGAATTGCTTATATCGGCAAAATAAGTTAACGCTTTTAATTCAATATTAGAATTTTCATGACATTTCTTCGTTTCATCCAATCTTTCATTACTACATAAAAGTCTTCAGAATCATTTGTATTTGAACTCTCATTGACAACAGGTTCAAAATTTTCCATATTTTCTTCAAAATCTTTAAAACACTTTACAATTTAGTTGCCTTAATATGGAATTCACTTCAATTTAAATTTTCGAAGTGTCATAGTGGACAAAACTAAAGTCTTTGTCTCGACTGAAGTCAAGATATCAATAAAAGAAATTCGTTTTAAAACAAATTTTTTAAGAGCATTTTTAAGTGGATCACAATATTTCAAAATATTCAAGCATTGAAGTTTATGATTGACTTGAAGTAAAGTAGGCAGCAAAAATCCTAAATAACAACATAATCTTTCGCCCTGCAGAAGAACAATAGCCTTAGCGAAAGCGTCAGTAACATTATTTAGTTCTTGTGGCGCAAGAAGATATTAATTTAAGCTTAAAAATTTTCTTAGCTTCATCTGCTGCTACTGTGGATCTGCTAGAAGCATTCCAAAATGCCGTAGCTTTCGCTAATGAAAAATTGTACAACCGCTTAAATGATGTGTTTAGTAGAGCCTGTTCAGCATCTTTTGTAACAACTAAGTTCAAAGTGTGTGAAGCGAATTTAAAGTGCCTTGGCAAAGTCCAGCTCTATTACCTTTAACTCTTCTATAAACTGAGGCTTCACGTTTGTTCCTTACTTTACACATTAAATGCTTTACAGAAGTTGGATGCATTATCTGCAACTGTTCGACATATTTTGGTATTTCTAAGTCCGTATTTTTTATGAACTTAAGCTAATATAGAAGCAAGTATTTGGGAGCATAAGAGAAGGAGCACTTGAAAATAGTGGCCGGGTACACGAAAGTAACTTTTATTATTGCAACTCCAGATATCGATATCGGCAGTCGTACACATAACATGAGTATTTTGAAAAATATCGGCGATATTTTTCTTATACAGCCGTGCTCCCATTTTCACTTGTGTAATGTAAAATTTTGCGATTTCAAATCGTTTTTCAGCACAAAATTTGTCTAAAAACTGCTAAATGTTTACGAAAGTGAAAATTGGAGCTCGGCTGATAGTACGCCTTCCTCTTGTCTAGCATGGATCGTATAGTTTTTGAACGTTTGAATGTTAACCGAACGTCCAGTTAAAGCCACAAACAGGTCCCTGATACTTTTCTTTTCAATATGGCAGAGCGCGCCAGCATAATGTAATCGGAGCGAAACAAGTCACGTACGAAAAGTACCTTGTACATACCTTACCTATTGACAAGGTGAAAGATAATTAAGACCTAGGTAAGGTAAAAGGTACTCGAATTTGAAAATACCGAGATAAGGTGAAAGGTACACATTATAGGTATGTACCTAGGTATTTGCACATAGGTACTTCCTAACACTGGTGGCTTAAAACCTCCATAAAACAGCATAAATAGGTTGATTTTGATTTCGATTCAGATTTTTGTTTTGTTTGACAGTTTTTTGTAATTTCTGCAGATTATCGGAAAAAAACCAAAACGAAATAGTTCCGACAGATAAATATGACATAATTTCGACGGCAAAAAGCTCTAATTTGGAACGTCGAAATTATGTCGTTCTAAAACGACATAGTTTCAATGCCCTTTCGAAGCCGAAATGATCGCGCAGTAAAAGAGTGTGTAAATAGAAAACCGTGTAAATAGTGTGTAAATAATAAACACGAAAAATCCAATGTGTAATAAACATTTTAAATAAAAAATATTTAACAAAATTGACTTGAAACTAAAAGAATTAGTTTCGCAGGGTAAAAATCCATTGAGAACTTTAAATGCAATTTTTACAAATTCGTTTCTTTAGAGTTCGAATCGATTTATCTTCTTCCATATAGCTGCTATGTATCAAGTAAGCTTATAATTTACTCTGTTATTTGTTAGTTTATGTGGAAGATGTGAAATCGTCCCTCAAAACCCTTAACACATTTTATTTAATAATTTCTGTTAAAACTTCTTACCAACAATTTGCGGTTTTATCGACTCATTTAGCTTGTAAACATGATTTTCACTCCATAGAGCAGCAGCAGCAGCAGCAGTAGCAGCTGCTGGTTATTTAGAAAAAGACTACGTGTAAGTTTATAATACATAGAATATTTATTTTATATACAAAATTTATGTGGCCCGCACACATGTGTGAGAGTTCAGGTCATATATAAACACCTGGCCCTGCGAACTGGCAGAAACCATGTCACCAAACCAAGAGAAAGACGACACTGGGAGTGGGAGGTGGTGGTGGTGGTGGTGGTGACTGCCGCTCATAAGCGCAATTAAATCAACTTCCAGGCAGAGGCAACAGCTTAGTTTATTATGGCCGCCTGGCTGCCTTCGCTGGCTCTGAGTCTGTTAATTTCACACAAACACACAGCTTGGAAGGAGCTGCCAGCTTCCTTTTAGCAGCGCTGTTAATTAAGCTTCACTGACACGGAAACGTGCCCCGCTTGTGTGTGTGTGTGTGTGTGTGTGCGAGCGAGAGTGTATTGCACGTTTCCGCTTGTAATGCAATTAGTTGAAAACTTTTGCTCAACAAAGTTGAAGACAACTTCTTTCTTATATTTTGTTGAACAACAGTTTATGTTAGACAAGGTTTTGAATTTTTTTTATTAAAAACTTTCTCTACTTAAAACTTGAAGGACAATTTATCAAACATAAATCAAAGACAAATGTGGTTTTTGTTACCTTTCACAGACTGCTGAAAATCTATATTCATAATTGCAAAATCATCATCATCATCATGATAATTGTGCTGCAAATTGCTGCAGTCACGCACCCATTCTGACTTACATTCACCCACACTTGTACACTAATAAGCTGTCATCAGAAGGCCACCATGGCGTATGCGCATTTTCACTGCTTCCTGCCTGCCAGCTTGCCTGCTGTTGTTGATGATTGCTGAAGTGTGCATTTGAAATTGCTTTAATGGCAAATGGGAATAGGCAATAATAAAGTGATGGCAGCTAGGAGAGTCAGTCAGGGCAGTGCTCCGTTTTGTGGTTATATGCAAGTTGAAAAGGCATTTTATTTTAGTGAAACTTAAATAACCATTTAATTTGAAATTCTTTATGGGATGCAGCATTAATCTGTTATTTGTGCAGAAACTAAAGTGTTAAAGAGTCAGGTATTTTTGGCTTATTTAGTACCAAGGCGGCAAACCGGTCCTGAAACGAACCCTTCAAATATTTGAACTCCCGAACCGAGTCTCTGTATACATAAAAAAGGGGAAAGCAAAGCAAATATGAAAGATCATTTTAACAAGAATCGCCCTGATAAGTCTTTTTTAAGCACTTTTGAAGATTGAAGAGATTAAGTTCATGTCCGACTTAAAGAAGATTCTGAAAAACTCAAGAATATGCTCAAAACGTGATTTATTGAAATACGACTAGAAAAAGACTCGCAAATGATTGGAAATATGACTCGAAATGGAGTCAAAACTGATGAGAAAAACGACTCTTTAAGAAGACTCTCAGCTCCCGACAAAAGTATCATTAATGACTATTTTAATCAGACAGAGGACTCAACTGTGTTCAGAAATTTCATAAACTGCTAGCTGGGTATGTACGTAGCTGGTGAGGCTTCCAAAATTCAAAGACCAGGCACTTTTGAAAGATTTGTTAGAACACCTGTGAATGATAACAATAAGGAATGTGTGTTAAATGTATGGGTTGCAATGGCCGTTGTTCCTCATCCAAAACAAATATTCATGTTTATTTTTTCTTTTTCTCCTACGCGTTTCGGCCGCTTGTTGCGCCTTCTTCAGGGAGCCTGTGTTTGTGGATCAGTCGACTTGACGATTCATATACATAGCTTGGTAAACTGGACGCGTTCTTCTGATCAAACATATTTCTAAATTTTGACCGAATGTTGAGGCAAAAATTTTAACAATTTAACAATCTATGAACCCAGACTCGAACCAAAGCCTTGGGTTCGATTAGTATAGGAACCGATCCGAGAACCGAACCTTAGATTTTACCACGGATTTCAACCTCCGAACCGAAACTTCACCAAATTTTTACAGGTTTGCAGCCTTGTTTAGTACTAAGCTCCAAAGAGAATTTGGTCACACTGATTTGGGGCATTTTTTTTGGAGTTTTGTTAATCAAAATAATAAACTTTGGTTTGATTTAAAGAAAATAGCAGTATTTTACCATCGACAAACCGTTGAGGACTGTCGCGTATCGCTAAATAATATTGAAGACGTTGATATAGAGCAGAGGTGCCCAGAGCCAGCTTACGGCGGCGTAGAAACCAATACAAATAAAGAAAATAATTCTGAAACAACAACAACCACTAGAAGCAGCAGAAAACTAAAGCAGGGATTACCAAACTGCTGTTCAATAGAGCAGGGAAAACCTCGATGTTCGCAACCATCGATGTATCCGATGTTTGAAAAACATCGATGTCTTCGATGATTTGGATAAAACATAAAGATGGTCAAAATATAAAATACGAGAAACGCGGGAAAGCGCAGAAGCCCACTAAATTACATACACATGGGGTAATCATGTGCATGTATGCGTGTTGTGTGCTCCAAAACTTACTATTAAGAAAGTATTTGTCCATATTTTCGATCCTGCGACTGGACATGTGAAACACCACCTCAAGCTCTCCTACTTTTTTCTGTTTGAGAAATAATTATTTAAAATTATATATGTTAAATTTCAAATTTTAATAAATTTTCTTACAACTTCCTCGCTTCATCTGCCGACGCATTTAGAGATGGTAGAAAAGTAAAAACATCGTTGTCGAAAAAAAAACATCGATGTTTGCCACTTCTTCCAAACATCGATACATCGCTAAAAACATCGATATTTAGCCCTGCTCTAATGTATAACCTTTACATATTCAATCTACCAACACCACCAAGATACCTTAAGAAAGTCAAAATTTTGAAAAGAAGGCTAAACAGCTATCTGCCGGTACTCACAAATTACTGCACCAGCAAAAATCATTCCCTGTCGGCCGTCAAATCATCTGCAACCTAACTGACCACGTGGATAAGGGAGGTCAAACAAAAGCTCAAAATACATATAAATGGACAGCGTAACCCAACCCTCAACAACCCGAAAATACTGGGGGCTACGTTGGACTCTCTGTAGGCCTTCGGCAAGCGGGCAGAAGGCGAGGCCAGGAATGCTAGGTGCAGGAAGACCTTGCTAAAAGCTATGGCAACAAGTTGCTGGGGAAGAATATCAATCGGCAGTTCCCTTATAAGTTATGTGCCCACATATGGTCCCCATCCATCAGCCCCGAATTCACATTACTAAGCCAGGAGTGCCTCAAGGTGGAGTCCTCTCTCCCCCCTGTTATTCAACAGGGATACCTATATATCAAGGATCCCACAACCTGCCTCTGAGGTCCAACTACTCAAATACGCAGATGATTGCACAATAATCTTCTCCAGCAGAAACCTCAGTCTCAGGCGTGCAAAAAAACTGCATGCAACATGTAGAAATGAAAAATATAAACGCCGCATGTAGAAAATGTAAATGCTGCGTGGGCAAAGGCAAAGTCAACACTGCTGTTACATACTTTTGCACAAACTTAATATGCTCTGCATACCTTTGGTACAGAGTATAAAAAGTAAACACCGCGTGTAGAAAAGTTAAATGCTGCGTGGACAAAGGCGAAGTCCACACGACTTTAGAAAATCAGCTTATTTACAAATAACTTTTACATTTTTCATGCAGCAATCTGAATACCACTCAAACGCTTTAGATTTTCTACATTAAAGTTTCGATATTGAAATCCTACATGCCTACTGTCTTTTATTCAATTAATACAGTGTACTTTATATTGAATTATTATCTTTGCCGACAGCGGCTGAAGTTGTTTAGCTCTAAAATACGTACAGAATTCTTATTTTCTTCATTTAGCAAAATGCTTGTCACACGTGGCATGTAGGTTTTCTGAATTAACGTTAAGATTTACAAATGCTGAATGCTAAATGTAGGAAATCTACACGAATCGTCTGCAAATTTCAGTTGCCCTTATATAAATGAGGAGAGAAATGAATTCGAACTAGAGAATTACAAGCAAGCAATTATTGGTTTGTGCTTTTACGCAGATTTAATACAAGAAAGTAAAAAAATATGCAAAATCTACACGAAAATGTAGGATATCTACACGACCGGGATCTTCAACACATTTAGCTTTTCTACATGCTGCGTTTAATTTTCTCATTTCAACACGTGGCATGAGAAATCTAATACCCAAAAGAATGAACTTAGTAAACCTCACTTTTTGTGACCGATACCAACAAAAATATGGAAGAAAAATATTACCAAAATATATGCGAAATCCGATAAATCGTCTCCGAAAAATCTCGTCTTTTTAAACAAATCCCAAAACAACTAAAAAGTTGGAAAGTTTCTTAGGTTTGACATCGTATTTGAGAAGATTCATAAAGGGATATACCTTGGTTAGCGAATTATTATCGTTTTTGAGCAGCTAAAACAGATGTTGGTTAAACCACCAATTTTGCAATTATTTAATCCGAATGCAATAACAAAAGTCCATACGGATGCCTCTAAGCATGGCTATGGAAGAGTGTTAACGCAAGAAGATTCAGAAGAACAAATGTTTTATCAAAGGGAATACTTCCAGAGAGTATTGAAGAAAAGAAGCTTGAAGAAACATCGAAAGAAAATACTCAAGAGGAAAATTGGAAGACAGGAAATGAAAGAAGAAAGGTTTTAGGAGATTTAATAGCTATTAAGACAATATACAATACGGTACAGGCATGAAGCTAAGAGCCAAATATTTTGGACATTATAAAATTATTGAAAAGTTAAGCCATGAAAGATATGTAATGTAGATATGTATGTATGTAAATAAGACTAATACTGTAGTTAAGTTCATGAAGAGATGGTGAAAGTTCATTCGAGACGAATGAAAGGTCAGGACGGCCGATTGTAGGAATAGGAATATAGGTGCCAAGGGCTATGTTCATTTAAGTTAAGTTTGCATCCCTGTGTTCCATTTTCCATTTCAATCGCTATTTGTATGTACACTTAAGTGAGAGATTCGATTGCAGCCAGCCGAAGAAGTCGGACGTACAGCTCAACATATGTATTTCACTTTTTAAGTTTACAATTTGTTAAAATAAACAATCATATTATTATTTGTGAAATCTGAAGAGTGTCTAAATGGAATAACATCCCCGCCCATCGCATTCCCCATCCCACATATATATCGATATTATTTCCGGCATTTTTATATGGTCCCCCTCGATAAGTGACACCCAATGGCGAAACCTTCAACTAGCAAAAAAATGCTGCGCTGTGCTTAGCTACGGGTTGTCACTTAATGACTTATTCGGAACATCTTCAACAGGAAACGAAGATCCTCCCTGTGAAAAAATGACAATCAACTGCGAGTCTCACTCCAACCACGACCGCATCAGGGAATGCATATCAAGGAGACCCAATGTAGTACGCTTTGATCTGAAAACTGAACTACTCGAGGTCCAACAACGGTTGGGAAATGGCATTGTAATAGCAACTGCGGGCGCTGAGGCCAAAAAGAAGGCACACACCGTCATGGTTGTCTGCACCATAGAAGCCTACCAAGACATTGTTGTCCTGGGAGGCAGGACACCACCCATTGATTCTGCTTAAAAGACGCTAAAGAGAACTATTAGGGTTACCCTGGCTTAACTTCGATCGAGGCAGGCAACTGAACAGAGGTTGCTTCCTTCCTCAACCTTGACATGGAAAAGCTCTCCACATCTCAGTAATTACTTAACCTATTCCAGGGTTCCCTTAGCAGAGAGCGCGAAAATGTGACTGTGTCTCTCTCTAACACACAGTGATGCATGACATCGGCAAGCATTCGGTGTGAATTGGCGAGTATGTTCGTGCCCCAGGGGCTACCGCTGGCGAACTCTGACCTATTCTTTTCCATTTTCTACAGTGGGCAAGAAATATCGGAAAATTTAAATATATAAATGTTTTTTGGTTTTTATTTTTAAGTTGGCAACACTGTCACTGACATCTGTGCCAAATTACACAAAATACGCATTTGTAAAGAGCTAAAAGAGAATTTTGCTATTCAACAACGCAAGTTCCATTACATTTTCTGTACGGAATGAAATTTCTGCAGCCGAAACGTTGAAAATGTTGCAAAAGGCGTTCGGTGGGAAAGCTCTATCGAAAACAAGAGTTTATAAGTGGTACAAAATGTTGAGAAAGCGTTGAAAACGAGGTACGGCCAGAAAGTAATGAGGTAAGCGTCAAGAAAATCAAGGATTGAAAGTCCGAGACCTGACTCATCTTGTTGGAATATCGAAAGGATCAGTGCAAAACCATTTAGAGTGACCATTTGGGCCACAGAAAAGAGAAATCTCGATTGGTGCCTCCTGATACTGCACTCGAAATTCGTATCGTTCCGCAATCAAGGTATTTGTCTGACTTAGCAGCATTATGTGACTTCTGGCTATTCGCTAAGCTCAAGAGACCGCTCCGTGGACACCGTTTTGAATCGATAGAAGAGATAGAAACCGAAACGACGTTTAAATTGAAGGCTATAACGGAAGAGGACTTTTAAGCATGTTTTGAAAATTGGAATAAACATGGGCACAAGTGTATTGCATGCGGAGGGAGGGACTACTTTAAGGGGTATAAAATGAATTTACAAGAATAATTAAAGATTTTTTGATCAAACAAATTCCAGTTATTTTTTTTGGCCCACAGTACGTACAAAACGTCCCCACGTCCAAGGCATGTCAAGGTGAAAAGATTTTAAAGCGAAAACAACGCAATTTTGAATCAACTTAGCGACTCGTAAAACCAATTTCTCTCCCCTTTAGGCCAAGGACAAGATTGTCAATGAAGTTTGATATTCTATAGCGTTTAGTTTTTATAAATTTCTTAGAAAATTGTACAGCTTCTTGACAATTTTGCATTCAAGAGTTAACTGCAAGACTATTGTATGCTCTGTGAACTTGTAGCTAGCTACAAATTAAGTTCATGTTGATGAAAATGATTTCATTTTGCCTTCTCTCCAGTCTTTCATTAAAATAATGACAGGATGTTTTGCTGTAGAAGCAGTTGTGGAGTACAGAGAGAGAGAGAGAGAGAGAGAACTGCGCAATTTGTATGCTGTGGCAAAATGCAATCAGCGCTAGCTCCCTTGCACCATCTTCAGCGATGCGTGTCTGCCCACATCTTTGCATAAAATAATTAACGTGGCTTACACTTTCCACTGTGGCATTTGCATGTTTAATAGAACCAAAGAACTGAAAGGAAAATAAGCCGAGTAAATTTAAAGAAATTCATCAAATGAATTTGCATACCTTAAACCTGCAATCGAAATTCGCAGCAAGGGCAAAGTTTTCTGATTACAAGGCGATGATAAAGGGGAGCAAAAAGGCTCAGCCGGAAAATGTTTTCCCCTCCAGCTGCTTCCGTTTTCCTTTTTATTTTTGATAAAATTGTAAAGCGATTATTGATGGATGATAGAAAGGGAGAGGGCTAACGTCTTTTGCCATTTTATGGGTGCCTCGTAAAAACGCAATTGCTTGCCAAAAAAGCCATCAATTGTTAAGTCATTAAAAAATATGAGGCAGGGCGGCGGCTGCTGTCAAATGAAATTACAAACATCATTTAACTGATTCGATTTATGGGACACAATTTAAAGCCTACTTTTGGGAGTACACATAGATAGCGGCGGCACATACATACACACACACACATACTCTCCTAGATACATAAAACATAAACGTCTATTATTCAATTAACTCGCACAGTGGGTGCACGCTAGAGGGGAGTCTCGACATCAATTACGTTGTAACAAACACAGTCAACAACTTGATAAACAAAAGGGGAGCCCAACAGTAGGGGTTTTCCTCTGTGGTCTGGTAATTGTGCGACAACATGTTAACACCAAAAGCAACCACATTTGTGGATCCCCACCCCCCACCCACCCACCCATGCATGTGGATAGGCCCATTGTCTGAGTGAATTCTGTGTGTGTTAGTGTTGAATGAAAGTCATTTACAGCGCAAATCGAATAATATTCTAAATCAATTATGTGCAACTATGACATGATAGACAAAGCATACTTTGGGGCGGCTTCAGCGGGGCAGCCAAAAAGGTGGAAAAAACAATTAAGAGATCATGAACTTTTTGATGGCAATACAATTACAATAATTTGTTAAACTAATCGCTGATAAGATTTTAATTTAAATTGAATGAAATTTACAAATGAATGAAAAACTTTGGCAAATTGTGCAACATTTATTTCGAAAAACTTTGTTTAGTTCGGGAGCATTTTATTGCAATTTGAGTTCAGTGCCGAGTGATGAAGAAAATTCACGAGAGATTCTCGAGGCAGCGTTGCATTTACAAACAAGTAAGAAAGTCGGTCAAGACCGATAGTATTATACTCTGTAGCAGCGCGGCTGCTGCAATGCGGCAGCATTCTTTTTTTTGGTCATAACTTGACCAATAGATGACGTCACTTCTGTGACCATTTCAAAACTGACTGGCCTTTGATTGGAACTGACTTTTGTTCATAACTTGAGTATTCTTCATCCGATCTTCTTCGGCAAATCGATAAATAATGCTAATTACTAACTATCTTTAGAAGGTACGATCCATCTATCTTCAAAACTGTGGAAGATATGACGTTTATGACAAAAATTGAAAATAAACTTGATCTGTCTGCAAGTATAAGAAGTATATGTCCCATATATGTCATACCTGTATCTCTTACCATCTCTGACATCTGTGCGTTCATACAGACGGTCAGACAGAACACAGACGGACATGGCTGATCAAGAATTATATACTTAATGGGGTCGGAAAGGATTCTTTATCCCTGTTACATACTTTTGCACAAACTTAATATACTCTGTGTAGTACACACAGCCTAGAACACAAACATATCATTCTTTGTTAACATTAGGTTTAATTAGGGTTGCTGACAAGGGTCCGACACACCACTTGAAAAGGTCATCCGTATGAGAGCCACCTAAGATGCATCGTGTGAGGCAGTATGTATTCCTTTCACGAACGATGTTTTAGCGTAAAGGTATATTAAGACAGAGACGATGGTCACACTGCATACAGAGAATGGACGACTTGTAGAAAGTTATAAATGGAGACGGTACAGCGAGATGAACAAGGACAGACGTAAATAGAATGAACGGAAGAAACCCGGAAATCACCATGTAAATAGTAAACCGTGTGTATATGAAAACCCGGGTAAATAGTGTGTAAATAAAAACCCGAAAACCGAGAAAAACAGTTGTTTACAAAGTTTTGAACACTTTGGAAAAGAGGTTTATGCCTAATAAAAGTGAAAATATCCTATAGAGCAAGATCCTTTTCTATTCCAGCTATATAGGTACTATATAGTTTTCCGATTTTCATTAAAGTTGGAGGAATTAGGAAACAGAATAAAAAACTTGTGAATACGAGCTTGGGGACGTTTGCATTGAAATCAAAAAATGTTTTTTTCGCAGTTTTCCTATGGCAATATTATAAAAGAGTTCAATCTGACTGACTGACTGGTGACCGTGTCACAGCCCAAACCATAAGAGATAGGATGCTGATTTTTTCACAGTAGTTTTATCTTCTGCTGAAAGTGAGTACTAAGAACGGATTTTGGAAAATTCTGTCGGGAAATGAAGAAAATTCGCGAAAAACTGTTGTATGAAACTTTTTTGTTTATCATCCGATCAAGTCCCAACTCATTTTCAAAAATCTGTATGAAAATTCAACAATAACTGCGTACCAACTTTTCTGAAAATTCACCACCCCTGTGTGGAAAGTGGGTGGTCAAGATTACTTGAGCAAAAGTTTAGTTGCCAGCGATTAGCTCCAAACTCATTTTCAAAGTGGCACATAGTAAAATATTAGAAACGTAACGTTCAAATTTTTGAAAATTCGACCCCAAAGTCGGAAAGTTCGCGGAAAATTGGTGTATGAAACTTTTTTGTTTTTCATCCTATCAAGTTTAAACTCATTTTCAAAGATCTATATGAAAATTCAACAAAAACTGCGTACTAATTTTCCGGAAAATTCGCCTACCCTGGGTTCCCAGCGATTAGCTCTAAACTCATTTTCAAAGTTACACATCCGAGTGACTTGAAACTCGGTTTGTAAGGATAGAATACGAAATAATTTGAAAAGGGTGTGAAAATGCCCGAAAAATTCTACATGCAAAAAACAAATTTAAGTGGGTGCGAAGTGGATGGAAAGTGGGTGGTATGTGGGTGGTAAGTGGGTGGAAAGTGGGATATTGGTTCCATACTCATAAAGGCTATACTGATGGCGCAGCGAAGCGCGACGGGATTTATGCTATTAATTTATATAAATTAAGGTTGTAAATGATTTTCGTCAAAAATTCTTAACTGAGCTATTTCCTAAACTTTGCAATAGATGGCGTCACTACTTGGACCATTTGCTTGCCAGTTTGTTATATGGCAGCTATAATAAAATTGTGTGGAAGCTGATAATAATCATAACTGGAAAGCTTAAAGACGCTACCATTGAAAACAAAAAATTTTTTCTCACTCGAATTATATTTTAGACCGATAGTTCCTATGGCAGCTATATGCTATAGTCATCCGATTTGGATCAAACTTGGCAGAATTGTGTGGTAGCATATAATATTGATCAGTAACGAGTTTGGTAGCGATAGCATTGAAAACAAGAAAGTTTTTCCAACTAAGACTTTTTTTCAGAACTATATTTTGTATGGCAGCTATACTATATAGTTGACCGATTTTCATGGAACTTGATGCAATTGTGTAAAATCATAGAAAACTTATAAATACGAGGTTTACGCACGTTCGCGTTGAAGACAAACAAATTTTTCTAACTAAAACTAGTTTTTCGACTGATCGTTCCTATGGCAGCTATATGATATAGTCCTCCGATTTGGATCAAACTTGGCAGAATTGTGTAGTAGCATATAATATTCATCAGTAAGTAAGTTTGGGAGCGATAGCTTTGAAAACAAAAAAGTTTTTCCTACTCAGACTTTTTTTCAGAACTATATTTTGTATGGCAGCTATTCTATATAGTTGACCGATTTTCATCAAACTTGATGGCATTGTGTAAAAGCATAGAAAACTTATAAATACGAGGTTTGGGCACGTTCGTGTTGAAGACAAAAAAGTTTTTCGAACTAAAACTACGTTTTCGACCGATAGTTCCTATGGCAGCTATATGATATGAACATCCGATCCGGCCGGTTTCGACAAATGTGCAGCGTCTTTGTACCAAAAGAATTTGTGCAAAGTTCGGTTAAGATAGCCTTAAAACTGACGGAGGAGATAGCATAGAAACAGACGGACATGACTATATCAACTCAGCTCGTCATGCTGATCAAGAATATATCTTATGTGGTCGGAGATGCTTCCTTCTATGCTTTACAATCATTTGGACAATTTGAATATACCCTCTACAAGGGTATAATAATTAATGAAAGATAAATTCAATGCTATCTTTTAAGGAGATGCATTTTTATTCTGCGTGATCCTTCGTGACGCCTTTGAAATCGTGCATGAATCGTGAGTGACCCGAAACGCTTGAAAAATTAAGTACGCGACTCGTGCGTAACTTGATTTTTATTTCGTGAATCGTTCCTGACGTGAAAGAAAATTCGATTGAAATGGCATAGATGTGTGAATGCACTACAGACAAATCATATGAGAACTCAAAAAATAAAACTGATGGAACATTTTCTAATTCGACCTGTCACTCGTGTATTCCCACAAACACGTGCCGAATCGGTAAGCGCAAAAAGTCAATTGCCCAGTCGGACTTGGCGAAAAGTGGTTCCCAAAAGAATGCCATCTGGCACTGTTCTTTTTACAAGGAAGAATGCACTATCAATTTTTGCAGTATGAAGAAAGTCGGCATACAATCTGTATGAAAACTGATGCACGTTCCTTTTTGCAGTGGGTTAGAAGCGAAGAAGGTTTATCTGACACATAGCAGCTATCTGAAAGAAGAGAAATTGGCTTTAAATCTATCTATTTCCCGTGTTTTGGAGCTCCGATCTTTAGATTTCGAAAGCAATCAGAATGTAGTTTTTAAAAATAGTCATATAACACCTTAATTACCTGAGTAGACCTAATAATGGTAAAGATGAGTCTGTTTATTGCAAATATCGATACAAATCTATGTTTTTTTCAATAAAATATAAATTTTGACATTATACTTTTTCAATATCGAAAAAAAAATCTATTGATACGCTAGTTTTGGCGCTTAATTTGTGGAGACCTATGCTGTCTTTTTCAATACATCAACTTTTACAGCATATTCTTAGCTACCCTCGTTGTAAGTGTTGACCCACTTCTTTATATCGCTCGTCGTCAAATTGAACTATTTCTCATTCTCAGGCCAAACTGTCAATGGCAAGCAGACAGAGCTTGTTATGCCTGACCAGAAACGCAACAAAGCAAACAAACCTCGGGATCAGCCCAAACGATGTTAGGGATTTGAAAGAAGAGTTGGTCTCATGTCAATTGCTTACCCTGTCCTGCTGTCCACTGGTCAATTAATGCTCGTTTGCTTTTTGTGAGAGGAAGCTAGGTACCGTGAAGAGCTTTACACATGTCCGAGTGCCAAGCGGGTCTGAAGATGATATATGTATGAGAGTCAGCAAGGAACCAATTGTGAAGTGCCTGCTTGGTTGTGTGTGTGTGGCTGTCGTTCCTATTGATTTTATGGACATCTGGACCAGATTTTATTGCCCCCCACCCCAGGAGGAAAAAAACACACAAAAATACAAATGTCAGCCACATTTAAAGCTTAAGCTGATCTAGTTCAAGTCTTGCCTGTCCTTGTCAAGTTTTATAACAAATTTCGTTGGCCTTCCATCTAATGCTTCCACTTTTGACGCAATTTGCATATCATTGCTGGTGACAAGTGCAGACAGACTTTTCTTGTGCTGCTTTTCTCTTATTTGAGAAATGTTTTGTGGGGGTGGTTACAAAAGTTGATGTAAAGTCAGTTGTTCACCTCATAGAAATTATCCACCATTGCTGTATCTTAATCAAGTTTTTCAAACAGCGAGAAACAACCAGAAACTAATAAATATATTCCAATTGCACTCTTTGTACTCAGTCATCAGTCGAACGTTAAACACAGCTGACATTCAAGATGCGATTGCATATTTTCCTGGTTGTATTAAGTGCAACGCCATTTCTGAGTAAATCGCTTTATTAACAAACTGAATTTAAATATAATAATTAAAATATATATTTTACAGCAATCGATGCACAACAGCAGCCATGTGGCAAATTCAAAGAAAGATTCAGCAACGATTTCTACAATAGAAAGAAACACACAGCTTTGGATGAATATCCTTGGCTGGGTATACTTTTTGATAGAGAATCCAATGGGACCCTGCTACCTAGATGCGTCACTGTGCTCATTGCCCAACGATACACCCTTATTCCATCACATTGTGTTGTCCATGATTTGGTATCCTCTAGTATCATATTTGGCGATTGGGAATTTGATGACAACATTGATACAGGTGACTGCAGCACGACAACTGATTGTGCCCCACCACCGCAGGTCTATTTAATCCAAGAGGTTTTGCAACATCCCCAACGAACGAATCCGGTAACGGATGACATTGCCCTGCTGAAGCTGGCCAGGGATGTGGAGTTCACTGACTACATACAGCCCATTTGTTTGCCCCCAGCTAAGGAACCTGAGGATGGCCATATTGGACAACGATTGGAGTATGCAGGATACTCCCAGCCAATCCCTAGCAATTCGATTCGTAGCAAGTCCCACGCTCATACCACAAGTCATTGGCGCTGCCAACGAACCTTTTCAAGGGCAGTTGTTTCATCTAATCAAATGTGCGCCTATATATTTGGTGAAGCAGATCTAATGTCTGGCTCCATTGTGATGGGTGTCAGTGTGACCGATGGTGTGCCAACTAATTTTTATATCATAGCGATGTCAAGTATAGGAGTACTTAAACACGATGGTAGTGACAATCTAGATAAGCCAGTGGTTTTTACACGCATTTGGCCGTATAGAGATCTTATTTTGGCGAATATAAAATAAGAGAGAAGAGGAATGTTGTTGTGGTTCATAGGTCACTATGTTTTGTATACTGGGGGTTAGTGCTGGCTCGAGGTCAATGTTTTTAACGTGCTTCATTATAAAATAAAACACGATTTTTGGTTTTGCTGTGGTTATTGGAAAACCAAAAATCGTGTTTTATTTTATAATGAAGACCGTAAAAATCATTGACCTCGAGCCAGCAATAATCCCCAGTAGAGTAGAGGAATATTAAAGAAATATTAGAAATTGTATCCGGTTCGAACATGTTCACTTGTTCTTGTTTTTTTAAGTGCGTCAACTCACTCAAATTGCTCACTTGTTCAGCTGTTCTTGTTCAGTTCTTCCTGTTCAGTTGTTTTGGATCACCTGTTCTAGGTCTATGGCGGAAGGTTGTGTGAGCGCACGTATTTTTGTGTTGTTTTTGTTTTGCCGACGTCATTTCTAAGGGGTTGGTTTCGGTTGCACTGACCGCGTTGTTGTTTTTGTTGTTTTAGCATTGCTTTTTTGTTGTACACAACAGAGAACGGCTTCCGTTCGATTGCAAAACGCTCACACATTCTTCAATACCCGAATAAACTGACTTCGCGTTCTATTCATCAAACTTGCATACTCAACATGTTCACAGCAGAGTTTTATTCAAACCAATTGTTGGCACTCTGATTATAATCATGTTCGACTTCATTCCAATCAGTTCGGCAACGACGATTGTTTAGAGTGAGCGAAAATCATCTCGTATGAATAAACTCTTGCAGAGACGCATAGGCAGAGATGGCGCTGCTGACAGCTATGCAAAAGAGAGAGATGGAAAGAGTGAAACCTCTCGCTCAACGCGGTGGCCGGTCAACGCTAAGTTTTGTTCGATCGAACACTCTAGCTCAACCGCTCGATGCGACTGCCGGTATGAGCTGAATATATTCAGTACTGAGTTCTGTTCGATGAATAAATATGAACATACACGTTGGATCACATATCGCCGTTCGATGCGATTGCGTTGTGAGTTGAATATATTCAGCTCTGAGTTTGGTTGATTGATTAAATGTGAGTAAGAATTTTTGTGTATGAGACAATCAAAAATAAAGTGATTTTTGCAGTTCTCTGGTACACACATACGAAATTTGTGTGTATGTGCGTCTTTGACTCTCCCGCTCTTTCTCTCGCGCGCTTAGTTCAAAATGTTGGCGCCATACTTGTTTTAGTTGTACGTACAGACATACAAAACAACTCAAAAAACAAGAGAGACTGAGAAGCTTAAAGAACACAGAACATCACTTAGAGCAAGGCAGAGCAGGCTCACAAAGCGAGACAGACATAAGAACTCTCTGAGCAAAAGAGACCGAACAGCTCTTAGAACAACTCAGAGTAAGAACAACTCAGAACAAGATGGATTGAACGTGATACACTGAACAAGACTTGCTGAACAAAAATGAACAATTGAAGAACATGTTCACTTATTCAGTTTAAAAAACAACTCAATTTTGTTCACTCACTCATGAACAACTCGACACTAGTTCGGAGTCGAACCGCTACGGACGCGGAGACTCTGGTGATTTTTGGAACAGATAACTAGTTTACCTCTGAACGTGAAACCCAACTCTTATATCTTGTCTTTGAATCCAAGAAACTTAATTTTTGCTTGCAATGAGACATTTGCTGAATTGTATAAGAAACTAATACAAATAAAACCATTAATCATTAAGTCAATGTCTATGGGGTACGCACAACGACCTGGAGAAGACTACAATGACACGTATTCGCCCGTAGTGCGATTCATATCGGTCAGACTATTGGCAGCACTAGCAGTGGAAGCTGACATGGAGATCCATTAAATGGATGTGGTAACGGCATACCTAAATGGAAAGCTTGAAGAGAGCGTCTTCATTGACATACCAGAGGGATTTACCGATTTTATGAAGGCGCCCATCGGCGAAAGTGAGATCCCACCAGGAATGACATATGTCGAGGCAGCCAGAGGATGGCGTAAAAATATGAAAAAGTTGAAGAATCCTGTCTGTGTGTGTTAAGGAAAGCTCTATATGGACTTCGTCAATCCGGCTTGCGTTGGTACTGCAAGATTACCACAAAACTACTGGAAAGTGGGTTGGAGCCTACTAAGCAAGATCTGTGCCTATTTGTAAAGCGTCGAGGGAATAAGATTCTTCTCGTCACTATTTACGTTGACGACTTACTGTGGATGGAGAAGACAAAGGTAGATCTTGGCGAGGCTTTTGAGATGAAAGACATTGGCCCAGTGAGGAGCTGCTTGGGCATTGAGTTTAGCACCGGATATTCATTTCGCAGGAGCAATACATCGGTGTATGGCACTGAGGAGGTTTGGCATTGACACCTATCGAGGCAATAGACGAAGGCGAAATGAGGAAGTATCCTTATCAAAGTTTAATTGGTGCCTTAATGTTTCTTTCAGTTTCGACACGCCCGGATATTGCGTTCGCTGTAAGCTTTATGAGTCAGTTCAACAGCAATTACAAGGTGGACTAAGGTACCTGAGCGGTACGTAGCGATTGGGCCTATTATATTGGCAAACAGGCGAAGATCTATTTGGTGTTCTCGATGCAGATTGGGGCACTCCTATTCTGGGCAAGCGTGCTGCTGGGAGGCACGTAGGCAACGAAGTACCGAGTCGGAACAGTTAAGGAGGCCCTCCTGAAAGCCGTCGGCAGAAGATGCGAGACAGTGCGCCTTTATAATGACCATCAGAGCGCACAGAAATTGGTTTCTGTCTTCGGATTTCACCCGCGTACAAAGCATATAGATGGACGCCACCATTTCATCCAGCAAAAGTATGAATATGGCGACATTGAAGTAGAGTATATGCAGACGGAGCCTGACGAAAAGCCTAACTAGTAGCAAACATCATGGGTGCATTTCATCATTAGGCGTCACGTATATTTAAGTCAAGTATATTGTTACTTTGAGGGAGCGTGTTGCAATTGTATATGAAGTTTGTCAAAGCAACAATGTTTCCCAACGAAATTGCACTGTTGTGTATGCATAATGTATATAGAGCAGAGATGGGCATGCACACATATCGTCACACTTTTCACACGCATACAAGCACAATTTGCGTGCGCCGCATTCGTGTTCTATAAATAGCTTTCAATGCTTATAGCGTACGTGTGATTTTGTGCAGTCGGCCGCGGCAGGGGTCCTATGCACACGCTGCCTCGTGTGCATTGGAACGTCGAGACGCGCCCATCTCTGATATAGAGAGATTAGAAGATGTGTTTGTGTATGTGCGTCTCTCATGTCTTGTACTTCTTCGTTAAGCAGATCAATTAGAGGTACAGACGTACATATCAATCGCTGACATAGTCAGCCTATAAACTCCTCGTGTTCTTGATGGTTCCAAACACTCAGCCTGCTCCCATAACTAAGATCCCCAACAGTCTGAAATCTAGAATTTATGGGAAATGGAAAATTGCAATTTATCATATTTTGTAATTTTTTTTTTGATATTGAATGGAGAAAGCGGTTTTTACACTTGTCATATATCTCTAAAGAGTCTCTCTAAAGACACGATATTATAGTGTAATAGGCAAACATATATCTCTAACGAAAAACTTTTGCCTTCTCTTTAGACAAATATGATGAAATATAACTATTTCTATTCTATTTGATAAAAGTAAATCTACTGAGACAAAGCTGTCAATTTTGTGGAGATGGCCATTTCGCCCAAAAAAATACTAAATTTTTATTCGATATACAAGATTTTATTTATCGATTACACTAAATTCATAACTCTGAAAGTTGTTTACTTCTGTCAAGTAGAAAATAAAAAATTAATTCTAAATTGCAATTATTTATTTGCGAAAATGGTAGACAAACGGGAAAGTGTAAAACCGTTGCAGAATATGCAAGGTGGCTAACATATTATATTAATTTTAGACTTCCGAATGGTAAAAATGCAATGTAATAGAACTCCTGGAGGTTTACGAAAATGAGACCCTCCTATACGACAGCAAGAGCAAGCTGTACAAAAACAGGAAGGCTCGTAAAGCAACTTCCTAGGGTCGACGAGAAGGAAAATCTCATGAAGGAGGCTCTTCCAGTAAAAAAAAAGCAATCAAAATCGGAAATTCTCCCCTTCAAAGAATTTCTAAAGGTTCAAGCTCCAAAGGGCCAGAAGACCAGCAAGATGAGTTCTTCATTGAAGTAATGAACTTTGCTGTTCAGTGCAAAAACAATCAAAAAAAAAAGTAATTCATTGATCAAATTTGTGAAGAATATTTATAAATTTTATGATTAAGTCAAATATTTAACTTTTTGATTGCCTCTGCTTGCCAGGGGACTGCACCAATGCCATTATAGTAATTTCAGATTGCAGATTGATTTCCAGCGCTTTCCAGTCCATTTAAGTTGGCACCTCAGGTTCCTTCAGTGAAGGAAATTGAGGGGATTATTTGATTGTTATCCATTTCAACGCAAACTAGTCTCACTTTTTTCCTCTTAGATTGTGTGTTAAAAATTATTGAATCCGTTGATAACATCATAACATCTCATACATAATACATCTCATAACATCTAGTTCAAGATTCTCCGTTATTAAAAGTGTAATAGCTTATTATAGCTTCTCTAAAGAGATTCTCTTTAGAGAAATATGATAAGTGTAAAGGCTGCTTTAAAAAATATCAACATGGATGATGCTGGTGATTCTTCTGCTGCAGTCTCCTCTATGGCTGCTACGGATAATGCAAATTATCCTAATAAACCAGTGCCTGATATCGATGGTGGTGGTGCTGCTGCTACCGTGCCTCCGGCTGCTCACGACGCGGTAAATGTTTACTTTTAGTTATGAAGAATTTACGTGCAGAAATTTATGGCCGGTCGACCATGGATTTTAAAGTTTGCCTTTTTTCCCCATACAAATATATGCTCAATCACATTTTCTTTTACAAAATATGCCAATATTTATCAAAATTGGTCGTCGAATAAACAATTGTGGTCGCCTTGTTGAAGGTCAGTGGGTGTTCGGAGGAGTGGACCGTGGCACGGGGGAATTCTTCGTTGTAGTTTTAAAAAAAAGTTGGCGAGCACGAAAAAGATCTTTGGTGAAGTGAAATATCAGGTGGAATGGAAAATATTTAAAAATGTTCTAAAAGTCACAAAATTTAGAAATTTTTTTATAACGTTTGCATTTTGAACTAAACTTGAATGACTGTATTTGTTAAGTGACAAGAAAAGGTTCGGTTACTAGATCCTAAGAAAGGAAAACATACGAATTACATCTACACAGAAATAAAAAGATTCATTTGGGATGGATAGTTTTTTCATAAGCCTTTTTCATATCCTTTGGATGACTTTCAGCTTCATTGGAAAAAAATCTAAGATCAATCTAACATTGACATAAAAAAAGATCTAATTGAGATAAATAGTTTTTTCACAGCCCATTTTTCATATCCTTTGGATGAAAATCTAAGATCAATCTAACATTGACCTAAAAAACGATCCATTTGGGATGAATTGTTTTTTCATAACCCTTTTTTCATTTCTCCTTTGGATGACTTTCAGATACATACGATAAAAATCTAAGATCAATCTAACATTGACATAAAAAAAGATCCATTTGAGATGAATAGTTTTTTCATAACCCTTTTTTCATATACTTTGGATGAAAATCTAAGATCAATCTAACATTGACATAAAAAAAGATCCATTTGGGATGAATAGTTTTATCATATCCCATTTTTAATGTCTTTTTTCCAATTTCCATTTAATTGGATGAAAATCTAAGATCAATTTAACATTATATAGATATTATTAACATACCTTTCCAAATGGATACCGAAATTATCCAAACTATCATCAACAAATATCTCTTTTTTTGTGTGTACTTGGTTTTGAACAGCCGGTTTTAAATCGCTTAACTTTCGTCTTCTGATCTGGTAACCCAGCATATTTTAGTCACCACAATACGAAAAATAAACGTTTATACGAAATTCTCTAAAGATTTCTGGGACACACCCAAATAATTGTAAAATTCAAACAGTTTCATATCATAACCTAAAGAGAAGTCGAAAGAAAGTCTCGCTAATTCTGCATCCTTTATTACAATACACAAATTTCGCTTACCGAATCCTTGAATATAAGAACTTTGTATTGATAAAACGAAAATCTGTAAGAAAATTTCGACAAGAGCCAGAAGGCGGACGGCTCGAGAGCTAGAAATTCTGAAACCCTTCTTTAAAAACGATAAGCATTGAGCCATCGACTTAAATTTGCCAAATGATCTCAATTGTGCATGTTGAATGAACCTTTATAAACAATTTTGTTTGCCTGAATTTCTCGAAAACCAAAAGGGTAAACTTATTAAACACACACTTTTCTAGGCCCTAAGGTTCACTTTTGAGAATATTTTAAAATAAAGCTCGTATATTGTCGTACATTTAGCGATTGGTTGTGATATACTTTTTTTTTGCCTAATTCGGGCTTAAGCCCTTAGTAAAAGTACTAAGTGTTTCTTAGTAAAAGTTCTTTATCAGACTTTTAATGTGACACCCAACTCTAGTTTTCTTTTTGTATTTGAAAAATAGAACCCACCTGTTTGAAATACTTTTTCCAAATAATTCAAATGAAGGCAATAAAAACTGTGCAATTGGAAAGAGTTACTGAAAAACTTCGGCTCTCACTCCCCGTGTTCTCTTGGTTCTTGCACTTCCTGTTGCATTTTACTGATAAAAAAAAAAAAAAAAAATTACACACAGACATGAGTCTTTTCTTTTTTTTTTAAATGTTCTACATATTTTATATAAGTAAGTCTTAATTTAATTTATTTAATTTGCGGATCTCGTACGTTGTAGTATTTATAAGTTTTAAACATTAGCTTGTAAAATGCGTTTTTTAAAAATAAAAACAAACACAAAAAATAAACAACAAAAAACGATGCTCGAGATTATGAAAGAGCGAGTTACAAACGGTACCACCATTATGTCGGATTGCTGGAGGGCATATAATTGCTTGAATGATGAGGGATACCAGCATCAAACTGTGAATCATTCGCAGAATTTTGTGGATCCGTCTTAAAGCTCCCACACCCAAAACATTGAGCGGAGGGACCCCTTAAAGAATTTAAGCTGTTTCACATAATGCCCGGCTGCAGTCGAAGTCAAAGCAAACTTAAATTCCCAAATATTGAGTATATGCCCTTCTCTCAGTTGTATCTCAGAGCTGCTAGAGAGCGTTCAAATTTTCTTTTATAAATTTAAATATAGTTATTTTTAGAATCAAAGAAAATAAAAAAATAAAAAATAAAAGTAAAAAAAATAATAAGAATAATAAATATTTCCAGTTGTGTGTTCACCCGAAAGCAGCTGAACAGAAACTGAAATGATTACTTTAAATTTATTGAGCTTAATACAAATGGGGCTGGTGCATGGCATACTACGATTGAGAGAAATTTGAAAATGTATTTCATGGCTTGCTAGTTTAAGCAACATTTGAATGATAATTTCGGCATTGAGACCACATACATCAGGGATGCCTACAAAATTCATATGGACAATATTTCATGCCCAAGTTAAGAACTGATTCCACTTGCATGAAACAGACGATGACCCAACAAGTCTGATCTTGTGGCATTTCACCTGGAAGATGTCATTATAGCAGTGCAAGATTTAGCCTCTTCCATGAGATCACTGGTTGGTTGACTGCGGGGCCTGTTATTCAGGACTTTCGTGGTGTCTCTCGTTGAGGGCTTTCTTGGCGAAGAAAATTACTTAATTATATATATATATATATTTTTATTTTCAAATAACAAACCCCTTAAAAAAAGTCACCCTTTATAACATATTCTCTGTACTGAAAATTGTCAACTTATAAGCTTTTCTGTATACAAATTCTTTACGGCTTTTGAAAAATGTCTGTTGTTGTTGTTGTGTTTTTGTGTCACATTGTTAGTGTCTACGGCAGTTATGCGCTGCGGTTCTCAACGCTGTGTTATGTTGCCTTATCCTTTTAGGACACGTGTTTTCTTTAGCCATGGAAATCCAGCTGCAACTGACAAGCAGCAACCAGCATCAGAAGGAAGCAAAATTTTCTTTTTCATGGCAAAAGAAAAACACGTTTTCCTTGCATGCTGGCATTTATTTTGCGTGTGCGCTCAAAAGTATGCCATAATAAAATGTCGAGCAGAGCTCAGCGATGCATTAAGTAGGAGGTTGAAAAAAAAAAAGTAAAAAAGAGACGAGTTACATATTATATTTCCACTTCAGAGGGCTAAGGCAAAAGATTTCTGTTTAAAATTTAAATAGTCCAAGTATGAACTTTGTTGATACCCAACTCAACACAAAAGCCCTAAACGATGCATAAATACAAGAAGGAAAACCTAAATTAAGTAGTAAAGGCAAGAGACCAGACCAGGAAGCTGTCCAGCAGCAGCAGCAGCAGCAGCGGACGTTGTTGAGACATCACTCAAACACTAAATTGACAAAAGATGTCATTTTGAAGACAAGGTCAAGACACAATGTGCTGGAATGATGATAATAAGCTTTTACATGCTCTGATGAAGTGATAAATACATTCTGATGATGACGATGATGAGGATGCAGAAACTAGCTGCCTCCGGCATATGTGCGGGGGAGGTCTATAATTGAAGCTCTACTGTGACAATGTCGAGAAGCAAATAAATTAGCACACAACGCGGCGTATGATTAATGGGGTTGATTTCAGTCTCTCTCTCTGTGTGTGTGTGTGTATGGTTGGGTCAACAACCATTTTACAATCGACTTGGTGTAGATGAGTAGCCGCGAGCCAAGCTGAACTTCATCTAAAACTATTCAAAGTAAATGGCATAATTCAAAATAATGGCTAAAGTCAAAGGGAACTGTGACTAGAGGTTAACTATACCATTAAGACTAAGTGTTGACTGAGTATAGCGGTTGAGGACTTTATTTTAAGAATTTAAAAGACCAATTTTTTTAAAAATTAAATTTATCTTGTTGTGGCTTTGCATCTACACAGAGAAAAAAAAGCTACTCGAAAATGTAGGATTTTCAACCCATAACGTTTCGTGTAGCTTTTCAACACGTCGCCTGTAGCTTTTTCATTTCAATACGTGGCGTTTAGATATTGAAGTCCTACACGTTTCGTGTAGCTTTTCAACACGTCACGTGTAGCTTTCTCATTTCAACACGTTACGTGTAGCTTTTCAACACGTCACGTGTAGCTTTTCATATCAACACGTTACGTGTCGTTCTCTTGAAAATCCTCAGTTCTCTTCAAAATCCTACATTTTCGTGTAGCTTTTGCATTTTTTGTTTCTCTGTTTAATACTTAAAAATTTATGGGAAAAAGCTCGCAATAAATGTTAGCTGCATACTGAGAGAAGACTTCTTGTTTCGTGCTGGTTCGTATCAGTTAACCGTTTCTAGTGATTGAAAAACATTTATACAAAAAACTTGCTTTGCGCATATGTTTGCTGCGGATTTTTATTCAAGCAAACCAATTAAAGCTTGTTGGCTCTCTGAATATAATCAAGTTCGTCTTCATTTCATTGCAATTCGGGTGTGTGTTTATTCAGTTAACCGAGAATCACTTCGTAGGAGTTTTTGCATGGGCAAAGCCGCGCTGCTGACAGAGATGGAAAAGTCTGAGAAAGAGGGCTAGCCAAATGCGAGAGAATAGAAAAACGATTTACTTGCAAACATGTTCAATCAGCCGACTCTCACACAAACATGTTCAATCAGACGGCTCACACTCAACCGCTTGTAGCATTTGATGATTTTGTGCAAGGCTGAGTTTTGTTTTGAAATTTTGTGTACTATATGATGAAATCTCTGTTCGTTTCTGTCGAGAGACAGAAAGAATGCAGTTTACAAAACGCGGCACTGTGCACAAATTTTTTCTCAATTCATATTTATTCCCAAATATTTAAGAATTTCAATATTTTCGAACTTTTCCTATTCTCGACCCATGGAAGAAAATAACAACTACCTCAGTGAAATGAGTATGTTTTTATCTATCTTTTCTCTAATAGCAACGGCAAATTTGTTGGTAGATGGTGTAGATGCCTATGCAAAATTCTTCTTTGGTCAACATTCTTAGTATCGTTATTATGAATTTTGTGTGGTGTAATCGCATTTTCTTAGGAAATAAGTATATGTGATGTGAGTTTAGCGGTAAGCGTCCCGTTAACCCGGTTAAACTGGTTTCATCACTGCTTAACTTAATTTTCTTGCGTGAGTCTACTTAAGTATCGTCTAATAACATGTTCAATTCGGTGCAAGCACTTTATAGTGTATAACACCGTGCAACACTAAAAGGTTGATAGAGTCGAGACCAAAAAATTCTAAAAGGGTATGATGGTAGTACAAAAACCTTCACTGGGTTTGATCTGGTTAGCTGCCGTTTTCTATTTATTGCACTTTGAAGATTTCAGCCTCTGATTGGGATTCGCAACTCCATATCTAAAAAACTATTTGGAATTTCGCTTTGACGTCTAAGAGGAAGTTGTTGCTCTTGTCTAAGCTTACAAAACATTCTTAAGTAGCAAGTCAAAAAAATCACATCTATATACTCAAAATTACAAAAATGGGTTAAAGTCATCTTGGGTTTTCCCTTAATTTGTAATGTTTTTCAACTTTGTCTTGAAAACTGTAACGAATTTGACAAAGCAATGCAGGACAAAAACGTAGCTTGGACTTAAATAAACCAACGATTGGAACATACAAACTTCATTCGATTGGTTCTTCGTATAGTTACGGGCCCTTAAGCATGTAGAATTGGAACCAAAACTCGCAAAATGGCAATTTTTGGTACCAATTGGCTGACACAATCCAAAATTTTGAATGTTTTGTATTAAATCAAGAAAATAGTTAGAAAACATAATTTAAAAACTGTAATTAAAAAAATTTAATTTATTTTACTTTTTTACCGAAAATGTTCGTTTTTTCGAGTTTTTATGACAGTTGTACGTGCTTATGGGCCTATAACTACATGAAAGAGTAACTAAATGAAGTTGGTTCGTTCTAACGGTTTGCTTATTTTTGTCTAAGCTACAACTTTGTGATGTGTTACTTGTCCAAATTTGAAACGGGTTTCAAGATGAAGTTGAAAAACTGAAAAGTGGTCAAAGCTTGGCTTTTTCGCGCAACATTTGTAATTTAGATTACGAAGAAGTAATTGTTTTGATTTGCTACAAAGAAATGATTTGAAGGCCAAGCCAAGAGCAACAACTTTTTTTAAGATTTAAAAGAAAACTTCAAAATAGTTATAGTTTGTACATAGAGTTCAAAAATGTGTCACGGTGCAAGTAGTGTTCCGTTTTGATTTACTTTAAGTCGAAGTTCATCCCGCAAACGGTATTTTAAATAGATTAGATCAAGGATGCCCTTGCCTACAGTCATTTAATAGGGCAAGAGGGTCCGAATTTTGTATTCTTCGTAAAGCTTTTGCTCTCGTAATCATGTGCATGGCACATATACTTATTTCACGATCTTAACTTTTGAAAACCTACCAGATTGTATCTCTATAAATTATAGCTGCCATAGGAACGAACGTTTTAGAAAGAACGAGAAGGCCAAACTAACTTCGTCTGTGCCGAAGTTTTTATACCCTTGCAAATGCTGTTTGTGAAATGTCAGAGTTTAAGAACGCTTACATAAAAATCTAAAAAATTTTTAACTAAAACCCATTTTCCGACAGATGAACATCTGATTTCGACCATATTTCGCGGAATCTTTTTGAAAACATATCAAATTAACAATCGCGGAGTTTAAGGAAGATAAAATTTAAAACAGAAAAGTTTTTTCTCACTAAGACTCATTTTCCGACCGATCGGTCCTATGGAAACCATAAGATATAGTCACCCGATGTCGATCAACTTTTTCAAAATAGTTTGAAAGCGTTTAATATTAAGAATCACCGACCTTAAGAACGATTTACTTGATAACAAAAAAGTTTTTTCACTAAGACCCATTTTCCGACCGATCGGTCCTATGGCAGCTATATGTTATAGTCATCCGATTTTGACCAAAATTTGCAAATCGGTTTGAAAGCATATAATATTAATTATGGCCGAGTTTTATGACGCTAGTATTGAAAACAAAAACGTTTTTTTCCGACCGATGGTTCCTATAACAGCAAAAAGATATGGTCATCCGATCTTGACCAAAATTTGCAAATCTATTTGAAAGCATATAATATTATATTAATAATGGCCGAGTTTAATACCGCTAACATAGAAAACAAAAAAGTTTTTCTCACTAAGACCCATCTTTTGACCGATAGTTCCTATGGCAGCTATAAGATGTAGTCATTTGATCCGGTCGGTTCCGACATATTAGCAGCGTGCAGTAAAAAGAAGACTCTGTGCAAAATTTCAACTCGATAGCTTTAAAACTGAGAGACTAGTTTGCGTAGAAACAGACGGACAGACAGACAGACGGAAAGGCAAAGCTCAATCGACTCAGCTCGTCCCCCTGATGAAGAATATATATAGTCTATGGGGTCGGAAAATTATCAGTTCAAGCTCAAAGCTTATTGATTAATGATGATACGGAGGAAGTAATTTGACTATTACTATGAAAGATTAAGGACCGATTTCGCATCTCTAAACTTACAATTTTCTCTGTTATTTGTAAGTTTATTTAAGAAAGATGAGAAATCGGCACTAAAACAATTTGTTCCTTTGAACGCCAAAAGTGCTCAGTAAGGTTTGCCATTTCACCATGAATAGGCTAACAAACGAACATCGCTTGCAAATTATCAAAATTCGTGCTCTGCGAGAAATGTGTTTTTTTTTATCGAAAAATTGTCTTTAGCGACGATGCTAATTTTTGGCTCAATACATAAACAAACAGAATTGCCGAATTTTGTCTGCAGAGCAGCCAGAGGCAGTTCAAGAGCTGCCAATGCACTGTCAGCGGCGGCATCATCGGAACGTATTTTTTCAAAAATATTGAAAATCGCAACGTTACTGTCAATGGAGCAAAAATGAAAGAAATGAACTTTGTTGACATGTCGTTTCAACAAGACGGTGCCATATGCCACAAGACATGCGAAAATATGGACCAATTGAGAGGCGAGTTTCTTATGTTTTGGACCAGTCCATTGGCCCCCAAGTTCATATGATTTGACCCCACTAGACTATTTTTGTGGTGCTACGTGAAGTCTGTCGTGTTCTATCCAGCTAGAATTGCAGCCTTGGAAGACTTAATGCTGAAAAAGTATGCCAAAATTTGAGATACAACTATAGCTACTTTTAACTATGTTCAGTAGTTTTTGTGTAACGAACATAAGTACGGTTCTTTGTCAGTACTTTGAGAATCCTACTTTCAAGTAATGCAAAATTGCATCGGAAATTACTTCAATAATTTTTAATTAACAATAATTACATTTTTTTTGGTACAATTATTTAAATAATTGTAATTGTAATCGTAATTTTGAATAACGAACTAATTGTAATTGTAAGGGTAATTGTAATGGTAATTGTAATGGTAATTGTTATGGTAATTGTAATGGTAATTGTAATGGTAATTGTAATGGTAATTGTAATGGAAAGTTTGATGTACAGCCCTGGTAATAAGCTAGTCTGTATGCATTTTATTAGGATATTGAAAAAATTAACTATGCAACGAACTGAAATACTTTTTTTAACCAAAGTTTTATTTCAAATGAAGGAAATTCTATTCGTTCGCTCTTATTAAAGAGCTGGAAGATGGATTGAATACAATTCAAAACTGAAATCGAAATTCTTTTTATCATAAAATATTTTTAGCTTGTCATTTGTGAATGTTTCCCTCCAGCAGAGCCTGCACAATAATACAGCTGTCTCATCATCATGAGCCTTTTGACTACTTCTCCTTCTATTCATCATTATCTCATCCTCGTCAATGTCTACTCTTCTAATGGTCTACAAATTACATTTATCAGAGGTCAAAGTCATGACACATTACTCCAATTGCTACTGAAGATGATATGTCAAGAAAAGAAAAAAAAAAAGAGAAAGAAAAACAAATCTTTGCCTCAAGAGATTGACCTTTTTTTGCAAAGAAAGAAAAACTTTCGTACCGGAGAAGATAAATAAATAAATAGCCGTCACTCGCCTAAGGTCAAGAGACATCAATCGATTTTGCGTTTAACATAAATATTTGATAATCACACGTGGCCTGTCAATTGGGCGGCTAACCCTTATCATACCTTAAATCCGCTATTGCTGGCCTGGCGAAAGAAACGAAAGGAGCTGGGTGTATCGATGGTATGCTGTCGCGAGAGTACACCATGACTGCTCACACTCGACTGACGAAACCAGGGCAAGGATATCTTACGTCGACTCTTGCGCTGAGCTGGCTGCTGTTGCACCGAGGGAAAGGTGAACGGTGACGGTTCAGACTTGGAGTTGGAAGTGTCGCCGCCAACTGGAGCTGTGTTTGGCGGTGGAGGTGATGTGGTGGCATCTTCTTCTAATGTACACAACGGTGTATTCTGTGCTGAATCAGCCAGTGAGGGTGAGGGTGAGGGATCTCCCACCGCAATGGGAGCACTTAAAGGTAACGGTGTATTGGGCAGCGAGACATAGCCACTGCCGGCACTGTCCCGCTCTAAGCTCTGTTGGTCTCCAGTGCTGTGGCATTTGAGACGATCCAAGGAAGTTTTCTTGCCAACATTTGCATCGGAAGAGTCCACGCTGTTCATGCGCTCGTTTAGGAATTTTTTAACACTTTTCATTTTGTATTTATTTTTTCATTTTGATTTTATACTGTGGGGAAGGGGGGGGAGGGATTTATTTTTAAAACAAATTTGAATTTTTAGCCACAAAATCGATAAAGTTTGCTCAACGCCCTTTTCAACTTTGGGGAGTGTGTGTGTGTGTGTTGGCGGAGAGGGTGGAATGGTTTTATTTTTAAATGTTTACCCTGATTGGTTTTTACAGGGATCTGTGTGTCTGCCGTTTGTATCTATTAAGTATTTGTGTTGGCATTGACAGCTTCCCTGATTTATTTACACATTTATCAAAAACTATAGTTCAATCAATTCAATGTTAAAGTGCTTGACTTTTGTTTATTAACACAAAATTATGTTATATAATTTGATATTTCTTTGTATTTTTCAGTTTTGTTTGAATTTCGCTTGTTTATATATAATTATATACATTTTTTTGCACTTTGTTTTCATTCCATTTCTGCCTAGAGATAAAAAGCTGCTGCTGCTGCTGCTGCCTCACTAATTTATCTTGAAATTTTCACGTTTTGTTTACTTGTACGTATATTTTTGTTATTTTTACACTTTGGTGTTTGTTGCTGCTCTCAGCTGACGATGCCGCCGCCCAGGCACTGCCGCGTGTTTCTCACAGTTGTGGCAGGTGCGCCATAACGGACACCACACTTGGTCCGTTCTGTTGGACTGGGCAATTATGATTAAACAAATTTCAGTTTCAATCGCAACATCGCAATTGCCTCCTCACAAATAGTTTAACGTCAAATCGCGTGTACCATTTCAAAAAAAAAAAAAAATTATATTCTTTCCGATTTTAATAGTCTAGTGACGAAAGCATATTTCAATGCCAAATTTGGGTTATACAAATATTTTAGTTTGTAGTCTATGAATTTCTTTTTGAAATAAAAATATTGAAACTTCAATGCTGTGCTGCGATCTGGATACTTTTCAACTCAGTGGAAGAAATCGACAATCATAATGAATAATCAGAAGATTCATCATATAGACCCATTAGCCTACACTGAGAAATCCATCATATAAACCAAGATTATCCAATCTTAAAACGCAGGCGACACATGGTGTCTATGAATTTCCACAGAGACGAGATAATCTACACCCATACGATTATTATAAATCTTAAGATCATTTATAATCGACTTTTAGATGAAACAATCTCATTTTTATACTCTGTACCGAAGGTACATAGAGTATATTAAGTTTGTGCAAAAGTATTTAACAGGGAGAAGTGAATCGTCTTCTCGACCCTATAAAGAATATATATACTTGATCAGCATCTAGAAGCCGACGTCGATATAGCCATGTCCGTCTGTCCGATCCGTCCGTCCGTCTGTCCGTCCGTCCGTATAGCAACGACCAGAGATACTCAGGGATGGTAAGAGATAGAGGTTTGACATGTATGGGACATATATTTCTTATACTTGTTCAGGCAGATCAAGTCGTATTTTCAATGTATTTGTCACGCCCCCTCCCGCCCCCGCAATTTGAAAAAAACGTTATAAGCTCCCACAGTTTTGTAGATAGATTGGTTCGTACACTTCGTAAGAGATCAATCTAGTAATTCAAGATTTTTTATCGATAAAAAATGATAAAGATCGGATGAACGATACTCAGAGTTATGAGCAAAAAACGGCCAGTTAACCGCGTTGTGCGCTCTCTAAGTTTCTCTCTCTCTCACATCTAAGATTGCCTCTCTTGACTCGTGAGCAAATGCGAGGGTAGTAAGGGTACAGAGTTTGTTATAGTCGGGCTTTAAGACCGAAACTTTCTTATCTTGTTTAATATGAAAAAAACAAAAGACAAAAAAAAATAAAGAATTTTTATTTTTTGCTGATGGGTGGGAGAGGGTGGTGTGATTGGTTGGTTTAGTAAGTTGTTTTAGTTATTAACATTTTCTTCTTTCTGAAAAACTTATATAAATTGTAAATTATTAATCCATCGATACTGGGAATTGAGCTCGGTACCTTTTGAGCACCGAAACACTGACACCGCCGCTTTACCATCGAGCGTCAACTGTTAGGCCCAACCATTGGCAGTATAAGAGCAGAGATTTTGGCAGCCTGAGTTCTTCTACTGCAACTGGCTGCGCTTAACAATTGACCCCCTATGGCAAAATCGACTAATCGGCCGTGCCAATGTGTTATTGAACGAAGAGGTCGTGGTTCGAGTCCCAGGAGGGGTGGGTTGCACTGCAACCGGAAATTGTTTTTTTTTTTAGCAAAATAAATCTATATCGGGTGTGTCCCAGAAATCTCTAGAGGTTTTCGTATAAACGTTAGCATTTCATATTATAGCTGTTTGACCCTATATGCAAAGGGGCACAAATATGCCGGACTACTAGATTAGATGACGAAAGTTGAGAGATTTGAAACCGCCTGCTCAAAGCCAAGGAGATTTAATGCGTTCGGTTTCCCTTCCATATGATCTAGTAGCCGGTCTTATTCTTTTCACTTCACAAATAAAGTAGTCCAAGTTAAGTTCGAAGTGCAATCGTTTATACGAAAATCTCTAGAGATTTCCAGGACACCCCTGTATACATATTATATATCAAAAAAAAAATTTCAACTGAAGCTTTACAGAAAACTGTAGGATGGTTGATAAGTTGCGAGATGATAAATCTAGTTTTTAAGATTTCTAAGCTCATTTCAAGGTTTTTCAATCTTGTTTTTATAAGATTGCAAGGTTCTTGAAAACGAGATTTTCAATCTAGATTTTCGATTGATTTTTTTTCTCAAATTCTTGCTTATCAAAAGTATTTGAGAAGATATTGGTTCTTTTTTCTGTTCGTCAAAATGAGTACACAACGGAAGAGTTCAGCATTGGAGCCGGAGTGCCACAGGCAGCGTTTTCGGTCCTTTTCTGTAGGTATTGTACACTGCCGACATTCCAACAGACCCCCGACTAACAATATCCACTTTTGCGAATGATACGGCAATTCTAAGAAGATCACGATGTCCAATTATCGCATCACGACTTTTGGCAAGCCACCTAGCTCACGTGGAGTAGTGACTGGCCAACTGGCGCAAAAAAATTAACGAGCAAAAGTGTAAACACGTGACGTTTACACTCAACAGAAGCACCTGTCCCCAGATATACCTAAACGCGACTATGATACCACTATCAAACGATGTTGTTTACCTAGGTGTCCACCTCGACAGAAGGCTCACTTGGCGCAAACACAAAGACTCGAAAAAACTTCAAATAAGGCCTTCACTGGCTTATTAACTCCTGTTCCCCTCTAAAACTGGAATACAAAGTTTTTTTGTACAAAAGCATCATAAAGCCTGTCTGGACTTAGGGCTCGCAGCTATGGGGAAATCCTTCAAAGATCACAATCAAGAATTCTTAGAACACTCACTGGAGCACCATGGTACAACGAGTGTATCCACAATGACCTGAGGATCCCATTGTTCGAAACTGAAATACAGCAACTAAAATGCAAATATTCTGAAAAGCTTCTAGCCCACCCTAATGAACTTGCAAAATCTCTCACCCTGCAAGCAACGCATTCTCGCCTCTGAAGAAAGGACCCACCGACCCAGCGACTGAATTAAAGGGCCGCAGAACATAAACTACCTTCAATAGGGGATGGTTGTATAATAGTTTCCAGATAAAGATTTCAAAAATTATTGTTAGTCTCATTAAGAGAAGATTTAATAAATACTAAAAATAACTTAAAAAAAATATATATATTGACATGTGCAGCTTATCTTTAGGGGTTTTCATGTATGTTTTAACAACCTTTATGATAATTAAACCTTCAAGTTTTTGCCGGCTCTAGGTCTCGTTATGTTGGTACATAACTTTAAAACAGGGACACACCACACCACAAAGGAGGTTAGTTGACCGAACAGCTGTTTCAATGGTATCTCTACCATATCATCAGCGGTCTTCACCTGGTACCACAATTAGAAAACAACTCCCTCCTCATGCCTGTAATGCCATAATCGTTTGGGAACTCGAATGCGATTTAACAGTTTCAAAGTTATGTACCAACATAACGAGACCTAGAGCCAACAAAAACTTGAAGGTTTATGGGTTTTCTTTAAAAGTCTTTTTTCATATTTCCGAAAATCAATGTACCCGAAATAAATATTTTTCTTATAACCGTAACCCTGCAACTTTTATTAACAGAAACAAATATATGGGATAATTTCTGTTTTTCCTCTACTAGTAAAAATTTCGATTAGATGTACATATGTGCATTTCCGCAGCTACGAACGTGACAATCGTACGAATTTTGTTGCCTTAATTATGAAGAAAAACAAAGAAAAAGTTTACCATAAATTTCCGCATATTGATTTTTGGATAGCACTTGAGTAGCACTTTATTTAAAGTAAAAGCTAAGAGTTGTAGACAGTAAGGTGCCAAAATACAGGCAGACAAAAAGGCATACGCAACGTGACAGAATACGGAAGTGCGTTTTGTCTGATCTCACAAAAAAGCAAATCTCTGCGGAATGCGTTCGAGTTTTTTAATGCAACTTACTTTAAAATGATCTGCAATGTTGTTGTAACTATATATTTATAGCTGATTCGGTCAGAAATAAAATTTTGTTGTTATTATATTTGCCTCATTATGATACGCAACGTGACAAGCCTTTCTCTAACGCTGTTCTTGTGATGCTTTTCAAAAATTTATATATGTATTTTTGCGTAATCCTAAAAAACATAATAGTTTGGATTCAGCAACATATATTGATAAACATAAGATAAGTTAGCTGCATAAAATGAATCGATGTTTTCTGTTTTTGGTTTACCTTTCTGTGGAAATGCCCATTGTACAATTTGTGGAAAACTCGTTCCACAGAACTGCTCTACTGAATCCCATATACATATACAATACTTGACAGCTTGTCGCCGGTAACTTAAGAACTTGTGCTGTGATCTTGACAATGAATGAAAGTGAGAAATGAATTATTTTTATTGGCATTTTGACTCTTAATAAGTTTGCTTATGGAAACTACTGTTACCTTAACATTTTTGAAGTGCGCAATGCCTCGATCAAAAACAAACATTTTCCGGGAATTGTTTTCTTATACCCTTTGGTAAACTAGAAATTAAAGAAGCCTGCGGTTTGATGTGCTTAGTGGATAGCAGACCATTTTCAGTTGTAAATGACGTGCTGGCTTTTGAAAAATCAAAAACCCAATTATCAAAGGCTTGGGATGCGAAAATGTTGGAAATGATGTCAGGCCTTCTTGCAAAGGACATTCAAAACGAGAGCGAAGGGAATATATCACTCGGCCACCCTTCTTAAAAACGTTATCATAAAAGTTCTGAATCGATTTGGGACAGGTATACTCCACTGATAACGGACGCAATAGGTTAAAAAGGGGGAAAGAAAAAAGTGAAGTGAGTCAGCTAAACATACCCATTGAAAATGAGGAAAAAGGGATCATGAAGTTGTGCAAATGTATGTAACATGGAGAAGGAAACATTTCCGACACAATTAGTCATGCTCCCATTTTCGCTTTCGCAAAAATATTGCGATTTTGAGTCCAAATTTGGTCCAAAAACCGGTTTGAAATCGCAAAAGTTTTGCGAAAGTGAAAATGGGAGTATGGCTGTATAAAATTAATATATTCTTGATCAGCATCAACAGCAGAGTCGGTATAGCCATGTCCGCCTGTACGAACATCTAGATCTTAGAGATTGGAATAGCTAGAGCAACAAAATTTGAAATGTAGACTTCTAATAAAATAAATGTTGAATATTCCCACAATTTTTAAGATATCATCTTACATTTACAGCTTATATAAATCTTACATTTATATACCCAACATGTATAATCTGTGAAATTTTCAAATAGATCGGTTAATTAATAGACTTGTGTTATACGAATTCACCTTTTGTCATATATTTGGGCAGTGATATATAGTTAATAAAAATGTGTTGCCTACTTTTAGATGCTCTGTTAACGAACATTAAGGTAGGCTATTTAACATTTCTTCCGCTGCGTAACGGGTATATCGAAGTCGGGCAGGGCCAACTTTAACTTACGGTCTCGTTTTTTACATCTGACTTACTTTACTTATTCTGCACATTGAACTATAATATCCAACCATTTGGTTACTTTCTTAACAAAAACATATGCTTCTAACTATTTACATAGAAGAGCGTTCAAGCAACACATGTTTAAGTATTACGCTACGTTTCGCCAACGCGTGAAAATTTGCATAAGTTTGTGGAAATTTGCAACGGCCATTTAGAAATGTAGAGTCAATGTGTATGAGTGTGTGCGTGCTCGCACAGCTGCTCGCTAAGTGGTGACAGGCCCATGACTGGGAAGGGAAGTGATGGGTTTTTTTACGTTTTTTTTTTGTTGTTTTTTTGTGTGTGGTTCAACCGCTGGCAATGGCATTAAAAAGTTTTGCTACTTTGTGTGTGCTTTACACCCACTGAAACGACAACGTTTGACATTTTGTGACGTTGACAAAATGCCAGAAATTCCGTTTACTTCACCCTCCACCCTTAATACTTTCATTTCATTCACACGAAAGTCAACTTAATTCAATTTTTGCAAATGAATGCACACACAATAGAAAAGTGTGTGTGTGGGGGGAAAATGGAGCTGGCTTAGATTTCAAACTAAATTAATTTTAGAGCCTCAAAAAGTCTGGCTTGATGCTAAACAAAAAAACAAAGTTAAAACAAAGCAGCTTACAGAAACTTTTGCTTGCTCTTTAATTGCACATAAAATAACAACAACAAAAGCAAAGAGGAGCAGGGCAGAATAATGAAAGCACAGAGAGAATAAAAGTGTAATGGAAATTAAGTAATCGCAGAAGGAACAATCTTAAAACAAATTTAAAACAAATTTCAATTTAGTTTAGAGTAGAATAAAATTGTAGTTTTTGTAGAAATGGTAAAAACTGATAATGATTGAATCGGAATATTCATGAAACAGCTGTACAGTCAACTAGACTCCTGTGAGGTGTGAACAAACATAGCTAATTGATCTGGGGCCTACTGAAAGTTCTATGAGAACAGATATTCTAAAATTTAGTACAGAACTAACGCAATTTGGGCGCACTTTTTTGCTTTAATAAAATCCGAGAAATATCTAAAGTCGTAATCAAAATATCAAGTCAATTTAAACAAATATTTCATAAATCTTCATAAGTCGCCTAAAGACTTAAAGCATATTTTTCTGTACTCTCCATTTGGCTGGCTTTAGAGTGAATAAATTTTAGCAAAATGTTAACTAAAATTTTCTTCAGTTTTAGGTTTAGAGAATCGCCCACATTTTGGGTCAACTCTGCGTCCTTCATTTGGCATTTGTTTGCACTACATTTCCATGCTCCCTCTCCAAGCTTAACAAATTGATATTATTTCTATGAAATGCTTACTATCGTAAAAGGGGTTAGGCCAAGACCCACCCCAACGCAAATTAAATTGCAATGCATTGCCTCAATATTTATAATGACCAAAACATGTCGTGCCCTACCACTAACAACAACAACTACAACCGCAAAACTCTATCGCTATGGAATATTAAAATGCAATAGATAAGCGTTAAATTAATTGCCATAAACATGCTCATGAAATACGAACACTCTCTTATGCCAAATGCCATTTTACCCAGAACAAAAACAAAAGTCGACTAGCACCATGAGATGTCCCTGAAGGCAATTCTCCGAACAGAGGAAGCCAGTGTGTTGATTTATATAGAAATATAAATTAGTTTAGCAGAATTTATGAATTTCATAAATGAAATTATATGATTATGCCATTTAACAAGCTTTATGAATAGAATTTCAAAGTTTTGGGTGTTAAAAGGAAGTGAATGCAAGAGTTAAATTTTTGGAAAATTTTACCATTGAGGTTTAAGTGGCGAAGAGTAGTTTCTAAAACTGTTTAAAGGGAGGTGGCAGTAATATTTGCACGAGTATGACGAAGAAAATACAGATTATTTTAAACAAACTGGAAGTTTGAACTGCATTTTGCATTTTATGTTTGGAGACTTTGACTAAAGTTTGAATTATAATTTAAAAGATTTTCATAACTAGAAAATGTGAGTTTTTTTTTGGTACAGAAAACAAACGTGTTTGAGAAGATGGACACATATTATCTATCTAAATTTTTATATAAGAAAATGTAATTTCTTCAAGTTCTGTGACACCGACGGATTTTTCGAGCGTTTTGCCAGCCAATAAATTGATTTTTCTAGGACACCCCTTTCTATAACTCAAACCAGACTGGTCGTCTAAACAGCTGTTTCAATAACCATTTGGTTATATCTTTAGAACTTATATAGAGCTTGTTAATTCCAACTTATACCCAATGTCTTTATGGGGGGTAACACAGAAATCTCTAGAGATTTTGACGACGGTTGGTGTGTAAATCTCTCGTAAAAGAGATAAAAGAGATTTAATTTTCTTATGCAACAGTCTAGTTCGACGGTTGGTGTATAAGATAATGGTCCAGTTAAAACAACTGCGTTGCGTGTTTCGCCAATACTTTATACCAACTTTTATTCATAATTTTGCTTTCATTGGTATAATATTTCACGTTTTTGCTGTTAAGTCGCTTTGGAATTCCCAAGTGGAGGCAACTGCTGGCTGGCAGTAGGTAGGAAAAGATCGCTGATGATTAAAAGCAGGGATGCTCCTGAAACAGCTGTACGGTCAACCAGCCTCATATGTGGTATTGTGTGTCCTGTTTAAAGTTATGTGGAAACATAACGTGTAAGTTTCATATGAAATTCAAGTCATTTTCTCAAAATATGTTATATGTTAAAATTTAAAAATAATCTCGCTCTTTTCATTGAGTTACACTTGGCAACCTTGGAAGTATATTTTCTGTCAATGCTAACTGGGGTTGGTTGGCATATTCGGTTGGGTTGGTTTGCGTATTGGCTTAGGTTGGTTTGCCATCCTTTGGTAGATTTTTTTTAAGATTCCATTTGTAAACAAAATAGTTAAGGTGGTAAGGTTTGAAACTAGTCATCTAGGAATTGCAACTCGCTTGGAAAAAGCTTCTTTATCCAAGTTTTGAAAAGATTTTCAATAGGGAACGACGCTATCAGAAACAGGGCTGCAAGCCTCATAAAAATCGACAGGGGTTCACTCTGGAGTTCGAACCCACGAAACTTATTGGGTTCGGAAGGTCGCTGAAACTAGGTTCGGGTTCGAACCGTTTTCTTCAGAAAACATGTACGTAAATTGTAACAAACAAAAGTTGAAAGGCTTAATAATATAATATTCGAGCTTGGATCATCGAACATTTTAGCAGGGCTCCAATCAATAAGTAATGGAGCAATAAGTATTAGAGATAAAATTTACTCTAGCGAAGTTAAGGGATAGTCAGCATTGTGATTCTTCTTGTCTGCATAGGAAATCACAGTGGTTAGAGAGAGACGGCACTCAGAGAGCATAAGTGAAAGCAAACAGCTGACTAATTTCTGACTGCGCAACCGTTCAGTCAATTATTCTACATTTATGTTTGTTCATAACTTTTAAAACAAGGCACACACACAAAGGAGAATGGTCGACTGTACAGCTGTTTCAAGAACCTCCCGGTTTTATCATCACCAAGCTTTGTCTATCGTCCTCGACTTGTGGGGAAAATTCTCTTCCCTTAGTTAACACACTTGGTATAAGTTAATCTTTCATTATTACTGACTATCGGTGGATAAAACAAATATGTAAAATTGTCTCAAACAGCACCTCCAAAGGAGGGCCAGGGCCAAGCTTCTCTTAATCTGGTAAAACAAATACATGAGTAGAAAAAGTGCGCTAGACTGATACTTGTGTTGCAAGAACAGCTAAAACAACTAATGCGACATTGTTGAGTTCTTTACAATGATAGTTTTTCCAAAACTGCGTCGCAAACTAACTTGCTTGAAATTGTGAACAGCAACCAAGTCCATGCGAATCGGTGCACACAGACGGCGCAACAGCTGCATTTTGGGCGATCGAAATTCGCTGATAACGGTGGTTTTTTCTGTTGTTTGTTGTTGGGCTGCTCCCAAACTCAAATTTTAGGCCCACCGCTGGTCTACAGCTTCAATTTAACAAATATGTTGATGAGTTTTCCCAAATTCAAAAAGATCAATGCTACATTTTGAACCCGATCTATCAGAAATGCTGGTTGAAATTCAATTTCAAATCATTTCAACTGAAAATGGTCAAACTCGTCTTGTAAACTTATTTATTCATTATATTTTGAACTCGGAAAATCGACACAGGGTCGAAAATTTGAACACATTTTTATCTTGACTTTTGCAATTTCAAACTGGTTTTTGTACCAAATTTTGATTCAAAATTGCCAAATTTTTGCAATAAGCGAAAATGGAATCATGGTTATATATCTTAGCAACTTACTTTAGAACTTTCCTGATGGATTTATAATATACTATAGTGTATCAAATCAACTGTCCAACAGTTTAATCATGTATTTCTAACCACTTTGTGGTCGTAGATACTGTCAGAACATTAAGATAATACAAATGTTTTGCTTTTTGATAGCACTCTCTCAAAAACATACACACACACACATCATTTAGGTACACATGCACAAATAGCGATCGTCTTGCAGTGACAGCAGAACTTGTCACTCTACTTGCCAGGGGTGGGATGGGATGAGTCCAATGGAACATGTCCCGCAAATGAAACTGCTACTCAAGTGACTAAAGACGTGAAAAAGGTCAAAGGAAGCAGCAAATTGTGTGCCCGGGGCGGATGCTGCTACTGCTGCAGACATTTTGCTAAGCTCATTTTTTGTTTTAGTTTTTTTTTTTGCTTGTTAAGCAAAAAATTCTACAAAGGGTTTTCCGTTGTGCCTCTGTGCCGCCTCCCTCTCTTCGAATATTTGCGTAAAAATGTTTACCCTGCTTGTAGTTTATTTTATTTATATTGTTATTTTAGGCAACAGCAGCTTTTTATCATATTTATTTACGGTACTTGGAATTTGCGGTTGTTTTATTTATATAAACTTTTGCTGAATTGTTTACAAAACTGAAAATTTATGTAATCTTTGTTTTGATTGATTTATAAATTCTATTTTCTAATTGTTATCTTATCAACTGATAAAAGTCACTTTGGGGGGAACAAAAAACGTCTTCATACAAATTTAGAAAAATAAATGCTGCTTCTGTCGTGTTTTTTTTGGATTATTTGCACTTGAATTGGTTTTGAGACGTTGTTAGACGAAAGTCAGTTTGAGTAGAAGATGCAGCAGCAGCACTTTAAAGATAGTTGAGAGACGAGTAACAGCCGCTGCCACTGCTGCTGCTGCCGCTGATGTTCTTGAGGACTGCGACAATGTTTGACCGGGCGGCGCGCATCTGCAGGCAGGCAGCAAAACGAAGGTTAAGAAGAACAGAAAGAAGCACCCGACAGCGACGACAGCGACACCACCAACACCACGACGACGACGACAACGATGAACCTTTTGGCTTAAACTCTACGAAGCAACTGGAGCGGCTACGCAATGCCGACAGCGGCCACGACGCTTCACACCGAACAATCACAACAACAAATAGCTTAACCCATGTGCGCGATATCCCCATATACTCCCACCACTTGAATAGGGGGGGGATAGCTGGCAGTGGGCCACAGCTAGCAAACAAAAAAAAGAAAAAAGCTTTCCAGAAAATGAGAGAGAGAGAGAGAGAGTGAGAGCAAATGGCAAGCTGCCAAACATGCTGATGCAGCAACAAGGTGAGGCAATGTGGGAGAGATTTGTTTGTTAAACAAAATTTGTTTAAAGCCAAATTTTTTTGAGTCGGCTCTAATCGACTTCGATATACCCGTTACTCAGAGAAAGAAATGTTTAATAGTCCTTCTGTGTTCCTGAGAGGGAAACATCCGAAAAGTATGCAACATTTTTGAAAACCTTGAAATCTTTTTTGGAAAATTTCAAGAAGTATAGATAAATAAATGAAAGTTTGAAATTTGAGATTGATATCTTAAAAATTGTGGGAGTTATTCAACTTTTATTATTGTGGGTGCTGGCGTGATCCAGTCAAAAGTTTGAAACAAACTTGATCTGCTTGCAGACAATAGGAGTCTAGATTTCAAATTTGGTTACTCTAACTCTTCTAGTCTGTGAGATCTAGGTGTTTATACAAACAGACGGACAGAACTATATCGACTCGGCTGTTGATGCTGATCAAAAATATATGTATACTTTGTATAGTCGGAAATCGGGCTTGCATTACCGCCTAGTGGATATCTACACTAGTGCGAATTGAAGTACTTACGGAGGTAAAGACTGGAATTACTTATGGTACAAACCAACTTGGATGTACTTACAGAGGTACTTACGGAGGTACAGTCTTGAGGTACTTACGGTACAGCCAACTGTAGGTACTTACGGTAAGTACTTACGGTACATACAGTTTTTGGTACTTACTCCACTATTTACTTGTAAAGCGAAGAGGTGGCGATAGTTTACCCCCAAGAACATGTTCAGCAAAAGGCAAATACTGAAACGCATTGCTGATGGGTTTGGTGTAAGTACCTGTGGGTACTATTAAGTACCGAATTCGATACCCATGTGCTAGTGCTGCGTACTGAAGGGCAACTACGTAGCGAATATGTACTGTTAACGCCTCTATGAAAAAACTAGAACGAATAATTAGAATTATAATTATTCGTTTTTGTATTTTCAAGAATTTTGAAATCGAGCTAAATTCGTTGTCAATTGGTTTTCATAGGCAAAAGGAGTGAGGCAAGTTATCTTTGAAAGAATAGCGTTAGACTCGCTCTCACAGAGAGAGAGAGAGAGAGAGAGAGAGAGAGCATGCGCAGTTTGTCGTTGTCAGATGCGTACAAATACCAACCAGTGTTGCCAACGCCTCTACACAAAAAAAGGACGGTTGAACCCAGAAAAAAAGACAGAAAACGGACAGATTTTTTTTTAAAAGGCTAAAAAAAACAGGACAAGCTTTAAAGATTTAATGAATATCAAAAAGTTGATAGTTGGCGACCTTTATAAATTGTGGAAAATTGAGTTTAGCCGGCTCGAGGTCAAATGAAACACATAGATGTATAAGCTGTTTTTCGGTTATTTCGTTTGCTGACCGGCAACCATCTTCAGGTATAAAATTTTATACCCGTCTGTGCCGTCTAACGTGGAGTTTCGAATATGTTTATTTTCATCTGATTTATATCGATAGTGGCATTATCAGCATCAATTTCGTCTGCATTCTTTCAAATTAACCGAAGACAACTATCAGAAACTTGATGATTTTGGCCACATGTGGGGCACCAAACTTTGCTAGTGCCGCCTCCTGACGACAAGCGATGTTGAAAGTGGCTGAAACGTAATTTTGTTTTCCTTGTGCGAAGGGCACTGCATTTTGCATGTGTTTTTTTTGTGTGGCCATGTGCGCGGACCTGGTCAATTTTTGGATTTGGCAATTGCAGTATGCCTCCGGATCCGGATCCTTGGTATTCCAAGCACATCCAATTCTTTAATTCAGGTTCTCTTAACCAAGATTCGAGAAATTTTTTATTGTAAACGTATTTCGGCATGTTGAAACTTTAAAGCGCAGTGAACCGATATTCGATTCTTCTGATTTTGATTACACACAAATAAATCAGGGCAGCATCTCTTTGAAAAATGCTTATCGAAGGCGGAAAATCAATACAAAACCGATGCCACGTACTTGTAACTGATAAACTGTATGAGTGAGTGCCTTAGAACAATTAAAAAAGGATGAATAAAGGATAAAATAAAATAAAAAGGGCATTTTTTCCGGATAGGGGATGTTTCAAAATATATCCGGAAATCGCAGTTTCAAAAAGGACAGATCTGTCCGCAAAAAGTACAAATTGGCAACACTGATACCAACTGCGTTCATTTTTAAGTATGGATTCAACGAGACGTGTAGCTTATGGATGATAGTTGAGTGGGCTCAGTTGCCCGCCGTCTGTGTGTGTTTCAGTCTTCAAGGTACCGAGGTTCAACTGCCAGTAAAGTGAAAAAAAATGTTATCTATGTGGCTATCTCACATAGCCTCTTGGATCCAGAATTTTTACTCTTACAGTACTTTTGATAACGAATGCTCTTGATTTAAGAGTGAAATTCTCTTTTTATTCTCTGAGTGTAGAAATGCTGACCTTTTGGGACACCATTTTAAAGAAAAATGTCGGAAGAGGCAATTACCGACGTTCAATTGGAGGTCACTGCGCTAATACTATAGATTGCCAAAAGGCATAATGATAAGAACAATTAATTTGTTATTAATTTCATTTAAGATTCTGTGGTGCATTATTTGTGAACGTTTAAGGCCGGACCTTTTCAGTGTGGCTTTAAGACTAGTAAAGCCACCACAGACCAGATATTCACATTACTACAAATCCTGGAGAAAACCTATGAGAGAGGTATCCAAACCTAATATCTTTTTGTTGATTAGAAATTAGCCTTCGACACACCGATAAGATCAAGGTTTTTTTGAAGCTCTGTCTACCTTTGGTATACCAGCAAAGTACGTTCGACTTTGCATGATGTTAACAAAATAGGAAAGAACCTTTCCGATCCGATTTGATACCAAAAGAGGTTTTAGACAGGGTGAAACCGTATAGTGTGACGTCTTTAATCTGCTGATTCTTGTTGTTTGTAAGCTCGCAGGCTTATTTAACAGTGCTATAACAGCGCAAGGTTTTCTTAAAACGATTACCGACCCAAAAAAGTCGGTTATCGTGTTTATAGCAACAGCTTAGCAGACTCTGTTAAGCATCTGCGGAACATCAACTTATTCACATACAATTTTTTGCGTCAAGAGGACACAAATAATGACTTGTGATCTGGTCTAACCACATTTCAGACTTGCCTCACCTTTTTATTACATTTGGCTGCCAATTAGCCAAAGCTGGCAAAAAAAAGCTTTTGCCGTTCTCTTTCAAATGAGGAATGTTGAGTGCCGGAAGTAATATTATAAAATCTTTTAAAATATCAGTCATCATTTAGAAATCTGTTCTTTAAACTAAAAAAAAAAAAATCTAACAAAAATGTGCCAAATCAGTGTGTTCCCACTCAGCACACACTACATTTTCCTACTACCGAAAAACCAAAAAAGTGTCACATAAAATTTACATTAGGAAAACGTAAAGCAACGCTAAAAGCAAGTCATATATAATCCAGGCTATATATGTATGTGTATACTCTAGCTGAGTCCTCTCCTCAGAGCTACGCTACGCACTCGGCACGCAGCAGCGAGGAAAATCTCATTAAGCTATGCTATGAATTTTAAACATATTGGCTAGGACCCGCCGCGTCGAGGCGAGCGAGTGAGTCGTTGAGCCGAGCCAAAAACAAAACTAGTTGAAAATGGTTGTGGCCAATGGTAGGACAGCGCACAGCATCCCATCCATATCCATTCATTCATCCATTCAAAGAGAGAAAGAGAGAGAGAGAGACAGAGTGGGAGAATTTTGGCATAAGTGTGTTTTGAGTGAGGTAGGACTGTCAACAAAATAGAGCAAGCTTTTGTGGAAAGCGCTTAAAGCTTTAGCTACTAACAGTGTGGCATAACAGTGCTATTAACCCACTAAAGTCAGGGGAGGTGTTTGGAAACAATTTGTAGAGGAATGAATAGTAGGGGTTAGAAAAACATACAAAATGAATTAGTTTTAAAGAAGCAAAACTTCATTCAATCGCCAATTTGGATTTTAAGGGACCATTTATAAAATCCAAAAAAATAAGGAACGGCTAAAGATCCAACGGTAAAAAAAACGCGAAATTTTCAAAATTTTCATAGGACCTGAAGACGCATACATAAGAGTGTAGACCAAAAAACGCAGATTTGAGTATTTACTAGAGCGCAGACGTTGGTCAATAAGAGGTGTAGATTGAAAAGTCCAAAATATATGGCGAAATTTGCAAATAATAAGCCATAAAGTCGCGAAATTTTCCAATTTCTCATTTGAGTTTAGATTAATAATTATCATAAAGATTTGATAGATAGCAAAGTATACCTGATTGTAGACTGAACCGCACCAGAAATCTCGAAATTTGCTAAATTATATGAGTTTTGGGTATCATGGAGATTTTATAGATTGCACTTTATGATTGATCGCAATGATTCGATCGAAAAGTCTAAAAGAACGGGTAAATTGACGGTTGAAAATTTGAAAATTTTACAATTAGTTCAGATTATTATGAAGATTTGTCGGTCAATCGGTTTAAAAAAAATTCCGAAATTTGCTAAAATTCTTATATGAGCTTAGATTGTCATGAAGATCGGTAAATAGACGGTTAAATATGAAGTGTAGATCAAACGGATCAAGAATTCGGAAAATTTTATAAGTTTCATATTTTATATATTGAAGACGGGTAAATAGGAGGTGTCGGTCAATCGGTTTAAAAATATTAGAAATTTCCAAAAATTCTTATATGAGTTTTGATGGACATGAAGAAGGGTAAATGGGAAGTGTTGATCAAACAGACAAAGAAAATTCTCAAAATTTGCAAAATGTTATGAGTTTAGATAATTATGAAGATATGAGAGATGGCATTCACTTCTTCGTTTAGTGTTTCAAATTCTAAAGGGGGCGTAGCAAATAAATTAAAGTATGACGGAGCAAAGCAAGCAAAGTCTATGAATAATTACTATAGCAGTATTTGTAGCTGCTGTAGCAGCTTACGTAGTTGCTCCAAATCAATTCCGAGAATTCGATAACTAAAACTACCTTAAGACTTCGTTTCAACATAAGGTTTTACAACAATCGTTATCAGCGAGGCTCGGATGCGCACACTGCACTTTCCGCGTCATTTGTTTGTGAGGGATGTAACGCATGCACTTGTTGCGATGTCTGCTTGCGCGTAACTTCTATCGAAAGGTGTACAAATATGTAAGTAACAGCGGAGTGGCCTTGATTTTGGTGTCTATTTTAACCCTGGAATTGTGCAATTCCGGTTGCGCTACCTTGTAGTTATTGTATTATGGAGCGAAATATATCACAAACTGTTGCTATCAAATGATTGATCGGAATCAGAATTTTAACCAGGGAATCAAACTGGAACCAGAACCGGAACCGTATACCGAAAAGAACCGATTAAAACTCAGAACCAGAACCGTCACCGGAACCCATATTTTAAATTATTTGTATACCGATATTCTTGGAACCGATATTCTTGGAACCGAAAAGACAGAAAAGAACCGAAACATTGTACCGGTACAGTAGCGGTTCTGGGTGCAAAAACAAGACTGCAAAGATGGCACTTTTAAAAATATTGCATCCTATATTCTTAGACCCTCATTGAACGTCATGATAACCATTGAACAGAAAAGTACTTGTGTTATCCATTTCTGTTCAAGTGAAACTGAATAAGGACAGCAGCTCTGGCACATATCCGTTAGCAGAAAGTGGAGGCTAATTCGAATCATACATGTATTTTTATGAAAAGAAACAGAAAACAGGAAGAAACCAAACTGTTTAATGACATCAATCACTGACGCAACTGAACCCCTCAGAACGGTTCGGTTCGGGTTTCTTGCGTCCATTGAACTAAACCATCTTCCGGACCTTCAAAATCTATTACCTCGAGATACTGAACCCGAGCCGGAAAAACTTGTTCGGTTCTGGAAAAACATTTGGTTCAGAAAATTATTAAAGTTGACTTTTATAAGTTTCTTTATATTACGGATGGAAAAAAATCATTGCTTAGTACTTGGATCGATTGGTGCATTATGTAATGGAAATCAGTTTTGTAAGTCATATACAAAGTGGGAATATTCCGTCTATGAGAAGGGAAATAAAGTAATAGTTTAGTTGTAACATGACACTTTAAATTTTTCATATCTAGGTACGAGTACACATTGGAAGAACCAGGGACGTATGATTGATGGCGTTAATCTTAGTTAGATAGATTTATCAAAAAGTAAGTAAATAAGGCCAAGAAGGTTTTTATATTAACCGATTTGCAGAAATTCATGGAAAATTTAGGCAAAAATGTTTGAAATATTTCAGATGTTATGAACCAAAGTTCGAACCAAATCCTCAGGTTTGATAGGTTAAGGAAGCGGTCATCGAACCTCCGGAGGTTCCTGAGCATAAAATGTTTACTAAACAAAGAAGATGAAGTGGTGCTCAGTAAACTTGAAAAAGTTTCTACAATTGTGTTTATGTATGCCTTTGAAAAAGGCAAATAAGTGTAGAACGTTTGTTTACCGGGGTGTAATTATTCTGTCTTCGCTATGAAATTGGGTGGATGCAAAACCAATGCCCGACCTTTCTTTATATTATATTTTAATGGTTCATACCGGTACGTACCGGTATACCGAAATAAAAATCCAGGTACCGATAAGGAACCGAATACCGTAATAATGTTAGAACCAAAACAGAACCTTTTACCGAAACATAAGATTCGGTACGTACCAGAACCGGAACCGGAACCGAAATACGATTCGGTTTGATTCCCTGATTTTAACTTTTGAAAAACTGAGGGGAGAGAATTTCTCCCACTAATACAGAAGGGCAGGGGTAAGTGGCACACAACTACACAAAACTTCTGCCAACGCGGTGTTGACAGTTGGTGTCGGTTGTTTCTGTTAAGCCACCTTTGAAATTCCCAAGCGGTTATAGCAATGCCGCATAGCAGAAGATAGGCAAAGACTGCTGATGAGAGAACCGGGAGGTTTTTGAAACAGCTGTACAGCCGTCCAGCCTGTTTTGAGGAGTCTGTGTTTGTGTTTGTGTGTCTTGTTTTACAAACATTACTTATTGACCCCAGAGCCTGCTAAAACATTCTATAATTAGAAAATTTCTTGAATTTAAAACAAGGGTTTCTATGTATAACAATGCGGAATGTTGGCTAAAGCCCCGTACTCAGTATTTCATATAATTTGAAACACCTTTGAAGGCTTGTACTCAGAAAGACAGAAAATTCCTTTCGTCACAGTATTTCACACAAAAAGAAGCACATTCTAACAGCACATGAGCATCAAAGCAAAACAAAGGGTTCTAATTATATAAAATACTCTAACGAACGGAATTTTATCATTCTGAGTACGGGGCTTTAGGTACAAATCGCTTTTGACCCAAGAACGACCCAATTCTTAAGGGGGGAGCCTGCTTTAGAGGCTTCAAAAAATCGAATTTTTTTTTGCAAAAATGTCTACCCAAACTATCCAAGAATGTGTCCCTAAAATTTCAGAAGCAAATTCAAAATATTTTTAAAACTACAGGAGAAATAGTGAGCAAGCGTCGAGATTTTCATATACGATTTTTTATATACGAAAACTTTGACGTGCGATTTCTCGGTTTTTAATTTTTACGATTTTTCCTAATTGGCGGGAAAAATAGGGAAAAAATTAAACGTCCTATCGAAACGAGACAAAATTTATTGTATTCGGGATTAAATTCTCTTCTTGTTGAACCTAAAAAACCTTAAGAAAGTTATGATTAACCCCACTTTTTAAACATTCTGAAGTGAATTTTTTTAAAAAAAAAAAAATGTTTTTTTTTTAATTTGCGAAAAATTTTTGAATTTCTCACTTTTGATCTATTTTCTTGGTTTAACCAGAAGCTATACTATTGAAAATAGAAAATTTTTTGGGTTTTTTTGTTTCAGATGGAAATTGCGACCTGCATCTTTCCCGCCGCACGACACATGCACACTCGAGGCGCCTCGGCGAAACGCTTGTACCAGGCATAATATGACATATATTTTAATGAACAAATTTGAGAAGACTGTTGAAATATATAACAATAAAACCTGAAAGTTTCGTTTCAATCGAATATTTCTTTCCTTCCCAAAAAAGACCTCGGAAAAATCGTTTTTTTTTTTTAAGCTTCTATAGCAGGCTCCCCTCCTTAAAGGCTTGTACTCAGAAAGACAGAAAATTCCTTTCGTCACAGTGATTCACACAAATAGAATAACTTTCTAACAGCACATGAGCATCAAAGCAAAGCAAAGGGGTTTCTAATTATATGAAATATTGTGACGAAAGGAATTTTCAGTCGTTCTTAGTGCGGGGCTTGAAATTTTAAGTACAAATGGTTATAAACTCTATCCAAATCGATCTAGAATTGTGTCAGTTGTGACGAAAGGAATTTTCAGTCGTTCTTAGTGCGGGGCTTGAAATTTTAAGTACAAATGGGTATAAACTCTATCCCAATCGATCTAGAATTCTGTCAGTTGTGGTTTTCTGTGTGTATCGGTAGCATTGTAGAAAATAACAAGCGTCCTCTCTTTCTCTCGCTTTAACTCTCTCCGCTCACGCTAAACAGCAACAATAAAAGAAAAAAAACGCATTTTAGTGAATAGTTATTTCTGTTCTTGGGCTATTGTCAAACAGAACAAAGCATTTTGCACAACCTGAGCCACTTTAATGTGACCGTAAGCGCAGAGAGCGAAATCGGACTTACATCATTTCTTGCATTCTAGCAAAAATATTCTACAATTTACAAAAAAAACACTCGTTTAGTCTTTCGAACCAAACCTGGCACATGAATTAGGCACTGATGGATTCGAACTTGAACTTGAGACTCCGGCTGCGGATCTTACACGCATTATGGAGCATATTCTTGTACATAACCGAACGGAATTTTAACATTCTGAGTACGGGGCTTTAGGTACAAATCGCATTTGACCCAAGAACGACCCAATTCTTAAACGATTTGTGTCGTTTTTGGGAAACAGTTTGAAAAAGAAATTTTAGAGATTGGCTTGAATCTAATGAGCCCCGGTTTCTGTTAAAGATAAAAACACAAATTCTTGAGCCAACCGAAACTTAAGCTTTACAAGCGCTTTCACAAGTTGCAAACCGAACTTTTGAAAGCATATAATATAGCTACATACGTTAGCCAAACTAAAAGAGTCACTCATTTGGAGGGTTCCTAGTACTATATAACATTCGACATTAGTCATCAGCGGTCACTTGTTTTTCCCAAATCTTTACAAAAATCTTAAACGTGTACTCACCTTATTATCACTGTCTGTTGTATTGCCGGAACCAAAGCTGGCCAAAGAACAACGATCATGATCATTCTCTGTCAGCTGTTCGTCCAAATCACGTGAGGAACGTTGCGAAGAGCCTGAATGTTTGGCCGGAGATTTTGGCAATGTTAGTGAGGTTCCAGAGAAGCAAGTTTCCTGCATGACTTCACGCAGTTTCTTGACCCAAATCTGTTTGGTCTCCAGACTGGTGGCTTTCAGCACAATCCTACAATCGGAGAGCATGGGGGAACGACCTGTCCACACCGCAAACTTTGTCTCATCGCCCTCAATGTGCTCGGTAATGCCCATATCGGTGGTCATCAGTTTACTTTTAAAATGATATTTCACCACATTCGAATCCTTAAACTCCTTGGCAAACACCAAATACAATTCAAATAGAAAGACACGTCTTTCGCGTCCCTTGCGTATGATTTGTTTGGTGTCCCATGCTTGGAAGGCATCCTGCAGCACCACCTCACCCAGTTTGTCCACCGTAACATCACAGTTTTCGAGCAGTGACAGATGCATGGCATCGTTGGCCTTTTTGGGTACATTGAGCATTACTTCTAGGCCTTCTTTGATCTCACCATGACTCTCCTCGCAACAGGATAGCAAATCTTTGAGCAGCAATTGATATTTAGTGATGCGTTGCACCGGCTTAATGAGATAGGCGGGCAGTGGATGCTCAACCTCAAGGCGTCTTTGAAGTTCCTCAAAGTAGGAGCCCGCATGCTGCACTAGGAGATTATTTGAAGTGGGCTTGTTCTTGCAATAGTGCACATACATATCAAATTTGGAGGCCCAGGTGACAAAACAATGGCCCACATCTTCCGGCATGGTTTCATATTTCTCCAGCTCTCTTAAGAAAATCTTTTGATGGAAATGATGAATTTCACGTATATTGCCAAAGATGATATCTTCTTGACCCATCAGAGGTGAAGGAACATTTCGACCACCACGAAACTCCTCGAGGAAACATTTAATACAAGTGGCCAAATCATTGACATAGGCACGTTCTGTCTGCATCAGTTCGGCCATAATAAACTCTTTTCGTCGTGCCGATTTGCGTTTCTCTTCGTTGATTTCCTTGCTGGCCGCAGTGGTAAGCTTGGCCTCTAAAGTGGGATCCGAGTGCCGATCCGCTGAAGTGGAACTGCCCGAAGTGGAGCTAATAGAACTGTTGGCATCAGAAGAACCCAAAAGTAATTGCTGTTGACTCATGCCCAAAGATTTCTCCAGCTGTTCACAGTAGGTGTCCATGCGATTGCTGAAATCCTTGTATCTCTGATCGACGGAAGCCACCCACTGTTTGATATCACTGGCATGGGCATGTCCCTTTTCGACCAAACTATCAGCTAGTTGGATTAACAACTTGACACGTTCACGCGTCTCCTTGGCTGTACTACGAAATTCATTGTGCTCTTTGAGTAAACCTTCAGTTTCCTCCTTGGTAATGCCCACCAAATTTGATCTGGATGAGAGATAACCCTCGCCGGTGTTGTGTATCCATTCGATGGCCTGTTTGGCACTTCGTTCGAATAAAACAAATTGTTGACATTGATCCAGGGATTTTTTACGCATCGTCCAGTAGTCTAATACTTGATTCTCCTGGGTGAGTAGCTTGTCTAGTTTACTCTTGACATGAGCCTCACAATTGCCCTTGTATTGGTAATATTGTTGCGATCGATTGGCATATTTGAGGAATGTCTCTGCGGTACGGCGTGCTAGGGTGCAGGCTTTTAGAAAGGCCTCCTTTTGCTCTTGATGTTTGGATATAAGCTGCACAATGGTTGAAGCTTTGTCACTGCTGCCACCGCCGCCACACCAATCATCCTCACGTTTATATTCTCGCTCCAAACTGTCCAATACAGAGCATACTTGCTCGGCTGTTTTGTAAAAGTTAATGGAGGCGGTCACCAGTTTATGCCTTTCCTCAGCATAGGTGACCAATTGTTGCCATTTTTTGGTAACATCATCGCTTATCTCACGTATGGACTGTGGATCATAGTGATTGGCATTGATTAGGGCATCGGCACGGTACTTTACTTGTACCGCCGATGTGTGAGTCTTTTCAATGGCTATCTGAAACTGTTCGTGTCCTTTTCTTAGCTGCTCCGCCTCTTGCAAACTGTTGGGTGTTACAAAGCTGGCCACCAACATGGCTTCACCATTGCGTATCCATGATATCACCTGATTGGCATCATTTTGAAACTGACACAATTGCACTGCCTGCTCCAATTTGGCTCTTTTGGCCTCGGACAGCTCCTCCAAATCAATTTCACGTTCACGCAAAAAGTCCAACAAATATTCTATGCGTGCCTGTGCCGTGTGCGTGGTATCGGCCATGGATATAAAGCCTGCATTCTCGAATAGCTGCAACAGATCCTGACCCTGTTGCAATACCTCATATGTGGCATTTTGTATATCCGTCACCGATTCATTGTGCATGCGTATCAGTTGCTCCGCCTTTTGATAGTCTCTGCTTAAATCAGCATGCTGCAATTGTTCCGACCAAATTTCCAGCTGTGAGCTTAGCTCCATGGCATCGCGTTCAAAGTAACGTAAACGTAAAATAAGATCAGCACGAAATTTGCGTGCAGACCACAGCTCTTCCAGTTCCATTTTCTGCTTGCTCAACTTCTCCAAAGTGGCCTCCAAGGCGGCCAATGAGCCCGTATTGTCGGTATATTCCAAGGCACGCATTTCTTGTAGCAAAGCCTCACCCTGAGCTATGGTGGTCATACAACGATTGACCGTACTTTCCTGCTGATTGCGATATTGCTGGAGTAAACGTTCTATACCCTCCAAATTCTCCTGGGAGAGACAAGTTTCATCAGCGCTAACATCTGTACGCAGTTGATCTATCCAAGCAGTTTCCTCCTTTTCATGTGTGTAAAATATGACCGCCATTTCCAAACGACGACGACGTTGCTCTACTCTTTCCGCAAAGCTGGCTACCTGCAATTGCAATTCGCGTGCCACCGAGTAAATCTCATTTGGATCTGCCTCGCCACTTCGTGCCAATTCCTCTGCCGCCGATAGCAATTTCTCTGCATTGCTATAGGTATTCTGGGCCACATCCTCAAAATGTAAATGAGAATTCTGATACACCTGAGCCTTGTTTAGATTTCTTCCAATGCCCGTGTTTTTACGCAAGAAAACTTCTCCATGATTTTTGAGCCAATCGAGCACTTGTTTTACATCCTCCTGAAACAAACGCAAAGCCAATGTCTGATGCAAACGTATTTTCTCCTGATGCCATTTGGCCTCCAGCGAGCGATGATGTCCGAGAATCTGATGTATCACCGCCAACACATGACTGGCACCTTCACTGTAATCTGCAGCTGGATTTTGGCGTTCATATTTATTGAAATTCGAGCTGTTCTTGCGATGATCGGGTACCCCAGGAGGGGGAGGTTGATTGCACACCTGCACCAAATGATCCAATTGATACAACAATTTCTTGCTAGTGGAATGAACTTCGGTATAGGCCTGACACATGGCCTCGTATAGGGATTGATGTGTACGTATGGCCGTTTCCAAACTCTGTATATCCGAGGGTAAAGGTTGTGACGCTTGACAAGCGGCCGCCCAACTGGCCACACTATTGCAATACTGCTCAGCCTTGTGATGGAATAGCACACTCAATTGTAGTACAGCCGTACGTTCATCCAAGCCCGCTGCAAAATCCTTCCAGGTTCTATCCAAACGTTGAGCTAAAGTACGAATATGCTGCGCTGCATAATGTTGACTTTCGATGAGACGTGCCGCCACGGCCAATATGCGATCTATATTCACTGAGACATTCATGGAGGCTACGGCAAATTTTTGATGCTCATCTTGCAATGATTTGGCCACCGAATAATTATGTCCAATTTCCACATAGCTCATTTGGAAAACATCACGATTATGTAGAATCCAATCAAACATCTTTTCACAATCCTGTTCAAACAGACGCCATTGGTAACATTGATCGAGTTTGACTTTTTTGTGTTGCCAGAGCATAAGTAGACGCTCCTTGCCCGTGTGTATGAGCTCAATTTGACGTAGAGCCTTGTTAATGGCGGCTGATAGATCGGGATTGGACACACGGCACGACTGTGATGGTGGTTGTGGCTGACCCGCAGAAGAAGTGCCCGAGTCCAAACTGGCCGTATCCGAGCTGACAGAGCCCGCAGCGGTCTGAAATGTTAAAATGAAAATTAAAATTTGTCTCTTTTAAATTCAAAGGGCATAGCCGAATACGTAGGCGAAACCGTCATTTTTTAAGTATGCAGTTTTAATATACTTTAACTGAAAGTAATTTAGTTTTATATACAGCGATTTTGATCATTTAAAATGGATTGGACACAAAAGAAAAGAAATCCCCGTTTAAAGGATATTCGAAATCAGCTCCATATCCTTTTTACATGAAAATACTCCCAGGGAATGCGAAATAGTCTCAAATTGATCTTAT
>JBAMBO010001677.1:0-17552 GCA_037044535.1 Lordiphosa magnipectinata | reverse complement strand
CTTTTCTCAACACGACTGACTTCTTTGCCATCGTTATTCAAGAATCAAGGGAGAATCCCATATGAAATTATAGATGAATTCATTAAATGAGTTTGAGAAATCATGAGTGGATTATCGATGAATCGATAGGTAAATTCATGAGTGATTCATCCTAGTCCTACGGACATGCCTATGTTAAATGTTGAGCTCAAAAAAGTTCATAGCGCCGAGACCAAAAAATTCTGAAAGGGTTTGATGGTAGTTTAAAACTTTTTCTTGGTTTGGTCTGATTAGCTGCCGTTTTCTTTTTATTGCACTTTGAACTTTTCAGCTTCAGAGTAGGACTAACGATTCCATATCTCGTTAATTATTGTGAACTTTGCTTTTAAATCTTAAACAAAGTTGTTGCACTTGGGTTGGCCTACAAAACATTTCTTTTGCTACAAAGCTATCAAAAAAATAATATCTTTATACTCAAAATTACAAAAGTTGCCCAATAAATCCAAGTTTTGACCACTTTTCCAGTTTTACAGTTTTTGAACTTCATCTTAAAACCCGTTTAAAATTTGGACAAGTAATACATTACAAAGTTGTAGCTTAGACCAAAATAAACAAATACTTAGAACGAACCAACTTCATTTAGTTACTCTTTCATATAGTTAAAGGCCCACAATCACGTACAACTGTCATAAAAACTCGAAAAAACGAACATTTTTGGAATAAATGTAAAAAAATTAAATTTTTTTTAAGTTATGTTTTCCTTATATTTTCTTGATTTAATACAAAACAATCGATATTTTTGACGGTGTCGACCAATAAGTACAAAAAATTTCCGTTTTTCGAGACTTGGTTCCAATTCTACATGCTTAAGGGCCCGTAACTATATGAAGGACCAATCGAATGAAGTTGGTATGTTCCAAGCGTTTGTTTATTTAAATCTTAACTACGATTTTGTCCTGCATTGCTTAGTCAAATTCGTAACAGTTTTCAAGACAAAGTTGAAAAATAGTACAAAATGAGGGGAAAACATGATGATTTTAAGACATTTTTGTAATTTTGAGTATAAATATGTGACTTCTTTGAATTGCTACTTAAGAATAATTTGTAAGCCAAGCCAAGAGCAACGACTTCCTCTAAGACGTCAAAGCGAAATTCCAAATAGTTTACGAGATATGGAGCTGCGAATCCCAATCAGAAGCTTCAAACTTCAAAGTGCAATAAAAAGAAAACGGCAGCTAACCAAACCAAACCCAGCGAAAGTTTTTGTACTACCATCATACCCTTATAGAATTTTTTGGTCCCGACTCGATCAACATTTTAGTGTTTAGGAATTCATCGATGATTCATCAATACTAGAGATGGGCGCGGGAAAAAAAATTTGATCCCGTCCCGATCCCGAAGCCAAATTTTCAATTCAATCCCGTCCCGTCCCAATCCCGAACCAATTTTCCAAACTTCTTATTAGGATGATGACGGTTTTAAGTTAATATCACCGTCATTACTTAATATTTTGGCATTAATTTGTCGCTTGTTAAGCGGCGCCATCTTCACATGTTTTTATAAGTGTGCTCTGCTAAAACTTGCTGAGGCCAAAAAAAAGATAAATCGGGACCTGGAAAATTTTCAAAATTTTGCACAAATCCCGTCCTGTCCCGTTCCCGATCAACATCTATCACGCAGTCATCCATTTTCAAATTATTGCTTTTTGAATTGCGGCCATTTCATGTCGATTCCTGTTATTTTAGGCTTCCAGAGTCCAGGGTGGCTTACTGACATACATTTTTGATCATTTTGTGCGATAGAGAAGGCCTCTCAAAATGACAATTTTTTGAATTTAGGCAACCGAGGAACCATGTGCAAAATAAAGTAATTGTTGCTCGGGCTGTGTTCGCTGTGGCGCCGTCCTGTTGCAACCAGGGCTGCAAAACGGGTTTTGAATCGAACTGGTTCGAACCCGGAATTCCGGCTTTTTTTTTTTAACTGTGAACCAAACCCTGAACTGAACCACGAGGACGAAACTAGATGAACCCGAACCCGTTCCGAACCCAAACTTTTGGTTTGGTTCAAAAAAAAAAAGTCTTCGATTTGTTATTTTTTGGTTATTAACATACATACATGTGAGCGAATTGGACTAATCTGCTCCTTTTATTTACGGTTCTTATGGAAAATATATAATACGGTTTACAGTTAACAGTAATAAGTGATTAAAATAGTTCAGCTTCAGATTTAACACACGGCTTTTTAATTGTTGTATGTTCGGCAGCGGCTTCTCGACTCTTCTGCTCGACTGATGTTTCTCTTCTTCTTGTCACGGCTGCTTCTCTGCTGTGATTCGGCTGTTTATCTGCTGTGTCTGCTGTATTGCTGCAAATCTGCTGTTAATCCTCTGCTTTTGCTCTGCTGTTAGTTCTCTGTTGTTAGTCTGCTGTCAGCCTGCTGTATCTGCTGCCCAAACTCCGCTGTACATCTGCTGCATGCACCTTTATCCCTTTGCCTACCTATGTACATATGTATACATTCATACGTAAGCGTAATTTATATTACATACACATAGACCACAATACTTCCAGTCAGAGATATTACAAATTCAATGTAAACACCTATGTACACTGCACAATGTATTGAACATTTTATTTTTCATCTTATACATATACATATGCGCCAATCTAAACAACCCGGTGCATGCTACTGCAGAAACAGTCAGCCGAATACAAACAAAAGTGTGTGCCACACGCAGCATTGCCAATTTAGCAATTTTTTCCACCAGCTATAGTTATTGTGTAAGCTCGAAAGCCGAAACTATTCAGTTTTGCCGGAGCCTACAATTCTAGCTAATTATTTGACATTGTTTTAGCTATTTTAAATTAGTCTCTGTTAAGTTTTAGCCTTTTTAACAGTCGATATTTTGGTGGGAAAATTAGCTAAATTGGCAACACTAGCCACGCGCAAAGAAGAATCGAAACAGAAAGAGAGAGAAAACACACAAATCAAAACAATAAAAACGCGCATTTCATTTCATTTGAGAAGTTTTGACTGAGAAGGTGTGAAGCAATGAGGACAAATTTAATATTTACGAAATTTACATACAATGTAAGCACTGATAAATCAGACTGTCACGAATGCAAACTAAATATGACCGATTGGCATGCAGCAAATTTAATGCGGCACCTTCAAAAGAAGACAAAGGCATTTTTGATCAAATCATTGTGAAAAAAGTTTCAAGTGTGGCGAATAAACACCAAACGATGCTCAATTTTGTGAGTGAAAGACTGATTAGTCTTTCGAGTGCATACGAGAAAGCATAATTAATCGGACTGAAGATTTATACACTAGCAATGAAGGAAGTTCATATCCAGCAAACGAGCGCCCATCTCAGGTCAATTATAATCTACGTCTTACAGTCTTACAATGTATTTATGCGTCAGGTGTATACCTATTGTGTTATAATTTTGTATATATTGGGTAAAACGTGCAACGAACAAATGTTCGAACCAAAACCAAAGCCCAAAAACCTCGAATTGCTAATTTCCAAACCTTAACCGTTGGTAAATTTTGGTTCGAAGCTGCAAATTGGAGGTTTCGAAAAAATTTTTGGGTTTGCTGTTTGAAATCAATAGTTATTCATGTAGTGAGCAGTCAGAATTTCCCGATAACGCTCTCCATTGGAGGTTATGGCTGCTCCTATGCTGCGCTTTGAATTCGAGCTTTCATTATACGATCGGTAAACAAATCAAAAAGTAATGTATAAATCTCTTAGCACAACTATAAATCACGTAACCTAGAGATCTAAAATTTTTCATAGATTTTCAGGAATGTAGTCGCACAATCTAAATAAAAAATTTGAAAATTTCAATCCCTTAATAGCTGGACAAGTATTTTTCTGATCTTGGAAAGTGTCTGTTAACTTTGTTGTATGTGAAATTTATTTTTCATTCGATTGATTTGAACCTCGGTTTGTAAGTAATTATATAAATAGTTTGACATAGGCTTTTCAATGTTGGAAAGTCCAGGATGATAAAATGACTGAAAAGTATTTGTATGGGAAAGGGTTCCAATTTTTTTCCCGCGTCGATCTCTCAAACATTCCAATGCATTTACCATGCCCAACTTAATCCTCTCCTGACATATTTCACAATATGTTTTCTTAATTTATTTTAGAGTTTTAATGAATCGCACGGTTCACAATTTTTGAAAAAAGCTTTGAGTTCGATGCAATATTGTTCCCAAAAACCGATTTAAATATTCAGTTATCATTCTTCCGCCCATCCCCCCCCCCCCAACTAAGCTCCTCCAATACTTTTCATGGCAGCAATACATGTTTAACTGCCTAGCTAAACGTTCGAGTGGCTTCGTTCACTCACTCCTGCCGCCTGCTGCCTGGTGCAGTTCAGTTCAGTTGCTCCCGTTGCCGTGTTGTCTGTTTGCCGAGTGCTTTTGCCTCGTATTGAATTCACTAATTGCATAACAAAGTAACATTTGCATATTGTTCTACATATTCGCTATACAAACATACATGTATACTGTACATATGCATGCAAGTATGTGTGTATGCCTAGGCACCCTCTAGGCTCTAGGCAGCAGGTACACATGTGTATCACCAGCAGAGATCGTCGATAACTTCATTACAAAAATTTCGCATCATAAAACATATCAAGTGGAGGCCACTTGTGCCCATTTAGGCTTAAGTATTACTTGTAAGTTTTTGCCATGTGACTGAGTAGCAAGTAGCATATCCATTCCACCACTGTGCCATTCTGAGTATGAGTCAATCCCGTTCAGACAATGCTTATGAGGCGGCTACAATGTTGTTCTCCGAAATTGTTGCATACTTTTATGGTTGCCAGACATGCAAGTGCCAAGTCGCCGGCTCATTATGGTGAAAATTATATATTATTTTAAACTCTTTCATTGTGGCTGTGGGTTCTTCAGGGAAATTACTTTATTTATTTGTGGAGGGGTAGCAGTGGAAATTACCAAAAATTTTACTTAGTTTGGGTAGCTTTTAGTTGGCCCTTAATGGTAGTTGTCAGTCACAAGACTGTGAGGGGTTTGCAAGAAATGAGCTGGGGGCTTAATGCAGAGAAATGGAGATAATGCCAAAAATCACTTTCCGTTAGCTGCTGGCTAACGTGAGCGGCGAATTCTAAATAAAGCTTAAACAAAAATCTCAACGATCTCCATCAATGAAAACTGCTACAGTAATGCCTCGGATACGGTTTAAGGAACAGAATTTGAGCATATACTTACACCTGGAATGTAAGCACCTTCAAAAGGCAAGGATGCTGAAATTCAGATGTTGGATGCCCCTGAGTAAAACTCCAACATGCTACCAAGCACCAATTTAGTTGCGGTTTCGTGGTCAGCGAAAGACTACATTTTCTATTATCAGCTACAGGGATTTTGGTGATATCGTAACAAAACTCGTGCGACCACAACTCAAAACATTAAACGCGCATTCTTTAATACTGTAATAATTCTTTACTTAAAATTTCAAGAATGTTTTATTCTTGGGTATACCTAAACTAAGTACAAATTATTCTAAAGTCCAAAAATGGCACCTAATATTATTGAAATATAAACAATTAATCTTGAATCAAGAATTTTTGTGTTTGTTGTTAAAACAAAAAAATTTTTTTCACTAAGACCCATTTTCCGACCGATCGGTCCTATGGCAGCTATAAGATATAGTCATCCGATTTTGACCAAAATTTGGAAATCTGTTTGAAAGCATAATATATATATAATAGCCGAGATTTATGACGCTAGCATTGAAAACAAAAAAGTTTTTCCTACTAAGACCCATTTTTGGACTATGACAGCTACAAGATATAGTCATCCGATCTTATCCAAAATTTGCAAATCTGTTTGAAAGCATATAATATCAATAATGGCCGAGTTTAAGGCCGGTAACATTGAAAACAAAAAAGTTTTTCTCACTAAGACCCATTTTTTCACCGATGGTTCCTATGGGAGCTATAAGATATAGTCATCCGATTCGGTTCTGACATATTAGCAGAGTGCAGTAAAAAGAAGACTCTGTGCAAAATTTCAATCCGATAGCTTTAAAACTGAGAGACTAGTTTGCGTAGAAACAGACGGACGGACAAAGCTCAATCGACTCAGCTCGTCGCCCTGACTTCTGGGCCAAATTATATTAAATTAAAAATTGCTCAAGGAATTTTTTTAGTTTGGTACCCCAAAAAGCCAAGCAATACACACAAGGAATTTTGAGTGTTGCCATATCGATTGCTTGTTTGGACTGTATCGAACAGCTGAGATTTCTTCAAGAGATATTGTGCAGTCATTTTTTCCTTGTGTCAGTTGTCTAATTGAAATGGAAGGCAAAACCAAAAAAATGGAGCGCAAGACTAAAAATCGTCTGCGAAATTTTAATTATGACAATGTTTGTGGGACATCACACATGGAAATCACCTGGACACCGCATTTACAATAAGTGATTGGGAAGCAGTTGGTTTCCAGTTGGGAAAAAGGAGGTGAGTAATACTTGGTGTGGCTGGCTCTACTCCTTGGTATCAGTGCAGCTGCCAGTGTTATTCTTGTAAGTAAAATTCAATTCCGTTTTTTTCTTTTCAGCGGACGAGTTGAATCTCACTTTGAGAGAGTCTCCTTTACTACCGCGGTAAAGCCAAAAAAAAGTGGCAGAGCGGGAGGCGTTGAGCTGGATCAAGAAAGATTCAGCGAATGTGTTGATTGGCAGTTTGCTGATTAAATGGGTTTCCTGCCTAATATGACTAATATGTAACTAATAAGTCTTTTCGGTATCCGCCATTTAATTATTTAACAATGGCAAATGCAATGTTAATCCAGCCCAATAAGGAGAGCATGTTTTCCGATGACTTTTTAGAGTTTCACTCTACAAACTCTACATTACCGTCATATTCCTATGTAAGTCAAATAATTAAATATAAAGATATGCAAAGATATTGACTAATTGTCTTTCACATCAGGCAAAGCAGACCACAAAGCGGAAGGTAGATCAGCCCTTAGTATCCGATGAGTTGGTGAGAATGATGTGTAATCATTTTTTGAAAATAAAATAATATAAGTAAACAATAAAATAAGTAAAATAATTAATAAAATAATCTTATAAATTTATATTATGAGAATGTTATAAAAAATAAAATAAAAATTGGAGTATTAGTAACACCAGCAGCATAATTTTGAGAAGTTTTAGACCCGATCTCCGAGTTGACAAAATTTCTAATTATACTCCTCACATGTTTGGGGCTGGGTCGAATATCTGGCTAATTTCTTGAAGGAAAATTCAAGCGCCTTCAGTACTAGGCTTTAAATACGAATCTGAACTTAAAATTTCCAATTTCTTATACTTTGCATACACCGTTACTGATCCACAGTTCTACCCTTTTTGGTTCCTGATTAAGTTTTAAAGATGTATCCAGATCTCCACTTGCGAGCTTCATGTGTAGGAGAAATTCAGACTTATAACCTTGGCTGATGACAGAGCACTTTGGCGATTATACTCCGAGGGGACATACGCATACATAAATTTCGCATAACTTGCAGGTAAAGTTCCTTATTGACCAATTTTTTCTGTGGCAAGAACTCATCGTGAACCACCTCCTTGCAATCAAAGAAAACTTTGAGTAAAACCTTTACTTTGGTAGCACAAGTGAGGGACTGAATACCAACGTAACTCCAACAAAATATCGAAAATCGCATTTAATTCTTCTTTGGCCGGATATTTATATCACAACCGCTTAACGGTCTCGGCCGCTGCTACTGGCACCAGTTGTTTACACCAAGCTTGGCAATATCTTTCCGCACCTGGTCTTTCCATCTTAGTGGTGGTCGTTCCTTCGTGGGTTTTTATCCCAAAGTCTTTCGCATCCCGTTTGTAGACCTCTTTTACTGGAGCTTGTTCATCCATACGGGTAACATGTCCTCTCCAGCGCAGCCGCTGTTGTTTAATGCGCTTGACTCATAGAGCTCATTCAGTTCATCATTCATTCGGATGGAAAATTCCTCGCCAACTTTTAAAAGTCCATAAATTCTGCGAAGAATCTTTCGCTCGAAAACGCAAATTGCCGCATCATTATCGCATTGCAGGACTGGGATGATAAGCGAATTGTATAGCGCTATTTTCGTTTTTCGAGAGAGGGCTCTGCTCTTGAACTCCCTACTGAGCCCGTAGTAGCATCGGTTTGCAAGAGTTATTCTTCTTCGGATTTCCAGGCTAATCGAATATACGTAGCCCGTGTAAATTCAAAATTCGCGATACTTTTTGAACAAACCTCATATATGTATGCGGATATAATACGAATTTTTAAAACACTTGTTTTAGTTTTATTTTTCGTGTGTAACTGAATGTGATGTCCTGGAGACTGTTCTTAAGATGAAATCAAATGCTACTGGTCTGGATGAAATATACCCAAAATTTTTAAAGATAGTACTGCCAGTAACAATCTGCTCTACACGGTAAGCCACGAGATTCTTTGTACTAAGCTAAAATGAATGTATAGATTTTCGAACTCAGCAACTATATTTTTGTATTCCTACCTCTGTAATAGGAGCCAAGCTGTTGTTACTCCTTCAAATTTCTCATTGATTCTTGTACTCAAACTTGGTGTCATTCAAGGATCGGTTCTTGGCCCATCATTGTTCTCAATTTATGTTAATGATCTGCTTAGTATTTTGTCAAACTGTAAAGTGTACATGTATGCTGATGACGTCCAACTAAATGTAACGCGTCCTCTGAGTCGTGTCTGTGAATGAGATAGTGCCTGTAATGACGATCTGACAGTGGTTATCAACTAAGCTGATAAAAACGGTTTAGGGCTGAACCCTACAAAGTTGAAGTGCTTAGTTGAATACAAAAAACCAGAAAGAAAGTCGGTCAAGCCCGACTATAACATACTCTGTAGCCTTACCCTCGCATTTGCTCACGAGTCAAGAGAGACAATCTTAGAGAGAGAGAGAGAGAAACTTAGAGAGCGCACAACGCGGTGTTAACTGGCCGTTTTTTGCTTATAGCTTGGGTGTCGTTCATCCGATCTTTATCATTCCTTCAGCAAATAATATATAATTTTGTTTACTAGATATCTCTAGAAAGTACGAACCATCTATCATCAAAACTGTAGGAGATATGAGGTTTTTTCCAAATTGCGGCGACGGGAGGGGGCGTGGCAAAAATTGAAAATAAACTTGATCTTCCTGCAAGTATAAGAAATATATATCCCATACATGTCAAACCTCTATCTCTTACCATCTCTGAGATCTATGCGTTCATACAGACGGACAGACAGACAGACGGACTGACGGACATGGCTATATCGACTCGACTGTTGATGCTGATCAGGAATATATATACTTTATAGGGTCGGAAATGATTCCTTCTCCCTGTTTATATACATACTTTTGCACAATTTTAATATATTCTGTGTACCTTTGGTACAGAGTATAAAAATATATTGACACTACAAGTTTACTAAAATTGTTTATATTGACTATAAGAACGGGCTATTGACCTAGGTTTCACCTTCAACAGAACTTTTTCTTGGACTGACCATATTTATAAAGCAATTGGCAAAACCTATGGAATGCTAAGGCAATTATGCATACGCAGCAATCCATACCAACTCAACTTCGAATGAGAATTGCAAAAATCTGACTTATTCCTTTTGAGAAAATTTGAGAATATTAGCCATGCTCCCACTTTTTGGTCTCAAAATCGCAAAACTTTTGCTAAAGTGAAAATAAGAAAAGTGAAATGCGGAGTTAAAGTCAAATTATTTTCTAAGCCGGTGTTTTCCCTGTACATATAAAGACCACGCTTCAAGAACAAATTAGGAATAGGATAAGATTTTGGTGGGCTTAAACCAAGAACATTTTATACTTATTTAAAGAACACTTGTTTTGTTTCAAGAATATATTGGGGTTGGCTTAAGAATATTATTAGACTTCAACAAAGACTATTTCGTACTTATTTTAAGCATGAAAATTTTTGATTTGATGAACTGAAGACTTTTAAGACCTAAAGGTAGGAGCGTATAGATTTTATAAATGTTCGAAATGTACTTAATATAACCCAAAACGATCTTAAATTAAGTATTTTGGGATACGCAAAATCTGAAATCAAATATTTTGTAATTGAAGACACTTGGTCTTTGTACTTGCTCCAAGTTAACAACTCTTAAGTTTTCTTAACTTTTTTCTGAGTGTAGGTGGTTAGTTTTTTTACCAAGCTCAAGCTTGCAAAATTAGTGCAAAATTTATTCTAAATAGTTCATTCCTTAAATCTCACTTAGCTAACGCTGAGCTTGTGAGGCAGGCACAAGGATCTAGTGAAAGGGGTACACACAATGCATCTCAAGTGGTTCCCACGGCTGGGCCTCTTCACTTGTGGTGCGACTTGCACACTGATCCTTGTCACTAACGCTAAATATATATTATGTAATTACAAAGAGACATGTTTATGGATTAGGTTGTGTCTTGTGAATATGATATTTAACCGCATAAAAAAATGTCTTTGTGTAGAAGGTCAGCTCTATTTTAGTTGAAACGAACCGAAAAGTTAATTCCCATCTATTTTTCAGACGTGATTTGACACGGGGCTTGGAGAAGGTTTACTTATGGTACAAATACCACTTGAACACCAAGAAGAGTCACCAAAATGTTAGATTCAATAAAGTTTTAATAGATTTCAGCAAATCAGAAAAGGGAGGTAAATGGTTTCAAATAAGAACGAAACAATTCCCAACCTTTTGGAGGTCTGAAATAAATTCAATAACTTAACCTAACTGTTTTCTGTCTTAAAGTACAAAGTAACCTTTAAACATTTGTACAAAATCTCAATCATCAACTCGGTCAACTGGTTGATTAAATTTGTTGTGTGTTGTTAAACCAAACACACACACACACACAAACGCACACAGCTAACATTCCAGGAATCCGTCAAGACTAAGCCGCATAATTTGTATATAGAATACATAAATGCACTTGTACGGGGGCCTACCTGCATTCAAAGAGAGAGAGCGTCAGCTCCATCAATGCCAAAACTGAACTCAGCTAATGGTCCATTCGTGGCACTTGGTTATTGACGTTGGACCTCGGATTGTATTAACAATGCAGGGGGACAGTTTGGGGGGGCGGCAATGTTTCGCTTTGATGCAAAATCGAAACGTGGTCAACTTCATTTCGCTTAATTTCGCGTCACACATACACGCACGCACACAGCGATGGAGAGAGCGAGAGAGTTGCGCGATGCGTATCCGCTAATCTGTTGGATGGATAGAAGGAGCAGGCTGGTGGAGGACCCTGCCCCTACGATTCCTGCCACTCAGCCATGACATTTTGGCAGCGTCGAGTGCACCAAGACTGTCAAATGAGTTGTAATGAAATCTCACTCTGGGCAGGAGCAGCCCGCCGTTGCATGTGTGCGCTTTTGGTCAACTGCACATATAATAAATAAATTATTTGGCATTTGGCGTAGCGTATTATTGAAGGCAAATGCAGGTGGATCACCCATACAAACGTACACCATCTGTCGCCTGTCTTTGAGACTAACTTGCGCATTAGCCTGATTAGTCTCAATAGTCGCTGGCATTTAGCTGAAACTTTAAGCCACATTTGCCTCCCCCACTCGCACCCTTCATAATAACAAGGTTAAATTATGTCCTTCCCTTTTTATGCATCAGCATCTTCCGCCATTTTCTGTCTGGCCACGCCTTCAGTGTCAAAGAGCCAGGAAAAAGGCGTTGCAGTCAACGCAATTGAAACCGTTCATTTTTTTTTTTTCCACTTTACTTGAGCTAACTTTGAGACAGGTTCTCTTACGACAAACATCGCCCATCTAGTCAAGCGTTAAGCCCACATCAATTGGGCGTAAAAAACGCAGGAAGAGGCACGAAAAAAAAACCCCTTCACTGTGGTTAAGCACAGTCCCAAACGAGCAGCACTTCTGTGGTGTTGCTGCTGCTGCTGGCAATGTCAAAATGAGCCGCGGGGGGTGGAGCGACAAATTTGTGACTCGTTCAAGCAACAAGCCGCTGTCGCCGCCGCCGCCGCTGCCGCCGAATGCAATTTAACCAAATTCACAGCAGGAAATGCCAACGGGAAGGCAAGGGCAACAAAATTTTCTAATGTCAAAAAAGAGAAGAAAAAAAATATTAATAATAATCAGATTTGAAGATGGACAGCATACGAAGTGGGAATACTCTAACCGATGAGTTGTTGTTAAAGTGTTTTATTATATGACAATTTCTTAATTTGATGTCCTTCATAAATCCATTATAATACTCAAATATTCAATTAAAAATCACGTCACGGTCGCCAAGTATACCGTTATATGGTCCAAAACTAGGTCAAAAACAAGAATGTCGGTCTAGCCCGACTGTAATTGACTCTGTACCTGCAGTAGCAGCGCTGCTGAACTACATAAGTATCGTTCAGCCTATCTTTATCATTCCGAGGTTTACACACCTTTGCAGCTCGTAAAATTTTTACTCTATTCTACTCTACAAATATGTACATACACATATGTACACGCCGCTCATCTTCAAATAATACATAAGAGTGACAGCAACGACGCACAAGCTAATGTATGCTTGTGAGCACGCCCAGAAACAACAAATTAACAACGTCCGATAAAGATAAAAATTTTTCAATTAACTATTAACTACATTGTGATGGTCCTACCAAATGCTTCGCAGCTCATAGTCGGCCTCAACTTGATCGCAGCGAACAAAAATAATCATCCATTCATAAAGACTTCATATCAGAGTTAAAGGAGCTTCTTTAGCCTGGTCCAGTCCAATCCACCTTGTCAAAAAGAGACCGGTGATTGGCGGATCTACACTCATATAGCATACATGTACGATCCACTGCATCGACGACATTAGCTACAGACGCACAGCACAGCTGTGGCGGTTCCATTTCATCCAGCTCCAATCCCTGATCCAGTTCATCCGTCGTCACTAACAATTATCGATACTCGATGGAACCGCGCCTTTTTATACTTACAATTCTAACTCACACACACACACACACACTTAACTCTATGCCATTCTGTGATATTACTTCTTACACGCAAAACCAGACACACCCGAATCTAAACCTAATCTGTGTTTTACATTAAATAGTCAAAGTGGAGATTGACACAACCAATTGGCAACCCAGCAAGCTTGCGCTGCGGCAGAGAGTTTTCTATTGGTTATAACTTGAGTATAGTTAATCCGATCTTTATCATCAAATAATCTTGATTAACAAAATAACTCCAAAGGGAGGGACAGACGGAAATAAACTCAGATCTTCATGCTGATCAAGAATATATATACTTTATGTGGCCGTAGATGTTTCCTTCTATGCGTTACAAACATCAGTTTAAGACTCCACGTCACACAGTGCAGGCCAAAGAGCAACCGAAATATAAGGTTGTCAAAAAAGTCTTGCGGTATTTCCGCAAGCTTGTCTTTGCAAGCGTGAAGTTCTAGTTGTATTCGTCGCATCGGTTCACGCTAGAGCTTTTTGGAAAGCTCTTTTTACGCGCTAACACGTGTTTGATTTATTGTTGTTTGTTTTTAGTCGTTCGTGAGTTATAGCGTCGCAAACATGGAGCAAAATAAAGAGAAAATACGGCATATTTTACAGTACTACTACGATAAAGGCAAAAATGCATCTCATGCTGCCAATAAAATTTGTGCAGTTTATGGACCCGATACAGTTTCCATTTCCACCGCACAACGATGGTTTCAACGTTTTCGTTCTGGTGCAGAGGTGATCGAAGATGCGCCACGGTCCGGAAGGCCTGTCGTCGAAAATTGCGATAAAATCGCTGAATTGATCGAAAGAGACCGGCATAGTAGCAGCCGTAGCATCGGCCAAGAGCTGGGCATGAGTCATCAAACCGTTATAAACCATTTGAAGAAGCTTGGATTCAAAAAGAAGCTCGATGTATGGGTGCCACACGACTTGACGCAAAGAAACATTTTTGACCGTATGGATGCATGCGAATCGCTTCTGAATCGCAACAAAATCGACCCTTTTTGAAGCGGATGGTGACTGCTGCCCAGACGGTGGCCAAGCCTGGATTGACGGCCAGGAAGGTTCTTCTGTGTGTTTGGTGGGATTGGCAGGGAATCATCCACTATGAGCTGCTCCCCTATGGCCAAACGCTCAATTCGGACCTGTACTGCCAACAACTGGACCGCTTGAATGCAGCACTCTCGCAGAAGAGGCCATCTTTGATCAACAGAGGCCGAATTGTCTTTCATCAGGACAACGCCAGGCCACACACATCTTTGGTGACGCGCCAGAAGCTCCGGGAGCTCGGATGGGAGGTTCTTTTGCATCCACCGTATAGTCCGGATCTCGCACCAAGTGATTACCACCTATTTCTGTCCATGGCGAACGAGCTTGGTAGTCGGAAGTTGGCCACAAGAGAGTCCTGTGAAAATTGGCTCTCCGAGTTTTTGGCCAATAGGGAAGCGAGCTTCTATAAGAGGGGCATTATGAAGTTGGCATCTCGTTGGGAACTCGTCATCGAACAAAACGGCGCATATTTGACTTAAATCGCATTATTATAACCAATTTTATGAACAATTGAAAATTCAATAAAAAAATACCGCAAGACTTTTTTGACAACCTCATATATCGAAAAAAAGAAACATTGAAATTGTTTAATTTTCTATCATCCTGACCTCGAGTCGGAAACATACATCATACATCAGGACAATATTAATATACCATCAGGACAATGTATATGGGCATTTCCAAACTGACGTGAAGTTACGTTCGAACGAAAAAATCTTTCTAAAAAACATAAAAATCTTGGATTTTTAAAAAGATTGTTCTCTATTTAGGTAGCAATTAAGTAGCACTATAATCAACAAAAACAATGACACTAATCGATCATAAGGAGTTAAAGATATAAGCAAACATATATGCTGGCGTGACGTTACATAAAACGGAAGCGGGTTTTGACTTGTTTTAGAAAAATGTAAAATTCTGCGAATTAGGCAAAGCTTTTTTTTTTAGTATGATTTGAAATTATACAAGTTTATTTTCCAGGTTATTTTATTCAAAAATGTTTGCCCAATTTTTTTTTTATTTGCATAAGTATCTGACGTGACGTTACCTGACTTTACGTTACTTAAATTTCCTCGATATATTTATGTTGTTTTTTTTTATAATATAAAGCAGAAACTTAAAGTTTATTGCAATCATATAGTTTCTTTTGGTGTCTTCTGCATTATTTTTTAACTCTTTGTACCCTTAGAAATAGTTTAGAGACCAAAAATCAATGCAATCTAAAGACATTTTTATGACAACAAAACGTATCCAAATGAGAAAAATGGCGATTGCGCGACTTTCCATACGGAAATCTGGAAATGGTTTATGAATATATTTAAAATTAGCTCATATTAGTTCATTTTGATTATTTCCCAATGAAAAAATGATAAAAATTGTGCTTTTAAGTACTTTACATTTTTGGGTCTCGGTGGACTATGTGTCTTGTTTTTAGAAAAGTTATGAAAAAAACATAAATTATTGACCTGGAGCCTGCTAAAAGTTCTATGATTGATATCACAAGGTAACAATATTAGACTTTTTCCAGTATATTGAAGCGTCGGTGGTGATTCTAGATGATTTTCGTAGTAATTTGAGCTTAAAGATACATAAACTGCCTTATTTGACTCTTTATACTCTGTACCGAAGGTACATAGAGTATATTAAGTTTGTGCAAAAGTATGTAACAGGGAGAAGGAATCGTTTCCGACCCTATAAAGTATATCTATTCTTGATCAGCATCAACAGCCGAGTCGATATAGCCATGTCCGTCTGTCCGTTCGTCCGTCCGTCCGTCCGTCTGTCCTTCCGTCCGTCCGTCCGTCCGTCTGTCTGTCCGTCCGTCCGTCCGTATGAACGAAGAGATCTCAGAGATGGTAAGAGATAGAGGTTTGACATGTATGGGACATATATTTCTTATACTTGCAGGCAGATCAAGTTTATTTTCAATTTTTGCCACGCCCCCTCCCGCCCCCGCAATTTGGAAAAAACTTCATATCTCCTACAGTTTTGGAGATAGATCGTTCGTTCCTTCTAGAGATACCTTGTAAACAAAATAATTTATCGATTTGCTGAAGGAATGATAAAGATCGGATGAACGATACTCAAGTTATGGGCAAAAAACGGCCAGTTAACACCACCCACCCCCCCACCAACAACCACAGCAACATACCCTAACCGTTCAACACAGGCAATCTTAGAGCGAGAGAGAGAAAGAGAGAGAGAGAAGAGAAACTTAGAGAGCGCACCGCGTTGTGCGCGGGGTGTTAACTGGCCGTTTGACTCCTGAGCAAATGCGAGTGTAAGGGTACAGAGTATGTTATAGTCGGGCTTGACCGACTTTCTTTCTTGTTTTATACATGTTTTGTGGAGAACCTATACTTTTGTTTTGATTTTTTTTAATATTATCGGAAAGAACAACTCCTTAACTTCGAAATAAACTATCCCAAACAGTTCTACGATTTTTTTCCATGAAGTTAAACCGCTTTTAGTAATTGTATCCGATTTCACAAAAAAACAATTTATTGTTGCTGCCCCAATTTCGTTGAAATTCTATACAAATTACTAGCCGGTTTTACTGTTTCTGTAAGGCATACTTTTGTGCAGTAGACAGTTTTGTTATTTTATTATTATTGAGACTATGTATTCCAAATGGCATCTCTTCGCTTTAAAAAAATCGTAAAATTCTTTGGGATAGTTGGTTTTAAAGTTAACAATTAATTAATTACGATTATATCACAAAAAGTCAAAACAAAAGTATAGGTTCCCCACAAAGCGCGTCGGAAAAGGGTTAAAGTTGGCATTTTTTGCAACTTTAAGCTCAAATTATTAAGAATCTCGACGTGATGGACCATTTCTGAAAATACTTTCGCGTTCAGCACACGAAAATCATCTGGAATCACCACCAACCCTTCAATATACTGGACCTTGTGGCTTAGTGTATTCAAAGAGGTCACTAAGCCGTTACAGATTTGCGTGTAACTTTGAAAATAGTAGCCGGATTGAATTGAAATTTTATATTCGATATTTTATTTAAAATTTATTTAAAATTCTTGACGAAACTAGGACTAGAATAAACTAGGTTTTTATACTCTGTACCGAAGGTACATAGAGTATATTAAGTTTGTGCAAAAGTATGTAACAGGGAGAAGGAATCGTTTCCGACCCTAAAGAGTATATATATTCTTGATCAGCATCAACAGCCGATTCGATATAGCCATGTCCGTCTGTCCGTCTGTCCGTCTGTCTGTCTGTCTGTCTGTCCGTCCGTCCGTATGAACGAGAAGAGATCTCAGAGATGGTAAGAGATAGAGGTTTGACATGTATGGGGCATATATTTCTTATACTTGCAGGCAGATCAAGTTTATTTTAAATTTTTGCCACGCCCCCTCGCGCCCCCGCAATTAGGAAAAAACGTCATATCTCCTACAGTTTTGATGATAGATGGTTCGTACCTTCTAGAGATATCTAGTACTCAATTTTATTTATCGATTTGCTGAAGAAATGATAAAGATCGGATGAACGATACT
>JBAMBO010001676.1:0-216830 GCA_037044535.1 Lordiphosa magnipectinata | reverse complement strand
GTAACACTTTATCGGCACTTGTCCCATCCTTAGAGAGGTACGATATCTCCACTTCCGTCGCTCCACTCCCCCCAAAATTTCTATATATATCTGATCAATTTTAGTTGGAAGCCACACAATGTGGCAAAGAAGCCATAAAGTGTGTGAAAGGCTGCCCATCGCTGTTGCGGCCGGTGCTACCCATCATAATTGTTTGATTTCCTTATAACTCGACTATTGTTCATCCGATCTTCACCATTCTTTTGGAAATATAATCTGTCTATCTTTGGTACAGAATGTAAAAAGAAAGCCTAATGATGAGGCTTCAAAATAAAGTTGGTTGGAACATTGTCCGATTTGATTTAATACTAGTAACTCTATGTCTTAAAAATCCTTTAAAACTTTTTTGTACAGCATTTTGAAAAACTTCATAAAGTTTTACAAATAGCTTTGGCTTGTGGGAAAGTAGAGGGGCAACCGACACCAAACAAAAGCTCTTTCAAAAACTTCATGAAGTTTGCTTCACCATGTAAACACCCACTAAGTTGACAGCGGGAACTTCTCTGCTCACATTGCCGACCTCTGTCTAAGAATATGGTTCTTAACCGACATGGATATACTTCTTTAGACATAGACTAGAATATGTATAATGCAAAATTGCTCAGTCGAAATCGCTTCTGTCAGAAATTAGTCAGTTATTCGCTCTCATTTACGCTCTCTGAATACATTTGGTCAGCTGTTCGCTCTCACTTACGCTCTCTGCATAAATTTTGGGAATATGTCCATCTCGCTCTAACCACTGTGATTTCCTACTGGCACTATAAAGTATCTTTTTGGGCACAATCGTTTAGCACCATAAATTTGATCTCCAATACTCTTTTTCCATGCTTTTAAAGACCTTTTCAATCTTATATCACTAAGTTTTAGCACTAAGATAGTGGTAAAAGCTAGGTTGTCTTAAAAAGCTTCCATCATTAGTAGAATATGGCATCAACTGCAGGTTACTAATGATTAATTAGCAACTTGTATAACTTTTGTATAAGCATTTGAAATCTCTTTCTAAACAGGAAGCTAGAAATGTTATTATGATTGATATAATTTTGATGTAAGTTTTGCAACAATTTGGCATAATTGCGTGCAAGTTTACCGTCTCCATCTCATTATCAGGCTGAGTCAACGACGTCGGCGGCGGCGGCGGCGTCATCGCACGATTAATCAAATCAAACGAAATCAAATCAAAGACGATTTCCCTGCACATGCAGAATGTGAAGTGTGGTGTGTGTGTGAGTGTGTGTGTGAGTGTGTGTGTTTGGGTTGCAGATATCTGCCTTGGGCCTGGAGCTGTGCTATGACAAAGCATTTTTAAGCCATTTGATTGACTGACGTTAAAATATTCACGTGCTGTGTGCATAGCAGTGATTTTAATCGCAAGCTCGCCCCATTGCATTTTTCTACTCTTCAGCTCTCTCTATGCAAAAAAATAATAATTATTAAAAAACCATATGAACACGAGTGTATGTGTGTGTGTGTGTGTGTGTTTGTTGAGCTTAACATCAAAAAAAAAAACGAGTGCAGGGACAGATGCCGATGTCGGGGCCCTGCCTTTGGGCTGCCTTTCTTGTAGCTCATAAATGTATCTACGCTCAGCTCTGGGGCCTCCTTTCCTTGTGCACGACGAGTGCATTGTGTGTATGTGTGTGTGTATTGGGGGATTAATGAATTTGATATAATGACATTTTAGATTGCATCTGCATAACATTTAATTGTGTTTGCTTGTCAGACACAAGTCGCCGAACGCTAACACGCATTTTGTGCCTTGTCATTTAGAAAAATGAACCAGAATGTGGGTGCAAGTCTATCGATTTTAGGAGTCAACTCCCAACCAAAGTTGTGCAGCTCATTCAAGTTTAATCAAAGCAAAAAATTGTAAAATGACTGACCACTTTTTTATTTTTTTTTTTTGCACAGGGCTCAGGTCAATTAAAAAACAAAAAAAATAAACCCTAGAAGTAGAGTAAAATGCAGTTTTGTGGCCAATTCCAGCTTGCGGTTGCCTAATTTGCCAATTAACTTAATAGGCATTTATTATTTAGCAATAAAATATGCAAAGCAATTGTTGAAATGTGGCACACGGAGAGAGAGAAAGATACATAAATACAAAAGCTTGACGACTAACTAACTGTACTACCTGCAGACTGGCCACAAGCAACAACAACAACAATAACAACAACTGCTGGCATAATAACTTTGGCAAATGACAGCAAACAAACTGCTGTAAAAACTAATACAAAATGAAGCACAACGAACTTTGTTATACACCGGGAAAAAAATTACAAATTAAATATTTTTTTTTTTTGACTATTGAAAAAATTTAAACAACTTAGGATTAATTATATCTTATTCTTAAGAGATGCCGTTATTAGCATTACAACTGTGGGCGAAAAATACCGGAAATTTTTTTGTAAATCAAAAAAATAGAGAAAAGCTAACTTCGGCTCGACCAAAGTTTATATACCCCTTGCTGCTCGTAAACTGTATGGAAATAAAGGTTTTGTATGATTTTCATTGAATTATTTATTTATTTATTTAGAATCGACAAACAAAGGTTGTCAACAAAAGTATAAATGCGTTACAAAAAAGTTTTATGAGCTAAGGAAGGCCTATCAAAGAAAATCTAATAAAATTACAAACTAAACTAATAACGACTCCGACACGGTGGGGGAATTTTATTTGCCCGTCCGGCCAGCTATGCCCCTATTCACAGCTAATTGAAGTCAGAGACGTAATTAGAGCTAACGAAAAGTTTAATAATATAGAGATCGAGAAGAAAGAGAGAACGAGAAAAAAACCAAAACCTATAGTTATGTAGGAACAAAGAAAAAAATAAGATAATATAATAAATTAAAATAAAACAGAGATAGAGAGAAAACTATCTTAAAGTAAACTTTAAAAATAAAAAATTTATATGTAAAACTAAAAACTAAATAACCGGAAAATCTGTGACCCGGTGGGTGAGGATTTTTTAGCCAGTCCGGCAAGCTATGCCCCTACTCACAGCTGGGAGTGGTCAGAGATTTCCCCGGAGATAATTATAGAGAGACGTTTTTAGAGAGAAGAGAAGAGAGTTCTGTTGAGAGCAGGTGATAGAATTCATTGTAATTTTGACATAAGACCCGAAAACGATTGTGCTGGGCATAATCAGTTGTGCATCTGGGCAAGATTAAAGGTAAATAGTTTCTAGTTGGCCTAGAAGGAACGGAAAAGTTAAGGCGACCTAAAAGTTCGGTAGAGTCTACATCACTAATGATTAGCTTATGAAGAAAAGAAACGCCTAGGACTGTTCTACGATTAGCTAACGAAGGAAGGTTAATAAGCAAGAGTCTGCTGGAGTACGATGGCAGACGAAGGTTAGGGTCCCAATTTAGTCCACGAAGAGCAAAAAGCAAGAATTGCTTTTGTACTGACTCAATACGATCGATATGCTTTTTATATTGCGGACACCAGACGGACGAGCAGTATTCAAGTACAGGACGGACTAGAGCTTTGTGGTGTATGGATCATTAAATTCCTTCGACCAACGTTTAATGAATCCAAGTACATCATTTGCACTATTAACAATAGAGAAGATATGAGGATTAAAACTCAATTTTGGGTCAAAAAGAACTCCAAGATCAACGACTGTAGATATTCGTTCCAAGGGTTCATTGCCAATCGTATAGATAGCCAGCGAAGGTTTGCAACGATGGAAAGTCATAAACATGCACTTGGAGCCGTTAAAGTATAAATGATTAACCAAGCACCAAGACTGCAAGGAGTTTAAATCATCTTGCAATCTAATGGAATGCGTCGGGTCATTGAAAGATCAAATAAGTTTAACGTCATCGGCATACATAAGTATCCGAGAATAAGATAGTATTGTGGGTAGGTCATTAATAAAAAGAGTAAAAAACAAAGGACCAAGGTGACTACCTTGCGGTACACCAGAAGTTACAGAGACGGGCTTTGAAGTGTCTGAACGTAATATAACTTTCTGGATTCTATTTTTTAAATAGGACGAAATTCAGAGCAGCCGATCAAGCTTATAGAGGAAAAGATCATGGTTTACAGAGTCAAAAGCCTTACTAAAGTCGGTGTAAATGACATCGGTTTGCTTTTTCTTAAGGAACCCATCATTAACCAATGAAGTAAATTCAAGCAAATTGGTCATAGTTGACCGACGCTTAATAAACCCGTGCTGGAAAGGTGATAAAATCGATTTGCAATAGTGCTGCAAGGTGGAGGTTATAATCTCTTCAAATAATTTAGGAATAGCGGAGAGCTTAGCTATGCCTCTGTAATTGGAAATATCAGATTTTCCACCTTTTTTATGAAGAGGAATAATATAGGACTCTTTCTAAAGTGTTGGAAAGACTGATGAACCGAGTGATAGATTGAAAATCTTAAGCAAAGGTTTGCATAAGGAACTACAGCACTCTTTGAGAACACAACTAGGAATGTTGTCAGGGCCAGGGGAGTATGAGTATTTTAGAGATTTCAAAGGCAAAAGTAGGGAGCTTTCACTAATTGAGGGAACACAAATGTAGTTAGAAGAAGAAATGGTATAAGGATAAGAAGTGTTAGTAAAGTGAATAGAGGAATAAGTTGATTGAAAAAAGTCTGCGAATAGGTCGACGGCAGCAGAATCATTGCCAGCCTTTTGGTCACCCAGAAAAAAAGAAGGTAAAGAAGAAGATCTACGCTTAGAGTCCACAAAGCAATAGAATTGTTTAGGGTCCACTGCAAATTGAATTTTGCACCGGGCAAGAGAATTCTTATAGCACTCAAAGTTAAAAAGTGATCTTTTATACTTTTTGAAGCATCTAGACTTAATATTTTTCAAATTAGAAAGTCTAGGACAGTACCAAGGAGGATTAAGTGTCGCGGGAGAAGCTACGCTATTAGGAACACAGATATCTAAAAGAGAATTAATAGATTCGTAGAAAAAGGTGAGTAGTTGAGTGGTAGTTGAGTGATTTTCCAAGTTTACCAATAGATGGCGCCACATTCGTGTGGCCTGTGGCAGCCCTGACCACACTAATCATATATATTCCATAAAATTAGTTACACCTATTTAACCAGAAGTGGTGACCCCGTCTAAGTAAATGAACAATTAACAAAACAAATTCAAAACACTGTTCTAAGCGAATGAATTTCAGTCTCTGATCAAATTAACACGCACACCCATACAATGACGCCGTTGTGAAATTAGTATCCAGCGGACCAAAAAACGAGCATTTTGCGAGACTATCGCTAGAACAGGAGGGCAATTTATTTATCGCAAAGCTCTCGCATTGGAGCTTTCCAGCGAGAGGTTTGCGATAAAAAGTCGAGTGCCGTGCTCGTACTCCGACGGCAGCAGAGTAACAGCTGGCTCGTGTCGTCCTTTTGCAAAAAAAAAACCCGAATGCAAGAGAGAGAGAGTAGGCCAAATCCCATTCACGAGTGATGTGTTAATTTTGTTTTATGAAGCCGAAGTGAACTATTTTTTGAGTTCTTTTTCCTTTGGCTTGCCAAAGGTTACAGACGCGAGAGTCCGCGAGAGTATCGCTCAAATGAACAAAAAATTGGGCTAGGCGGAGTATGTATTACTATTATAGATTGATTGTTCAAATTGTTAAAATTGATATTTATATTGTCTGCAGATGCATTCAAGCAAAAGTGGCAGAAATTTGTTAAATATGAGCGGGAGAGAGTGGCGAAAGAAAAAAAAAATTAGAAATTATAGTTTTTGATATATTTAGTTAGTTATAGTTATTTTATGGCCAAAGAAGTGATATATATATAATTTCTAAAATGTCAAAGTACTTATAGAATCTGCCAAAGAAGAGCATTAAAAAAAATTTTTCATATGGAACAATATGGAAATGAGACAAGTAAAAGTCTATCAAATCTTTTGCCATACTTTTTTGATATTGCTACGAGCTCAAAACTTATATACTTTTTGAGTTTATTTAAAATCAAAAACGTATCACAGTAAATATTTTATTTGACTTGCTAAAAACATTACAAAAGTATCGCAAAACTCTCGCTAACCCTATTTCTTGCGACTATCGTAAACGAAACTTTCACTGCCACAAACTGAACGACATATGAATCATATTTCTATCTTTTCTCGATCCGATTGCAAGAGGTTTGTCGGGTTAACAAACAAAGTCCACAACGTGTAATCTTCAGGCTCTTGCTTACTAGGGAAAAAGTATGGTTATCTTATGCTTCCCGCCATTTTGGGTTAAGCACGGCTGCTCCTTGGAGTTTAAGCAACTACGGGGAGGATTGGATCTGAACTGAGTTCCTGTGGCCTGTGTTTGATTCCGCATCTAATTAATAAGTTTTTCATAAAAACCTTTACTTAATCGGTCACCTTTACCAGCTATTGGCGCCAGCTGTAAAGCGTCTTGTTGCTCTTAAAAGTCTCCTCGTATCAGTCGTGTGTGTGTGTTTTTCCTCTCAATGACAAGCCATATCTCAAAGCTATAATACCTATCCTTACCAAGCGACACAATCGGCCAACAACCAAGACCAATTCCGACTTCAATTCCGATGCCGCCGAGACCAAGGCGAAGACCAAAACATAATTTACTTTGGGCCCTGCATAAACAATGCAATAAAATAAAATAAAAGAACCGATGCGAGCCAAAAAGGCAGCCGGCAAAGAGGGCAGCAAATAAAATATATGGCATTGGAATAAAATATTTGTAACAATAATAACGCAGACGGCGTCATTGGAGCAAAAACAAAAAAAAAACTCGTTGCAAGACGACTTTTCTTAGAGTTAGAGTTAAGGCCGGGGCACTCACTCGCACACGCAGACGCACACACACATACAAATTGGCGGAATCGGCAGAGGCGGCAACACTACTCAGTTATTAGGGGCAATCAAAATGAGCAGGAATTCAGAAATTATTATCCAGCAGTCGGCACAGTCAGGACAAGACAACGTTGTTGGTCCGCACGTTTCGATTTTGTGCGATTTGTATTGTGGATAAAAGTTTCCAAATGTATCTCTCTGGCAGCAAAAGTTTTCTAGACCAGCTTGCCTGGCTGGTTACCTTTCTTGCTGCTGCTGCTCTTGTTGTTGTTGTTGTTGTTGTTGTTGTTGCCCAAATACAAACAAAACTACTACGTGGCCCAATAAATATTCGGGGGCTGCTGCTGCGTTTCGGTTTTTCCCCATTGATATTTATTTATTATTATTTTTTTTGTTTTCTGTTCTTTTATATATTTTATAAATTATTACCTTAGAGCAATTGCTTTGTTATTTTAAATACGTACACATGTATGTAAGTATTTTGGTTGTTGCATGCACGAGGGCAGCCTCAAGAGTAACGGATCGTAGGAGAGAAGCTTGATAGATCGAATCTTTTGCTCAGAGTAGATGCTCTTATTCATTTTACGATTTTTTAAAGCTTTGAACTGCCCATAAGTATGCAATGGGAATTGTTGAAACTAATCATTCCTGACTTTTTTGTATGTCCTTGATATGTTCGGCTGAAAGGAACAACTTAAGCCTAGGCATTGAGAAGCCACTTACCACTTCAAAAGTAAAGCCGTAGCGTTTTCATTTTCGTGTTCTGAATTCCACGTGAAATTGCTTCGGAATTAATTTTATTACTTCACAGTGGACCCGGCGTCGCTTATCGATTGCTAATTGTCAAACAGCAGCTTTTAGATATAAGCAACTTCCTTTAGATTTGTACATATATCCCTGATAAGGGTATAATAATTTTGCCCAGAAACCCCATTAACTATATACTCCCATGGACAGTAAAATTGGTGTGAAATGCTTTTTTCTATATTTTATACTTCAAGTTAATATTATATGGGTCGGGAACATCACTGCAGTGCAGGGTATAAGCTCAGAGAACAAGAAAAAAGTTACAAACGCATTGCCTCATCAATTGAACGGTTTCAGAGCTTTGTTACAAGTGTTCTAAAATCAGGAAAAACAACATTACAAATTGCAGAAGATGCATGAAAACATCATTAGCAACCGATAATCGTATTGTGTTATTGGCTAATCCTGGCATTTTAAAATCATCAAAAGCGATTGCAAACGAAATTGGCAACGGCGATTAGTAACTGCAAAGTTATCTGACGGGATAGCCCGCAAAGTTCCTTTGCTTAGAAAGGCAAATTGGAAGATGTAGAAAAACTTTGCATTTGGTAATAGAGACATTGAAATATTCATTTCCGACAGCAAAAACTATATATAAGGTTGTCAAAAAAGTCTTGCGGTATTTCCGCAAGCTTGTCTTTGCAAGCGCGTAGTTCTAGTTGCATTCGTCGCATCGGTTCACGCTAGAGCTTTTTGGAAAGCTCTTTTCACGCGCTAACACGTGTTTGATTTATTGTTGTTTGTTTTTAGTCGTTCGTGAGTTATAGCGTCGCAAACATGGAGCAAAATAAAGAGAAAATACGGCATATTTTACAGCACTACTACGGTAAAGGCAAAAATGCATCTCATGCTGCCAATAAAATTTGTGCAGTTTATGGACCCGATACAGTGTCCATTTCCACCGCACAACGATGGTTTCAACGTTTTCGTTCTGGTGCAGAGGTGATCGAAGATGCGCCACGGTCCGGAAGGCCTGTCGTCGAAAATTGCGATAAAATCGCTGAATTGATCGAAAGAGACCGGCATAGTAGCATAGTAACATTTTTGCCCGTATGGATGCATGCGAATCGCTTCTGAATCGCAACAAAAGCGACCCGTTTTTGAAGCGGATGGTGACTGGCGATGAAAAGTGGGTCACTTACGACAACGTGAAGCGCAAACGGTCGTGGTCGAAAAGCGGTGAAGCTGCCCAGACGGTGGCCAAGCCTGGATTGACGGCCAGGAAGGTTCTTCTGTGTGTTTGGTGGGATTGGCAGGGAATCATCCACTATGAGCTGCTCCCCTATGGCCAAACGCTCAATTCGGACCTGTACTGCCAACAACTGGACCGCTTGAATGCAGCACTCATGCAGAAGAGGCCATCTTTGATCAACAGAGGCCGAATTGTCTTCCATCAGGACAACGCCAGGCCACACACATCTTTGGTGACGCGCCAGAAGCTCCGGGAGCTCGGATGGGAGGTTCTTTTGCATCCACCGTATAGTCCGGATCTCGCACCAAGTGATTACCACCTATTTCTGTCCATGGCGAACGAGCTTGGTAGTCGGAAGTTGGCCACAAGAGAGTCCTGTGAAATTTGCCAATAGGGAAGCGAGCTTCTATAAGAGGGGCATTATGAAGTTGGCATCTCGTTGGGAACTCGTCATCGAACAAAACGGCGCATATTTGACTTAAATCGCATTATTATAAACAATTTTATGAACAATTGAAAATTCAATAAAAATACCGCAAGACTTTTCTATTCTTTATATTCTTGATATAGGCTATGGATATCACCATATTCTTGATGAGGCCGACGAGCTGAGACGATTGAGCTCTGTCTGTTTTTAGGCAAACTAATCTCTCAGTTTTAAAGCTTTTGAGCTCAAATTTTGCACGGAGTCTGGTTTAGCATGCTGTTAGGATGTCCAAAACGCGCGTATCGAATGACCATATCTTATAGCTGCCTATATAACTATATCTTCAGACTGGTTGGTCGGAAAGTAAGTGATGTGAGACAAACTTTTTTGTTTTGAATGTTTCTAATCTTTTCCAAGATTAATATTAAATGCCTTATAGCAGATATACAAAGTTTGGTCGAAATCGAATAAAATAGGACATAGCTGTCCCAAATAACTCACAACACTTATTTTCAAACTGATTCTCACTGTGAGAAACACATAAAGCATAAGTACCTAGCGGCGCAAAATTGCCATTACATAATGGATTACTCCTACGTTACTTTGCCATCAGTATGAAGGAAATAATCCCATACAATCCTATACTTTGCCATATGCATGGCCGATTCGTAAGCGGTGTGCCCACAGCCTGCATTACTAGTAATAAAGGCTGTATGCTAGAGTCGAACTGCCATTTTTTCTTAAAATCGGATTTTTCGAAAAGCAGCGATTGAAGTGCATTTCTTTTTTGTCAGGCGAAATACATACTTTTGACTAAAAACGTTGAGCCTTATCGCTGTTCAGTATTGTCATGGTTCATTCATTCATGTTCACAGTACATTCATGGTTATGTAGTTATGTATGTATGTGTGGTCATTTGTAGTCTTGAAAAGCAATTTCTTAAATATTTAGCGGTTTTATTACCATAGTCACACAAAGTCCTTTACAAATTTCTTGTAACGACTCCTGGCACTATTTTATTGAATTTAAATTTTCGATGTTTAATTTTGGCCGTTTCCCCAGTCTTTGGTTAACAAGATACTTACATATTTTCTCACAATAATGTCTTAGAAAAACAACTCTCTTTGTTGTGTGAGATATTTCAACGTGTCCGAAAATAACTGCTTTTTTTACAACACTTTAAATTGGAGTTAGATATTTTCTATCTCTGCATAGGACCGATCGGTCAAAAAATTCTTAGTGGAAAAAAACTTTTTTGTTTCAATTTTATCATTCTTTAATTCGCTGGTTGTTGACCATCGGTGGGAAAATGGGTTTTAGTAAGAACCATTTTTGATATTAGTGTTAGCATTCTTCTCGTTCTTAAGCTTTTTAATATAAATTTAAATTAATGATTTTAGTTTTTACCAGAAAGATAATAAATATGTAGATAGTTCCGCAAGAAGGGAAGGTTTTTATTTTTAGTAATGCTTTGAATTTTCTCATTCTTATTCAAATATGCATTAATAGGCAGTAGAGAACCTCTTAAGTCAGTCAGTCGATTAGAGTGGGAAACTTGCCGCTCGCTGTACCGATTTGAATACGCCCATGGTTTTGCATAACGTGGGGATGCTTAAATCCCGAAATATAGTGGTATTTCAAAAACACCGGTACAGGTCGAGAACACTTCCTTGCGGAACACCAGCACGAATAGAAAGTAAGAAGGATAAAACTGTGTCAATAAGTCTCCACAGACACTCCGGGAGTATCGGCATCAATCCCTTATGCCAGACTCAATCGAAGGCTTGGTGTACATTCGAACAGTATTTGTTTTTCTCTCAATGAGGACTTAGAGACAATCCTGCGAACTTGCTCTACTGCGCTGTTACTGCTTCGAAACCCAAACAGGTGTTCCGAAAGGACGAACTCAGAATAGTCAATAGACAAAAGCCTTGCCAGAAGTAGCCTCACAAAAATCTTAAGCCCCATACGGACATCCGACGTTCGTAACTTAGCTAACTTCGTCATATGTTTCGTCACCGTGGAACGTAAGAGTAGTGTGACCAGAATTCAGAAAAAATTACGCCGAGAATTGCAGTTTATGGTATTTTTAGTTTTACTGGCGGTGGGTCACACTGTTCGATCATCTGTTTTTTGTTTTGATGCCAAGTTGACTTATATTTGCAAGTGAAATTGGAGTAACTGCTGGTTGTGACCCCATCTTCGATGCTGTCTCCCACCTGAGTTGACGACAGCATAGACTCAGAAATTAACTCTTCTATATCTTCTATATCCACAGAATGGTCCAGGCACTCAGCAGCAAGCAAGGGGTCCGTTTGAAATGTCCTGTAAAATAATGAATCCTTCATTAAATTAAATAATAACATATTGGTACAAATTTCAATCGAATTGATCAAAGTGTTAATTTTTCACATATGTACATACCTTCTTTTTGTCATATCGTGGCCACTTCTCCCCATGCCTTGTTTACAAAATTAAAGGCCGAATGCTTGGGATAGGAAAGATCCCAAATAACATCCCGTTCTTTCACCGCCAAAATTAAAGAAATTTTTCATCATGTGAAAACATTTCCAAGCGACTCTTTCGTTTTTGCTTTTCTGCCATGTTCTTTTAGTTCAATTAATGCACTCCAGCTGATCGATGCGCAGAGTGACTTAACATGGTGCATTCTCAATGCTGCGTCAGCTGCTCAAAACACAATAAGGCCCACAGCCACTTTACATAGTCTCCACGAATGTGCTGTTAAGCGTAACATTGACTGTTAAGGGTGACATTCAAATTCTGATCTCCGTACTGGCAAAAAGTTCAAGTGGCGAAGTTGTAACTTCTGCTTCTTCTTCCCTCAATTTTTGTATGAAACTTCTCGTTGCTTCGGATGTCCGTATGGGGCTTTAGAGAAGAAAGGGGGGAGTCTAATAGGGCGATAAGGGTCCATATTATGTGGACAAAAAGGTAAGCGATATATTAGGTCACTCCAAGTCCCTCTTTTTAATAAAATTTCAATTTAGATTTATAAATTCTTAAACACAAATGAAACATGTTTGCTTAGCTGCTATATCAGTTGATAACACCTAGTGTTAAATTGATACTAAAAATTTAATACAAAAAGTGTTAACCTGGTACAAGTTAGTATTAATTTAAATTCTTCGAAATTTCATTTAAATACTTTCGAAAATATTAACTTGATACTTGGAGTATTAAAGAGAATTTGATACTCAAAAGTTTCAATTTGATGACTAAATAGTGTCATTTTGATGATTACTCTTTTTTGGGTACACTAAAGCTTATTTATTTAGGTTTAGGCTAAGGTAGCTAAGTTGACTGTCGAAAAACTCAGATGAGAAATTAGGATAGGTTATATCACGTTTTATCAGAAAAAACTATCTGAGCGACTTGTATGAGAACTCAGGCAAATGAAATAACAGCTTTATACAGATTAGTAAGAAGTTTGGCGGGATTTATTGCCAAATCGGGGCCTGCTGGTATGAACAGTCCTTCAATTTTGTTGTGTGTAATGTTGCATTATTAAGCTAACACGGACGCCCCTTAGATGATTCGATGTGTTTGAAACTTTTGAGAATTTGTATTTAGTAGTGCTTTGGGATCAATTGACCAATAACTTTATATAGCCTTTATTGGAGGCATATTTTAGCGAGCATTTGGAGCCATTGTGGTAAAAAGAGATTTTTTGTGAAGAGGAAGACTTCTGTCTTCCCCGCAATGATACTTCCCACTTACATTTCTACCTGTGTGTGTGTGTTCCCTTATATCCATTATAACACTTTACTGAGTTAGTCCTAGTTACCTACATCGTCCATTAACCGGATGACAGTAAAATGAATGTTTGCCTAACTCCAACTCATATTTCAAACATACTAAAACCACCCTCGCTGTTTTTGCTTGTAATAAATTATGCATGTTCGCTGCGAACGTGAGCAATTTTTCGAGACTTTTGCCTTGTGAAAATTCCTTAAATAGTTTGCGCATAATTTTCAAGCGCATTAAATTTTATATGCCATTTTTTTACGACTTAGTTATACTTATATTTTATTTATTATGCTTTTGCAATCGAAATTTTGCAATGAAAAATTATGAGCTCAATTTATTGGGCCATAAGAAAGCAATCTATATGTAGATTGAACAAATAAACAAATCGAAATAATAATGTAGAAAACTGTAGGTACACTATTATTTGGCTGATGATTCAGTTTCAATTATGAAAATTTCCACTAACAAATAAATAAATATTAAGTTGAAAACAGACGAGTAAATAATGTAAATGGCACAGAGATCTCTCTACTCTTGCTCTCTTCAGTTTTTTTTTATTTATTATTTGCCTTTTGTCTAAACGAATGGCTTAAATATTTGTTTTGTTGAAACCTAAAATAAAGACGCGTGTAAATATTGAAATGAATGAATGTTGTGAGTATTTCTCTATTGCCCAAAGCCAACGCTCACGTTCGACCCATTAATAAAATGCCAAAAGTTACGAATTTCAAATTATTATTATTATAACAATAACATTTATTAACCAGCCATAAAAGTATATTTGACTTTGTTTGTGCGCTTAGAAATCCAATACGAAACTCTGGAGATAATTATTATTTATATTTACAACAAAATGCATAAAGTTTTATTGCCTTCCTCCCAAAAGTCGTTGACAAAACGGGGCATAAAATGAAATTACAATACAGACAAACACACACACACACACACACACACACACAGGCACACCTCTAAAGGCGATAAGCCATAACATAGAAATATGTATAAATATATAACTATAGCAAAGCTAAAATAAAACAGAATATTGCACAATATATTACAAACATTTTATGAGCCATTTTCGAGGTCGTCACGTGGCAGTTATAAAAGAATAATCAACCTTCGGCGGAGGAGAAAGTAACTAAAAATCGATGAAGAAAAATCAATAAAAAAAAATTTGAATAAACAAACAAAAAAGTTAACTAAAAACTAGTTGCAAAAGTTTTTAATTAATGACACCAGCAAATATACAATATTTTGTGCTTGTAATGTACGAGGGTAGTTTGATAAGTCAAAGAATTTTTGAATTAATCATGAACCAAGAACATAAAACCGCACAAAACGGAAAACCTAAAATCATAACGTTTCAGCGACGAGTTTAACGATGTTTAATTGGGAAAGCATCGGATAAAGTGAACAAAACTGCTTGTATCGACACATAAAACTTCAAATTCAAGAGCTTTTGACCTGTGCCAGCGTGAACCCCTTCAATAAGTGTTCATCATTCGAATGAGACATTTTTCTTTCTAAGGAAAGTTACATTGCTTAGCAAAGAGAATATCCAAAGCGTACTCTGTTTGGCGAAAAGACAGTTAATTCGCTAAAAACTAGAAAAACGTAGTGTGGTCAGACGAAACAAAGATAAATCTGTTTGGATATGATAGAAAACCTCATGTAAGGCGCTTTAGTTACGGGTGTTGGTCTGATTTGTTAAATACAAGGCAAAATGTGTTCCCCAGAGTACATTAATATCCTTATCAGCGTAGTTCTACAATAAGTAAATGCCCTTTTAAAGCAGGAGTTCTTGCCGAATAGCGGCTTCCTCTTCCAAACTTGCAAAATAAAAAAAAATGGTTCCAGGACAAAAAAATTAGTTCATTGAAGTGGCCCACCTAATCACCTAATCGCAATCCTGTTGAGCATTTGTGTGGTATGGCTTTAAAGCAGTGGTGTCCAAGTTGCCAAAAGCCTATCCCATGGGATAGCAACTTATAATTCTGCCGGCGTCCCAGCCGACAAACGTATAGAGAGAGAGAGAATACGTGTGTTCACGCTCGGCGGCTTGCTCTCTTACGATGCGCGTGTTCGGCTTTTTGTTTTACTTCACGAGGTATTTTTTCGTGCCATTTGTTTGTTGTGACGTCTACTTCGTGTTTCGCTGCTAAGCACACAAACGCAATGTTTGATTGTGTGAGTTTGAACACCACTGCTTTAAAGCCAAACACCAAGAAGATTTGTGGGAGAAAGTTCAGGCCGAGTGGTATGCCATCATTGATCCCTCAGTTTGTGCCATTCTGGTAGAATCCATGCCCCGTCGCTGCTCTGCAGTCTTCAAAAATCTGGGACGTGCTAACAAATATTAATAAAAAACTTATTTCTAGCTTTAGTAGTTCTTAACTAAGCCTCATTCTTTGGTTTAAAGTGTTTTGTTACAATTTGTTTCCCCAAGCTCAAAAAAAAAATGAAATTATAATTTTGTTTTTTATTATGAAAGATAACACTAGGCAAAAAGGTCCAGTATATTGAAGACTTGGTGATGATTACTTTGTGGTGTGGTGTGTTCCTGTCTTAAAGTTATGTGCAAACATAACGAGACCTCGAGCCAGCAAAAACTTCGAGGGAATTGCTTATATTTTAAAAACAGGCCGTCGCCTGATACCTTTTTGCAGTCGATTGGGATCCGTCAAATTAAGAATAACACAAAGCAACAAATTTAGACTTTTTTCAGTATATTGAAGGGTCGTTGGTGATTCTAGATGATTTTAGTTTGCTGAACACGAATTTGTTTTCAGAAATGGTCCATCAAGTCCAGATTTTTAGTAATTGGAGCTTATAATGGATTTTTTGACCTTTTTTAAACACGTTTTTTGGAGAACCTTTTCTTTTGTTTTGACTTTTTTTGATAGTATCGTAAATCACCATTTGTTAACTTTAAAATAAACTATCCCTATGAATTGTACGATTATTTTTAGCGAAGATATACTTTGAATTTTGAATACATATAATAAAATAACAAAATTGTCTACTGCCCAAAGCTATGCCTTGAAAAAAACAGTACAACAGGCTAGTAATTTATATAGAATTTCAATGAATATTTTCAACTACAGCCATTGCACACAATATATTCGATTTTTAAAAATGGTATATCTCCATTGAAAACAAGTAAGAGCGCTGTACTCGAGTTTCCCGACTACAAAATACCCTGTTCAACTAAGACAATTGTTTAATAACTTTTGTGTTTTTGCTCGTATCTTATCTTCCTTTTGAGAGTAGTTAGATGTAAGGCCTAGGATAGCATATGTTAAGCCACAAGGTTCTAACTTAAAAATTTTGGCTGTGACAGTTAGTTTTTTGCGGTTTAAGGGGGGGGATATTTTCAAAATCTGAAACAAACCTGATCTGGGTACGGTATACACCTATGTGCATGCCAAAATGTGTCTCTAGCTCTTCTAGTCACTGAGATCGACGCGTTCATACAGACAGACAGACAGACAGACAGACGGACAGACGGACAAACGGACATGGCTATATCGACTCGGCTGTTGATGCTGATCAAGAATATATATACTTTATAGGGTCGGAGAAGCTTCCTTCTGGCTGTTACATACATTTGCACAACTTCATGATCCCCTTTTCCCATTTTTAATGGGAACAGGATATAAAAATCTTAGAAATGTTTAGTATAGTTTGTCTCAAAGTTAAAGAGTAGTACTTTACTATAATATCAAAAAGAGTTAAAACAAACAACAAAAATTCCCCACAAAACGCGTCTAAAAGGGTCAAAATAGGCATTTTTTTAAACTTTAATGTCAAATTACTACCTTTATTACCATTTCTGAAAACAGATTCGTGTTCAGCACACAAAAATCATCTAGTATCACCAACCCTTCAATATACTGGAAAAAGTCTAAATATGTTACCTTGTGTTATGCTTAATTAGACTGATCTAAGTCGACAGCAAAAAGTTAACAGGCCACAGCCTGTTTTCAAAACACAAGCAATTTCCTTCAAGTTTTTGCTGACTCGAGGTCTCGTTATGTTTGCACATAACTTTAAAACAGGAACACACCACACCACAAAGGAAGCTAGTTGCCCAAACAGCTGTTTCATTGGTATCTCTACCATCTCTATCAATCTATCAATAAAACTGTGGGAGATATGACGTTTTTTCCAAATTGCGGGGGCGGGAGGGGGCGTGGCGAAAATTGAAGCTTGATCTGCCTGTAAGTATAAGAAATATATGTCCCATACATGGCAAACCTCTATCTCTTACCATCTCTGAGATCTCTTCGTTCATGAGGACGGACGGACAGACGGACATGGCTATATTGACTCGGCTGTTGTTGCTGATCAAGAATATATATACTTTATAGGGTCGGAAATGATTCCTTCTGGCTGTTACATACTTTTGCACAAACTTATTATACTCTGTGTACCCTTGGTACCTTGTAAAAATTATTTATCGATTTGCTGAAGGAACGATAAAGATCGGATGAACGATACTCAAGTTATGGGCAAAAAACGGCCAGTTAACACCACCCACCCCCACCCTCCAACAACCACAGCAACATACCCTAACCGTTCAACACAGGCAATCTTAGTGCGAGAGAGAAAGAGAGAGAGAGAGAGAAACTTAGAGAGTGCACCGCGTTGTGCGCGGGGTGTTAACTGGCCGTTTGACTCCTGAGCAAATGCGAGTGTAAGGGTACAGAGTATGTTATAGTCGGGCTTGACCGACTTTCTTTCTTGTTCGACATTCAATTCTTCAAAAAAAAGCTCTTGGCCCATTCTTTAATGGATATTTCACTTATCGGAAGAATACAATTTTTTCATTTTTCCACGATGCAAGTTCTATGACGGATCTTGGCCTGGCCCTTTGGGGCTGTTGATCCACGGGCGGCCGTTAAACGAGGTATACGATTATTTTGAGAATATTTTCACAACCTTGAAAATGAATAAGTTATCACTGCTTATAACTAAACAGCGGATTTTCGGTTTCTTTTGTTGTTGGTTCAAAAAATTCGAAATTTTGGCATTGGACTAATAAACATGATATGATCATATCCAAAATATGATTTTTATAGGTGACAAACAGATTCTTAAATAGGTTTAAATAGGTCAAAATATGTAAAAATATTCTCTTCTCAAAGTACCACTCCAAACTCCGTACTTATGTTAAGAACGCAAAAAGTACTGAACACAAGAAGATAAACAGGCAAGTTCTTTAAATGTTTCGTAGCGTACTATTCACAGCACAATTAGGGTAAATGGCTTGTATCGCATTGTACTTCCGTTTTCTTTCACGGTACGCGTGGTTTCGTACAGACCGCAAAATGGCAGTACCGCATTTTGTGAATGTGTTAAGTTCACGTACGAGCAAAAAGTTTGATTCAGGGACGCGAACCTTATAAAAATATGAAATTTTCATTTTGCATTGCAACTGGCACCCAAAAATATATGAAGATAACGCACCCCCCAAACGGAAGGCTAAGATTTGCAAGCATTTAAGAAGAACCAAGCAAGGCAAGATTGTGTAATGCATTGCTTGGGTCTAGCCAAATCTATATTTATAAAAGAGTTCCACCTGACTGACTCACTAACTGACTGTTGACCGTCGCACAGCCCAAACCATAAGAGATAGGATGCTGAATTTTTCATAGTAGCTTTATCTTTTGCTGAAAGTGAGGACTAAGAACGGATTTAGGAAAATTCTGTCCGGCTGTCTTCAGCTGAACATCAGAGTTGAACGTCTTGAATTCATCAAATTACTTCTAAGCCACTCAAATTGGAGCTTATAAAGCTTTATTCTTTGATTCGGTTACAAAATTAACAATTTTCGGAAAAATTTGGAAACATTTTTTCCCATTTGCTGGCTTAAAATTCGACGTACGATAGTTGACAGTTAAATTACTCTCGTATCTCTTACTGCATAAGAGTTTCGTTTGTATTCAAAAGGTAATCAAATAATTTACAACATTTTTTCGTGGCCTTTTAAGTATAGAGTTTATAACGTATCACAACGCCACATTTTCTTTTAGTTGGTCTTTGGCTGAAATCTAAACATCTGCCCCATTGGCCACGCCCTTAATCAACTAAGTAAGCGATATAAAAAATGCCTCGTAAAAGTGGAAAATGCAACTTGCTGCAACATTGTTGACTGCCCGCTGAGAAATGTGAAAAGTTGTGGTAAAATTGTAAAATGGCCAAATAGCAAAATAGCAAATAACTACCACAATTAACTTGCGCCAATTTTTATGCGAGCAAAAAAAAAAAAAATAATGGTTTCTTTCTCGAATCCTTCCTTCTTCGTTTTTCGTTTTATGGCCCCGCCATTTCGTTTTCATGTCGCATATCATTAGAATTAATCATTAAAATGTAATAATAATTCGTATAAATGTTGCCACAATGTTGCAGCAGTTGAGAAAATGCGATTGCAAGAAATTATTTTACGATGTTGCCAGCAACATGCCGCCTGCCGCCTGCCGCCAGCCGCCAGCCGCCTCCTGCAACTTTTTATGGCCGCGTGCATTTTTACTACAGCTGGTCCGCTCTCGCTCTCGGGCGCCCCAATCCCAGCCAGCTTTTTTATATTAAAAGTAATAAAAGTTAAAATGGCAGAGCGAGAGCGAGCACAATTTATGGTCTTAAAACTAATTTAACTTTTATAAAATTACCAAACACGCATAAACACAATTTTTATGCCGGACGCATGCAGCAACTTCTTCTCACCAGCTTGCCTTTGCTTGCAACAAGCTGCATTCTCTTGTGTAGCTCGCCAGAGCTGTAAACTGTTTGTTGTTGCTGCGTTTTGTTATTCATATAAATTTTATTTCATGCCATTTTGTTTTCTTTTCAGTTTTCAGTTTTTTGTTTTTTTTTTTTCCTGCACAATTTTTTATGGCACACAACTTTGTTGCTGCTGATTTTTATGTTTGAGTGAGAAAACCAGCAGGAACTTGGCCTTCAAAGTAAGCGCTTAGCATTTGTCTAATTGCCTGGCTTAAGAATAAAACATATTAACTGAGATCGAATAGAGGAGAGAGGATTAACATCACATGCTGCGAAAACAATTTTGTATATGCGGTTGCTTAGCCTGTTTTGTGAGACGAACACAAGAAGCTCTTTGAGATAGCAAGTTTTTTTTACCACCGAGTCACTTGGGAATAGAAAACAGTTCGGCTGACTAAATAAAACTTTCCACCTGATGGCGTCTATGTGAAGCTTTCAAACCATACCAGGATGCTTAACCCATCTCCCACTTCAAATTAACAAATTTCAAACGCCACCAATTAGACATGAGATTCTTCCCCAAAAATGTACGGAAAAATATATATCATCGATTGTAGACTCGTTTGAAATAAAATTTCGTCATCTTTTAGATTAATATAAAAATTGAATTCGTTATTTCAGAAAATTATGAATTTTATTTTAACCTGAAAGTTGCGGCCTTGATTTAGATTTTGGACCTATTAGAGACAATTAGACGAAATGTTGGTAGAGTTTATTGTACATTAACGTTTCTGTTACTCGGTCGATAAATTAATCACTTGATTGTATTAACTTTTTAACTTAAGCTTATTACGCACTGCAGCAGAGTAACTGCCAAAACAAAAATACCAAAAGCGACAATTCTTTTGTTTTTCGACAGTGTGACAAGATATCAGAAACCTGCAAAATTATGGTCACACTGTCAACTGTTTTGTTTTGATTTTTAAATTGCAAAAATAGAGGAAAGATTACTTCAGCTGGACCGAAGTTTATGTAACCTTGCAGCTTGTATAATTTAGATAGATTGAGGTTTTAAATGATTTTCGTTGAACATTCTTACCTGAGTTATTTCCCAAACTCAGCAATAGATGGCGACACTACTTTGACCATTGTGGCAGCCCTGGCCACCTCTGGTCATACTATTCATCGAGCACCATCCCTGACGCAGTAGCAGAATGACAACACACGCGCCATCCCTGGCGCTCAGTTTCTGGCTTGGCTTCGGCCAGCGCGGTTCGCGCCCGATCGCTCCGGTCAACTCAATCGACTGTCATTCATTCATTTTAGCGTGTAATACTATTATTAAATAAAGTTAGCCACCAAAGACAACTAAAGTGGTGACCCCCGACTAAGTTAAAGATCACTAACAATAGACAAAACAAATTCAAAGCAGTGTGCTAAACAAATTAATTTCAACCTCTGACGAAATTCACACACACACACACACACTCACAAGCAAGCAGCCTGCTCTGGGCCCGTACTCACACACCCATACAGTGACGCGATTCATTTCGACATGCAGCTCTCGATCATCAAAATCAAACAGTATTAAGTTAACTATTTCGACAACAGCGAGCCAGAAACTCAAGGACAGCAACATCTCTAGCCTTTTTGGCCAAGTGTGTCCCACACACACACGAGTGACGCCGGCAAAACACACACACACACGACAAACGCCGCGACGGACGCCGCGACAGGGCGGCACACACATACACACATGCTCACGGCGTCTGCAGCATACAATCACGAATTTTCGCGCGTTCCTGCAAAACACACACATACACACATGCTCACGGCGTCTGCAGCTACAATCAATCGAATTTTGCCGCGTTCTTACAAACAAAATGCGATTCGGCGGCTCATTCGTTCATCGATCATGGACGTTCATATGTGTCCTTCGGTTCCCACATCTACCAGCCATGGACCTTTGACACGGGAAAACAAGATCCTTGGCGCAGACTGTGGCGCTGCATACGAACACATACAGACGCAGGCAAAGCACACATACAGACGCAGGCACAACGATCCGCATACCTGACCGACCACTAGCAACATGCTACGACTCGAGACGCTCTTTGTTTGGCAATTGATGCCAGCCTGAGTCTACCAACAAGTTCTCGACCTCAAACGAAAGTCCTTAACGAGAGGCACCACGAAAGTCCTTAACGAGAGGCACCACGAAAGTCCTTAACGAGAGGCACCACGAAAGTCCACAACGCGTGGCAAACGAAAGTCCACAACGAGTGGCAAGCGAAAGTCCACAACGCGTGGCAAACGAAAGTCTCTACTCGGGGTACAATACCCAGTACTATTGACTCTTCAACCTCAACCCTGCTTGGGCGAACTTGCTTGTCGACCCCCACTCGAAGCAACGGCCTCAACGCGAGGTTTTCATCGACCCAGCTACGACACAAACATCACAGCGAGAAGTATACGCAAGCATTCCTCCACATTGGGACTTGCACAATCCTGTAGATGCTCACCCCGGACATACACTCATCCCGGCTATACTCAAAACTTTCATCATTCGTTCCCACATGGTCTCTGGAGGGGGAGTACTGTGGCAGCCCTGGCCACCTCTGGTCATACTATTCATCGAGCACCATCCCTGACGCAGTAGCAGAATGACAACACACGCGCCATCCCTGGCGCTCAGTTTCTGGCTTGGCTTCGGCCAGCGCGGTTCGCGCCCGATCGCTCCGTTCGACTCAACTATATTGTTAGCTTAATACTATTATTAAATAAAGTTAGTTACTAAAGATAACTAAACCATTTGCTTGTCAGTTTGTTATAAGGAAGCTATACGATATGTTCATCAGAATTTTGACCAAAATCCCCAAAATTGTGTGGAATCCAATCATATTCATAAGTGGAAAGAATAAAGTTGAAAACAAAAAAGTTTTCCTCACTAGAACTACTTTTTCGACCGATCGTTGCTATGGCAGCTATACGCTATAGTCATTCGATTTGGATCAAACTTGGCAGAATTGCGTAGTAGCATATAATATTGATCAGGAACAAGTTTAGGACCGACAGCATTGGAAACAAAAAAGTTTTTCCTACTAAGACTTTTTTTCTGAACTATATTTTGTATGGCAGCTATACTATATAATTTTTCGATTTTCATCAAACTTGGTGGAATCATGTAAATACATAAAAAACTAATAGATACGAGGTTTGGTGGTGCTTGCGTTAAAAACAAAAAAGTTTTTCTCACTAAAACTACTATTTCGACCGATCGTTCCTATGGCAGCTGTATGCTATAGTCATCCGATATAGATCAAACTTGGCAGAATTGCGTAGTAGCATATTATATTGATCAGGAACAAGTTTAGAACCGACAGCATTGGAAACAAAAAAAGTTTTTCCTACTAAGACTTTTTTCAGACCTATCTTTTGTATCGCAGCTATATTATATAATTTTCCGACTTTCATCATACTTGGTGGGATTATGTAAAAGCATAGAAAACTTGTAAATAAGAGGTTTGAGGTCGTTTGCGTTGAGGACAAAAAAGTTTTTTTTAACTGAAACTACTTTTTAGACCAATTGTTCCTATGGCAGCTATATGCTATAGTCATCCGATATTGATATTTTATTAATATTTTTGTATAAAACCCGGATCTTAACAATGAACAGGTTTATTGAGGTAGTTGAGCCGTCATTTGACTCGTAAAATGAACTACATTCTCACTGCGCTTAAAAAATATAGATTTAATGTATATATTATTTAAATAACCCCAGTAGTGACCGTTTCCTATACTTTAACGATCATGTTAACATACAAATATCCAAAGCTAAATAAGCATTCTTTATGTTCCAATCACTAATGTATTTGAAGCACTTATGTCCTAAAGTTAAAATTCTTATATATCAGTCATTCATCAGACCAATATTCACGTAGGCATGCAATATTTGGTCTAATATCTCACCATCATACATGAAAAGACTATGGGTCTTCCAAAGAAAATGCCTTAGGTCATGTACATCTCTTATTACATCTCCAGAGAGCAACTTTACAAAATATGTTAGCAATAAGAAACTATACAATACGGCCAACATCCCTAGACTAGATAATTTTTTTATACAACTAATACGCAACCATATTCTCAGATGTACCGAATACCATGAAAATAATTTTATAATGGCCCCTTACTATGTAGGGGATCAATACATTGAACACGTGCTATTAACAGGCCTTGTCCCACCAGAAGCATTCTTACTGCTTGATAAAAAAAGGATTTATACAAAGCCACAGTGGAATTCCGGTTTTTTACCACCTCCACAGGCGTGACACTAGCAAAAGCGTCCCAGAGTCCCTTCTACAAGATGGAAACTGGCGGTTTGACAAAACAAAACCAATTAGGGATTCGAATCCAAACAGTATCCAATTCTGGTGGCTAGATAACTACGACTCGTAGATTCCAACCCCTTCCCTTTCCGTTTTTCTCTCCTTGTTTTTATCTTAATATAAATACCTATTTTATTTGTTTTTTTGTAAAATTTTTCGTTACACACCTAAACATATTCAGCCATAATATTATAATATATATTGTCCACCAAAAAGTGAGTCGGAATTAAATCTAAACACTTTAGTGTATACTAAACATAATTAATATTTTGTTTATTTAATAATTTAAGTTACATGGTTACTTTTTAAATTCATTATCTTTCCAAATAGAGCACTCGAACTACAAAGCATAAAAAAAAACTTATTCAGTTAAGGGCCGATTTCTCTTCTTCCAAATAGCTGCTATCTATCAGATAATCCTACAAATAGTGAAATTTCGATTTCATTGCCTACTACCTGGTACTTCGCCCTCCAGATAGCCACAATGTGTTAGATAGGCATTTGACTTTTTGCCATTCACTGTAAATTGACATAATATTTGGGGTGGGTTTTTAATTTGTGCTAAGTAAATCAATTTGTAAAATGAATTTTAACCGGTCTATTTACCTTCACTCACTGGAAGATTCTGATAAAGACATTGTGACAATTTATAGAGAAAGAGAGTATACAACCCAATGCCGAACTTCTTTTAGGACATGGAATATTCCGTATTCATAAAATGATTCCGCCTTTCGAAGTCCGCATGTTTATGCCTTTTCACAAAAATTGGTAGCCACCAGAAAACTTGACATAATCCATCTTTTTAGGAAATGTTCCTTGTCTATAATGAAGAAGCTGCTTTTAGCATTGTGATTCTATGCTTGTGGTAATTTCCTAATTACTATGGGTCAGTTTTGTGGAGTGAGCATAGCTACAGCATGTCGGGTAATGAAAAATGTTTCCTATGCCATTGCATTATTCTGTAGTTAGACTAAGTTTGGGTGAAATGAAATCATTCGAGACTGTTATAAAATTGCTAAATTCCCGAAGATAATGGGAGCTATTGATTGCACCCATGTACGGATTCAATCACCAGGGGGATATTTCTCGATAAATGCACAGGCAGCATCTAGCGCAAAGGTGGTTTATCCCATGAAACCTATATTCTTAATAACAGTCGCTTGAAATACCGATGGGAAAGCAACAAATTTTAAAATTATTATCTTTTGGGCTATAGTGAGTATAAATTGAGACAGTACATGATGACTCCGCTTCTCAACCCCGTAACAGAAGATGAAAAGCTTTATACTGAATCACAGATCCGTACGCGCAACGTAAACTGTATGTATTATGTATATTAAACAAATACATATCACTGTGTTTCCATATGTGGCTTCTTTTCATATATTTCAAGCTCAATTAGCTTTAAGGCTTAAGCGTCCATATTACGCTTCAGTTTAAACCCTTCTGTTTCTTCCTGGAGCGTTGAATTCCGGTTTTGCTAGCGTAAGTGGACGTCAGTTTTGCCCATGCTTGCTCCTTTTGTTTTCCAGTGACCGCATCTGACTTCTTGTTCTCGATGAATCCTCAACTAGAGCTACTAGTTCCCAATCCTCCTCGTCTGTAAATTTCTTAGCACGTTGCCTTTTTAATAAATTCAGATGAGAGATCAACTTTTAACACAGCAAATCAGCTGTTTAACAGTGCTGCCAGATTTTCACTGGAGAATTTTTCATTCGTATGTAAACATTTTAGATAAGTTTACACATATGTTTTGTAATCCAGTTTGGTTCTGTGGGACTTTGTCTGTTGCATAGCGTTACTTGTCAAATAGCTATTTCTCACTTATTTAGAAGATGAGAAATCGGCCCTAAATCTACGAAACGTAAAAACTTCTGATAATACCAATAATCGTTAGGAAGACCCGTTGAGTAATGTGCTCATCGGTCATTCGGCTTCTGGTGTTCACATTTTTTTATGCCGAAGCCAAACGTTCCGATGGCACGGAGCTTCCCGGTGTAAGAAGATATGACAATGCAAAGTCAGAAAGCACTGGCAATGCGTCTTTCTTTTCCATCCAGAACTTAATGGGCTCCCGATCCAGGGTAAACAAAGTTAAACAAGAAAGAAAGTCGGTCAGGCCCGACTATAACATACTCTGTAGCCTTACTACCCTCGCATTTGCTCACGAGTCAAGAGAGGCAATCTTAGTGAGAGATAGAGAGAAAGAGAGTGAAACTTAGAGAGCGCACCGCGTTGTGGGTAACGGAATGTTGTGGTTATTGGTGGGGGGGTGTTAACTGGCCTTATTTTGCTCATAGCTTGAGTATCGTTCATCCCATCTTTATCATTCCTTCAGCAAATCGATAAATAGTTTCGCTAACTAGATATCTCTAGAAGGTACAAACAATCTATCATCAAAACTGTGGGAGATATGACGTTTTTTTCTAAATTGCGGGGGCGGGAGGGGGCGTGGCAAAGATTGAAAATAAACTTGATCTGCCTGCAAGTATAAATATTATAAATATTTCTCCCATACATGTCAAACCTCTATCTCTTACCATCTCTGAGATCTGTGCGTTCATACAGACGGACAGACAGACAGACGGACAGACAGACAGACGGACAGACGGACATAGCAATATCGACTCGGCTGTTGATGCTGATCAAGAATATATAGTCTTTATGGGGTCGGAAATGATTCCTTCTCCCTGTTACATACTTTTGCACAAACTTAACATACTCTCTGTAGCTTCGGTACAGAGTATAAAAACTTACATTTACCTTTTTTAAAGATGGGCTGAATTTCAGCCAATCATCTCTACGCTTTGCTTTTAACTGTGCCTTCATATTTGTTGAGTAGCCACTGGTCTATACAACTTTATTGCATAGTTTGCACTGCGATTTCTGTGCATCACCTTTAATAAAATAACTTTTTATCATTTTGCGTTACATGTCCAGAGCACAAGAAACAGTTATGCGCAACAGTGTGACGAAACGCTAAAACAAAAATATCACCTACAAATATTCGATTTCCGATATATCGCGTCGGAAACAAATATCCGATAATGATATTTGTAATTTTGGGCAAAAATATCGATAATATTTTCGACATCCCTAGTATAAAAAGTTGATCGACATCGGGTGACTATATCTTATGGTGGCCATAGGACCGATCGGTCGAAAATGGGTCTTAGTAAGAAATTTTTTCTGCAAACCGAATGCCATAAATTTCTACACTGATGGCTCCAAACTGGATGGACAGGTAGGAGGAGGAGTCTTCAGTCCAGAGCTCGGGATCGAAACTTCATTTCGGCTTCCTGACCATTGTAGTGTTTACCAAGCAGAGGTTGTAGCTGCCCAGGAGGCTACCAACCTTCTGGGAACTCTCGCAATCCAAGAAAGTAAAGTATTCATTCTTTCAGATAGTCAAGCTGCACTCAAAAGCACTTGACGGTTATATTAACAATACCAAAACTCTTACGGAGTGCCGCAAATCTCTTAATGACATGGCTCAGCACTTTGAAATTAATCTCGTTTGGGTGCCTGGACACTGCAACATTGAAGGCAACGAGATGGCCGACGACCTCGCCAGACTTGCCACCACCACTCTGCTCCTACGGGATAAGAGCAACATAGGAGTGCCTCTTGCGACCTTTAAGCTACAAACAAAGCAAACTACTCATCGAATAACCATGAATCGATGGCAAACAATCCACACATGTGAAGTATCTAGGCTTACATGGCCTACTCTTAGTATTAAAAAAAATTACGGCGTCAAGAAAGAGTGCATATTTCCCTACTAGTAGGGGCCCTTACTGGACACTGGCTAATAGGAAGACACTCCGCTAGGCTCGGCATTAGACACAACGACTTCTGTAGAAGCTGCAATTCAGTGGACGAGGAGGAGAGTGTACAACACCTCTTCTATCATAGCCCAGCTCTTAGCAGAAGGCGACTCACTCTTTTGGGTCGACCTTTTCTAAACGATCTGTCAGACATCTCTGAAATAGATCTAGCCGCTCTACTCATATTTGTGATATTTTCTAGATGGTTTAACGGGGAAGACCCTCCCTCTACAATCGCAGCGTAGAAAGGGTTATATGGTAAAACAACGGGCCTTCATTGGCCCAAAGTGATGAAATGGGACTCTCTCCCATTTCAACCATTGCAACCTAACCTAACCTAAGAAAAGAAAATCCTTTAAGTCGCTGATTACTAATTTTATATGCTTTCCAATAGATTCGCAAAATTTGGTCAAAATCGGAAGACTATATCTGGAAACGATCATTCGGAAAATGAGTCTTAGTGAGAAAAACTTTTTTGTTTTCAATTTTATGTTTTCAAAAAGAGCCGCGAAATTTGGTCGAAATCAGATATTTGCGTGTCGGCATAGACGAACTTAGCTTGGCCTTCTCGTTTTTTAAGAGTTTTTGGTCTGTTACTTGCTTAGCATTTCGAACTCTCTTTAAAAAGAATTTAGAGAACAATTCACTTCAACTGGATTGGTAAAAGATACAAATAAATTATGGAATCATGCTGAACCTATTCAAGTGACCAATTTGCCAGATGCAATGCATAAGCGAATTGATTCATAAGATCCGTAATTAAAATCATTTTTCACTTCGTTACGTTACGAAGCAATTATCTTACTTGTCAAGTAAGGCACACAGCTTACTTGACCTGTTTAAAACTTTCATGTTGTAGGCGAATTTTGATTTTAATCAGTATAATTTTATAAAATTTCAATATATCAGTAGCTTTATCAGTTACTAGGTTGTTCCCCCAGGGTTCCAATTCAATTTCCTAGCTCTTTATTCATAAATTTTGAATGCCAATAAAATTTCCTTGAATTTATACAAACCAATTCGACAATTACTTAAACTGCTTCCATTTTCTTCGTCATTAATTTATAGATTTCTTAGTCTGCATTATTTCTGATTTCGCTCCACGACAAGGGGCAAACTTCAAACGCAATGCCACAGTTCGTGGCACATCTAATTGATGATGCATTACTCTCCCCCACCCCCCCCTTTCTCCGTAATTATGCCACACATGTATGCATGTATCTGTGTATCTAAAAAAAAATGCCTAGCAGAAAATAAATTGACTGCCAGATGAGTTGCGCATATGCCAAAAAGGGTTTCTCATGCTTCGACAAAAAAAAACACAAAAAAAAAAGAACATGAAATGGTATTAAAAGTAAAGTAAATAAATAAGCCAACAGCAGCGGACCAACTGATGACTAGGAAATGGAAATGGAAAGAGAACAAAATCGAAAGATATTTATCTAAAAATAATAAAGTTGCGTCTGCAACTGTCTGGGCCCGAAAAAAAAATGCCAGCTGCCTTAATTTGTAAATCATTTTCTTCAATGCGCTGGCAGAAAATTATTTTTTAATATCAAAATCAACTTATAAATACTTTTTTTTCGGTCTTCCGCATTTCGTTGCATTTTATAAATTACAAAACACATGGAGAGTTGCAACTTGAACATCAAAATCCATGCCGCCGGCAGCACTTATGAAATTTTATTAAATTTTATGTTTTCTAATGACTCAACACACACACACACACACCAGCAAATGAAGCGGATAAGGCTGAGCTGATGATGAAGATGATGAAAAAACACAAAAACAAACTCAATTTAATATTACAACAATTTCTCTCTATCTCTGTGTAATTTTTATGGACCCGCTTGCTCGTCTGCATTTTCCAACATTAATTACCAGATAGGCCAGGCAAATGTATCTCTAGCTTGGCGCAACATGCTGCATAATATTAATTTTCGTTGTACATTATTTCTTAGAAGGCAGCAACAACAACAGCAACAGCAAATAATAACCATAATGAAGCCAGAACAGGCTTTGCCCGCTCCATCTCCATCTCCATCCACATTCATCCATCTATCGCTCAGCTGTCTCTGTGCAGCTCCTACAACAAAAACAATTAGCCTACTTTAGTTTAGTTTGTTGTCTTAGCGGAGGGAAATAAAATTAAATACAAAAACAAAACACAAGCGATACAGATACAGATACATGTATCTCGCGCATATTTGTTTAAATACAACTACATGAATTTAATTACAGTTGTGTTTTTTCTTTGTATCTGATGCATCCACGTCTCGAGTCGCTTTTTTTTGTTGTTGTTGTTTTGTTAGTTATTATTGTTATTATTTTTCCATTTCAATGTATGTACGTGTAGTGCCATGACTGTCAAGATATTGAAATTTATCGCCGCTATTTTGTTGAAAATGCTCGTAATAATGGTGTGCCCCCTCACTCTGTGGCTGCGACTGGAGTGCCTCCTCCTCCTCCTCCTCCTCCACCTCGTAGTTCGATAAATGTACACAGCACATATACAGTTGCACGTATCGCATTTTGTATTACTTTTCTATATCTTTGGCAAAGCATCTTATTATAATTTTAATTACATGCTGTTATGAGGAAATGTTAATTGTTTCCGTTTACGAAATGTATCTGCAAAATGTGCCATGTCTTTTAGTTAAAAGATACACAACTTGGCTATCTATGCGTGTACATGACAATCTAGCAAGGTTTGTTTAAAATTTGTTTTTGAAATCTGTCATTGATGATGATGATGCAACTTTAAAGGGGAAGTTTGGTAGAAACTTGTCAGAACTTTCTTGGGTAACTTTAGGCACACCGATTGCTCCCATTGCACATTGGGCAGAATCGCCTTTTTTTTCTAACTTTAAAGCTAGAATCTTGAAACTTTGTGAATTTTCGACTCATATTATTTGTGAATTTCGAATTAATTTTTTTGGCGCTGCCACCACGCCTTCCCCGCCGCCCACATAAAAGACCTGCATTACATGGAAAAATTCATATTAAATCTAAACATGATTATATTTTCATAATTAAAATATTAAATTATATGTTTTAAAACATATGTTCTTCTTCTAGATCAAAATCAAAATAATCTATGTTTTCAAACTCGTCCTCATCTCCATATGTCCGGTCTGCAACTTCTAATATTGGCAACTTAAAAAGTGCAATAACTTCTTTTGGCAGTTTTTGTGCTTTTGAAGACTTTCTTGAAGCGATGCTTGATAAATATGGATCAGAAGAATCCAAAGCACGGTGGAATACGTCTGTTAAGTTGTTGACGCGGCTATTTTTCCTGGCATGTAATATCCTATCACGCTTATAATATTTGTTGCGAGCCTCAGATGCGTTTTCGCCTAAGGAACCAACAGGAAGTACAGATGACTTAATAATCTGAGCACCGTGAACTAAAATTTTGTGGACCGTAGCGGTCATTGGATACCACGGATATTTCGTCAAATGCAGACGAAGCGTCTCTTCACAAAATTTTTGGAATTTAATCGAACATATTTCATATTCGCATGATATAGCTATTAAAACTATATATAGTTTGTTTAATAGCTCTTCATCGATTTCCAATATTGATGCAAATAATGGAACATTTGAAAATGCCCTTCGCGCCGTATTGCCATCGTTGGAATTTCCAGAACCATTCTGGCTTGGTTTGTTTATATGTAACCCCATTTCTGACCAAAGTTTTCTTTCAATGTCCTTTTTGCATATCAGCATTGTGTCTTTGTCAGAATCCTTACTGATTCGCCATTTCTGAAGACCGACGCGATATGAAATATTCAGAACGAACTGCAAAAACCTAATCCATGCATGGAGAGGACTTATTCCGTACTGCAAAGTATTCGGTTTTGGCTTGAACTGTTGACTGTTAACGTCCGTTTCTTTTAAAAAGTCCTTTGGGCTAGCACCACAAATTGGACATGATTGTGTTGATTTAGTGCCTGTTAAAGAATTTAACACCTTTCCATCGATGAGCGTCATATGTAAGTCGAAGACAACTTCTACATTCATTTGGTCCGCCTCATAAAGAAATGGCTTTAGATGTTTTATTTCAGCATCTAAAAGTGCTTTTGAATTCAAAATGTGATCGCGACTTTCTTTAGTGAATTCTATTTTTAGCGGCCTGCAATACTTAACGGATTGTGGGTACCGGTTTCTCCAAACAATTCGTCCATCCTGATCCACCATTTGGAGTGGAATTATTGTTGTAACAAACTAAGATTGGTCCGGGCTATTTGATGCGGGTTCATTAAATTTTTGTTTATAAACGCTCTGGCCGGTTGAACCGTCAAAACCATAGCTAACTGTTAGCTTTAATTTGGTAATATCAATAAATTGATTAAATACTGGCTTTTGAAATAAAATTATCCGAGATGCAGTATGGTCAAGTAAGTTCTGCAGCGGCACTTCGGCAACAGTTTCTGTGACGTCAATATCTATAGGCCGGCACGTTTCCTTAGCCTCCTTCACCTTTTCGTAACTCGGATATATATTGGAATTCTTTTCGATATTCTTTAAGCGTATATTAATATATTGCTGCTTGGAAAACGAATTTTCTATAATAAATGCTAAGGCCTCATCAGGTGATAATGGTATTGATTTTTTCAATGAAAGCTGCTCCGTTAATTTTGAACTGTCAGGAGAATTCATTGTTGTTTTCAGACTATGTGAAATATCTCTATCATTTGTCTTCTTAGCAAACATAGCAGCTGCATGAATTAGGAGATTAGTTGAATTTTCTTTTGCAAGTTTGGAAGCCAATTTTCTTTTTTGACGTAAACTTCCTTCGTCATAAGATAGAGGAGGCCGTCCACCTTTATGATCACTATTATCCTTTTTTGAATAAAATGTTATTTCTGATGCAAGCCAGATAACATTTTGTTCTTTAAACCGTCGAATATTTCTTTGGGCTTTATTCAGCTGTCCCTTGACTTGTAAAATAAAATTCTTTATTTTTATTTTGATGTCCATCAAAGCATTTTCTGGAAGAGAATTTTGAAGTCTTTTTGCGCAAACCCAGTCGAAAGTAGCGTTCATGTTGCGACGTTTTCCCAACCAAACTTCCAGCAAATCGATACGACGAATAGTATTCTTGCCCACATCTATTGAAATATATCGAAAAACCGCAAAAATCCGCTTATGTTTTAAACTTTACAAAAACGTATACATAATAACACATACTACCACATAAGCACTTTTTTGAACCCAACTGTATCTTGCTAGATATGCTCCACGAAACACAACTATATTGAGGTTAGATTCGACAAAATTATGGTTTGTTAATAACATTGAAAACATGACGAAACAAAAGCACATATAATTGAACACATATATAACACTTTTCTACATACCTGTATGAATATTTTCCATTTTAAACTATTTCAATTTATCAAACCGTTTAAGAATGCGAGACTCCTAAATATTAACAAATTTTGCAACCAGACTGTGTGCAAACACCGCGTGGAAAACAGCTGACTTTGAAGGGCTGGTGTAAGTCGAGGGTTGCATTATAAAATATAATTTAAATATTTTCGAGAAGGAGGGACAATTATTTACTGGAAATAATATTATAACCATAAAAATATTTAAAAAAAATTTTTGGGTTTATGACAAAAAAAAGGCGATTCCGCCCAATGTGCATTGTGACTACTGGCGCCTCTTGGTCTCACAAACGTTCCGGCGCCAGCTCGCACAAGCAGAGAAGTGCAACAAGTGCACCCTTCAGTATGGCTCAATACTAAATCAGAGCTGAATTTGCCCTGATTTGGAAGGGCTGACTACCTCATGACCTTCTCTTCGTTTAGACATGATTTTAGTAATGAACTCAAAGGTTAGTTTCATGGTTTGTACTGAAAACCTTACTGAAACCAGTCATGAATTAAACAATTCCTAATTCTCAGTTCTGAATCAGCACTAACAAATTCAGTACTGAGGCTTAGAACTGTAATTTCCTCCTTTCGAAGTGATTTAAATCAACAAAATCCATTCTAACGCCGCCTGCGCATACTAGCAGACGGCACAACAAGTGTAATTGCCGCGCTTCGAAGCTAGTTAAGACAGCAAAATCAATTCGTACCGACGCCAGCGTGCACTAGCAGACGGCTCAACAAGTGTGTAGTGTTTGCAATCGAAACTTGATGATAAGGGTGCTAATTCTGTTGTTGTTGTTGGACGGACCGAATAACTTCATTAGTCTGTATAAAACTGTTTGAGTTTTAAGACGATCAGGAAATTTTTTTGTTCAATTATTTATTCAGAGGTAAGTATAACAATATTCAGTTAAAAACCTAATTAAAAATTAATCCAAATTAAAATCCAGCTAATAGCAAACTCTGACCCGGTGGGACTAATTTATTGGCCAATGCCAGCTATGGTTCAACTCACAGCGTAAGTGGTCAGAGTGCGCACTAGCCGTGGAATGAATGTTTTAGTTGAGGAATGACATTAAGGAGATCTTAACGTCTATAATAGAGCCATCTATAGAAAATAGGTGATAGTACTCGTTGTAAGCAATGCACAGGCAACGGAAGGGGTCTCGATGAGCGTAGTTCGTCAGGCGGGGCGGAAGGTAGATTGGTGTGTAGTGTCGAGATGCTCTAAGTGGCACTGACAAATTAATTAGAGATAAAAGAGCAATGGAGTCAATCTCGCCAGCCAAAAGCTTGTGGATGAAAATAACAGAATGACAGATTCTTCAGGATTTAAGTGACGGGAGGTCAATTAGGCGCAATCTCTGTTCATAGGGGGGTAGATGGATGGTAGTGTCCCAGTTTAGGCCACGAAGGGCAAAAATCAGAAACTGTTTCTGAACTGATTCGATTTGATCCTGGTAAGTCAGGTAATGCGATGACCAGAGGCATGAACGATGAGTAAAGGAGTTTGGTGTTGTAGGGATCATTCATTTCTTTTGAACATCTCTTGATAAATCCAAGGACGCTTTTTGCCTTGTTGCAAATCACGGAAATATGACTTTTAAAACTCAGATTGGGTTCGAAAAATATACCCAAATCATTGACCTTGTAAATGCGAACTAGTGGTTCACCATCAATGGTGTATTTGTTTGTTTGTTTGGGGTTTAATTTCGGCCGTCTTTCTTCACTCCAGTCAAAACACTTTTTGTATTCGTAGAGATACGGCTTAGTTCTGTGAAAAGTCACAAGGGGAAGGGGAGAAGGGGAGAAACTGGATCGTCAAATGACGCGCAAAGCTTGAGATCATCAGCGTACATAAGGGCAGTTGAATAGGAAAGAACTTGCGGAATGTCGTTAATGAATAGGTTGAATAACAATGGACCAAGGATGACTTCCCTGTGGAACTCCAGAAGTGACGTGAACGATTTCGGATACAGCAGACTTAAAACGCACACGATGAAACCGATTGGAAAGGTATGATCTGACCCAGCGGTGAAAGTCGGATGGAAGACCAATTAAACATAATTTATGTAGAAGTAAATTATGATTCACTGAATCAAAGGCTTTGCCAAAATCCGTGTAGACGACATCCATTTGTTAATGATGAAGAAATCCCTGATTTACTATGGAAGAAAATTCGAGTAGGTTAGTGGAAACCGAGCGTCGACGTATAAAACTTTGCTGGGATGGACTTATGGTGGGCTGGCAAAAATGTTGTAATTGGGAAGTAATTATATGCTCGAATAGTTTAGGAATTGCAGAAAGCTTACAGATTCCTCTGTAATTGGCTATATCGGACCTGAACCCATTTGTATGAATTGGAATAATAAACGATTCCTTCCATAATAGGGGGAAATCACCAAGCTCAAGGGATAGATTAAACAGTTTTAGAAGGGGATCGCAAAGGAAATCGGCGCAATATTTAAGGACGCAGCTAGGGACATTGTCTGGTCCAGGTGAAAATGACGGCTTAAGTGCCTTCAAATTAGATAGAATACAACTATGATCCATTATAGGAGGGTGAATGCAGTTAGAGCGACTAACATGGTGAGGGTAAATTGGAGAAACATCGTAGTTCGTATCCGGACGAGCATAGCAAAGCTGGAAAAAAGAGGCAAATAGGCTGGCTATGTCACAATCATTCTCAGCATTGGCATTATTGAAATGAAGTGAAGGGGGGAATTGTGAGGAGTTACGTTTAGAGCGGACAAAATCATAGAACTTTTTGGGGTCATTATGAAAGTCCTGCTTACACCTGAGTAGGTAATTGCTATAACAATCCTCATTATCCTAGCCGCGACTCTTCATGAAGAGTCGTTTATACCCCGTTTTTTGATCAGTTTCGAATCATTTTCGAGTCATTTCGGAGTCTTTTTCTGGCCGTTTTTTAATGAATCACACTTTGAGCAAATGCATGAGTCTTTTCTTCTTCTTTTTTTGAACATCAAAGGGGCTTAAAAAGACTTACCAAGGTGATTCTTGTTAAAATGATCTTCCAAATGCTAGGTGGGGTACTGGCCTGGGTGACGTAGAAGGCTAAATGTAAGACTCCAATATTGGCGCTCAAGGGTTCGACCCCTGGAGCCGAACAACCAGATTTTTAGAGAAAATTTTTGACAGATTGATTTGTCTACGCTTTTGTATTTGCAAAGTCAACCGCTTTTAACATTTTGCGTAGGAGCAGGTGGGTTGTGGTAGTGTGTTTGTGGGTGTATGGAGTGGGTGTGTAGAGTGGGAGGTTGGAAAGACACAGTGATTTCACAGTGGGTTAACAGTGGATTAACAGTGAATTAACAGTGACTTCACAGTGGGTTTACAGTAAGGTAGAAAAGAGGGGGTGGGGAAAAGTGGGTGGGCAAATTTGAATTGAATTTTAATTGAAGAGTGCCTGCCATGAGGTCAATTTGTGAATTTACTGTCATTTTTTTCAAGATTGAGTTTATCCAAACTAGACCCAAAAAGTGTCTTTTCGCCAGCATTTAAATTTACAATCAGATTCATGGTCGTAAAGGGCTTCGCTCTTAACGGGCGTCCCATGACACCAACTCTTTTTTTTCACTTTTAGGCCTTTTTATAGCCTTTGTTTGCCTAGTTTCTGGCAAGTAAAAGGTTAAATACATTGGCTCTAGCTCTTCTAGTATCTGGGATCTAAATGTTTCTACTCGAAGGCGGACAGACTGACTGACGCAAATTGAAATTCCTTGTTTGACCCAACTTTTGCTTCAAGCAAAGCTTCGGACTTAGAAAAATGAGCTTACAAAACTTTTCACAAACTATAGTTATGGAATTTTAGCTGTCATTAACTGAATGTAAGGAATTTTTTTCCAAAGAATTATTTGTCAGTAATCTGACATAAAAAGCCTAATGCCCCGTACTCAGAACGACAGAAAATTTCTTTCGTCACAATATTTCATATAATTAGAAACACTTTAGCTTTGCTTTGATGCTCATGTGCTGTTAGAAAGTGTTTCTATTTATATGAAATACTGTAACAAAAGGAATTTTCTGTCGTTCTGAGTACGAGACTTAAGTAGAATCCTTGAGAATTGTGACTTATTTCTCTGAACATGTATGACAACTGTCAACTGGCACTGCCTCCGACAGGTATGAACACATGCAAAAATTAAACTGGCATCTAAAAATATAACCCCCTGCCAGCACCCTTATCCCTTTAAGGGCCGTTTTCTATTCTTCCAGATAGCAGCTATGTGTCAAATAAACTTAGAATTTACTCTGTTATTTGTTAGTTTATGTGACAGATAGCTCTATGTAGACGATGTGAAATCGGCCCTAAGTTTCGAGAAACTACCGCGTTAACAGTTTCTACTCTGGAGTAGAACCTTACCTTACAATAGCTGTGCGCTTTGTTGTTGTAGCATTCTCATATTTGGTTTGTGATTGTTTCACTTCATCTGAAATAAGTTTTCCCTTCGCTTACATTTACATATTCATTTGTAGCTTTCCACCCACCATCAAAAGCATGCCCCATTCTACTGAATATCTCATTTGTGTAATTATAGTAAAATTTTCAATTCTTCAATTATAGTTTCTCCATGAAATATTTTCCATTTCCCTGCTTGGAAATGTTATTATTGGCATTTGCACTTTGTCTTTAGTCCTGTTTGGCCAGGATATATGCCTTCCGTTGGCCTCTAATTTCATTAGTTTGATTTCTAAAAATATAGCAAGGCGTCAGTTAGCCACTTTTTTTCTTTTCTTTTTATTTTTTGTTAAGCGACAAGAAAAACCAGGCGGAATTCATATTTTTTCTTAGCCTATACAGAGAGAGAGCCTGGCAGTTATTGCTTTTAACTGTATGTTTGTGTGTCTGTGTGTGTGTGTGTTTTGAACATTCCTGCACTGTCCCAGAACGTAGCCGGACGATGAACATTGGCAAAACGCGGCATAGAAATCGAATTAGATTTTTCCGATTGAATTTTCTACATTTTTAATTGCTTTCGACGTTTCAACTTGTCGACGTTCACTACCTCCCCCTCGATGTTGTTGGGTTTTTAGCCAATTTTGTGACGTCGACTGACAGTTATGGGCATTGGCCGGGCTGGCGTCGGCGACGGCGGTGGCAGCGGCTCATATTAAATGCAAGTAAGTAAATCAAATATGTGCCCAGTGCCTAATTTACTTTAGTTTAGTTGCATTTTTGCCAGCTGCATATTTGATTTGGGCAAATATTTGTTAGATTGAGAGCGGGAAGCGAAGATGAAACAAAAAAAAAGGGAAAAACATATCGTCAGAATATAACTGCATTTTTTTTCCATCAATTCATTCAATTTATGCAATTTCATTAAAGAATCGACTAAAACTCAGAAGCAAAACCAGAAAAGAACTGATATATGTTATATTTTTTTGTACCGCGTGCCGAGTAACGGTGTTTTTGGTACCGAAAAGATCGAAAAGTACCTAAACATTGTACCGATACAGTTTCGGTTCTTAGAGCTACAACTAGACTGTAAAGCTCGCACTTAATTTTGGGGGACTACTAGGCGATTCACTTAAATTGCAAGCTTTCGATGTCAGAGGAGGTCGATAAAAGATTTAAGCCAAAACAATTCAAAAGGATTGATTGGAGTATGGATTATATAAATTTCTTATTTATCTTCTCTTATTTATCTTCTTATTATCTCATTACTGAATCCGTACTTGAAATAAGTCTTTTCTGATTGATACAAACATGTTTGGATTGCTAAAAGCCTTTCGATCTTTATGTACACAGATATTAAGTTGCCTTCAGCTCACTATACTATCTAAATTGAAATTGGTTGAAATGAGCACAATTCAACTCATCTCAGCTACCACATAGAGGGAGAAAAGTAGCAGCTTAGACGTGTAACTACAAAAGTGCGAGATGGTGCAAAGTTCTTACACGCCATTCCATACGTTTTTTCGTTGAGTGCAGAACGTCCTTGATTCGATTTCCAGACAAGACCAAAATCAATTTTTCTTTGTTCTTCTGAAAGACTTAAATGGACCAAGTCGTGTCCTTCCCTTCCAATCCAAAGAATCCTTATTCCAAAGCCCCAAATTTGTGCAAATCCATATATAATCTGAAACCAAAATCAATTAAATTTGTATACTCTGTATCAAAGGTACACCGAGTATATTAAGTTTGTGCAAATATAAGAAACAGACAGGAGGAATCAAATCCGACCCTATAGGGGGTGCCACAGAAACCTCTTCCAACCAAATTCCAACCGAATTCCAATTCTTACTTGCTCCCTTACAATTTCTTTTGTTTGATTTCAAACCTCCAAAGAGATTTAGCAAAATTTTGCACCCAAACAATTTTGACAATGAAAATTAAATTTGGAAATGTAAACAACATAATTTTGCTGGATAGGTGACATCAAATGACCAAATTATTTAGTTTGTTTTAACATTGAAATTTGCATTTCAATAATACTGTGACACAACGACTTCAACGTTCACTTTGTTCGAGAGTAAAAGGTAAAAAAAAGAGTGTATGATCTCTCACTTGAAGTACGTGTCATATATAATGCTCATATCTCCACTTCCCTCCCTAACCATCGGTTATCAGTTGTTTTATGAGAGTGGTTTCAAAAATACGGGTCAGCTGATGTCAGCTGTGCCCGAAAGCCAAAACTTTTTACTTTTATACCCTCTAGCAAAGGAAGAAATACTCATATCTCCCACAAATACGTTTCATTATCACACTGTGACACATTTTTGAACTCAAAAAAGTTGATTGCGTCGGGATCAAAAAATTCTGAAATTGTTTGATGGTAGTATAAAAACCATATATAAGGTTGTCAAAAAAGTCTTGCGATATTTTTATTGAATATTCAATTGTTCATAAAATTGGTTATAATAATGCGATTTAAGTCAAATATGCGCCGTTTTGTTCGATGACGAGTTCCCAACGAGATGCCAACTTCATAATGCCCCTCTTATAGAAGCTCGCTTCCCTATTGGCAAAAAACTCGGAGAGCCAATTTTCACAGGACTCTCTTGTGGCCAACTTCCGACTACCAAGCTCGTTCGCCATGGACAGAAATAGGCGGTAATCACTTGGTGCGAGATCCGGACTATACGTTGGATGCAAAAGAACCTCCCATCCGAGCTCCCGGAGCTTCTGGCGCGTCACCAAAGATGTGTGTGGCCTGGCGTTGTCCTGATGGAAGACAATTCGGCCTCTGTTGATCAAAGATGGCCTCTTCTGCATGAGTGCTGCATTCAAGCGGTCCAGTTGTTGGCAGTACAGGTCCGAATTGAGCGTTTGGCCATCGGGGAGCAGCTCATAGTGGATGATTCCCTGCCAATCCCACCAAACACACAGAAGAACCTTCCTGGCCGTCAATCCAGGCTTGGCCACCGTCTGGGCAGCTTCACCGCTTTTCGACCACGACCGTTTGCGCTTCACGTTGTCGTAAGTGACCCACTTTTCATCGCCAGTCACCATCCGCTTCAAAAACGGGTCGATTTTGTTGCGATTCAGAAGCGATTCGCATGCATCCATACGGGCAAAAATGTTTTTTTGCGTCAAGTCGTGTGGCACCCATACATCGAGCTTCTTTTTGAATCCAAGCTTCTTCAAATGGTTTATAACGATTTGATGACTCATGCCCAGCTCTTGGCCGATGCTACGGCTGCTACTATGCCGGTCTCTTTCGATCAATTCAGCGATTTTATCGCCATTTTCGACGACAGGCCTTCCGGACCGTGGCGCATCTTCGATCACCTCTGCACCAGAACGAAAACGTTGAAACCATCGTTGTGCGGTGGAAATGGAAACTGTATCGGGTCCATAAACTGCACAAATTTTATTGGCAGCATGAGATGCATTTTTGCCTTTATCGTAGTAGTACTGTAAAATATGCCGTATTTTCTCTTTATTTTGCTCCATGTTTGCGACGCTATAACTCACGAACGACTAAAAACAAACAACAATAAATCAAACACGTGTTAGCGCGTGAAAAGAGCTTTCCAAAAAGCTCTAGCGTGAACCGATGCGACGAATACAACTAGAACTACGCGCTTGCAAAGACAAGACAAGCTTGCGGAAATACTGCAAGACTTTTTTGACAACCTTATATTTATGGTATGTATAATAATGTATAATAATAATGTATGTTAAAAATCTCTTTTTTGTTTTGATTGAATCAATGTTAAATTGTTTTTGTAGTGTCCCTGAAGATGGTTGCCGAGGAGCAACCGAAATATATTGGAAAACATCATACATATTTGTGGGTCTTACTTGACCTAGAGCTGGCAATACTCAAATTCCAAAACTGTTATGTTGAAAAATATATCACAGTGTTATGGCTACATTCACGGTTGCCACTTGAAAAAATTAAATTACACCAAAAAAATTTCAAAAAAGAGCCATTTTCATTTAAAAAGAGCCAAAAAAATTTTCTTCTCTTTCACAAAATCGGTAAATTATACATTCATTTCATTTTTTGAGTATTATTAAACGTACAAAAAAATCCAAAAAATATTTCATGTATTAATCAGTTACTGTGGCAATAAAATTAAGATTTTAATACCAATAGCTTCCTCGGAGTTAATTCTATATTGTGTCCAAATTTCAAAACAATCTGATGAGTGCTTACAAAGATAAAACGGTAAAACAAAACAACGTAAGTCTTAAGAAGTCTGATTAAGTATTGTTTTGTAAGTCAAAATACTAAAAAAAACAACTTGATCTTATCACAATGACTTATACGAGTATACTTAAAGAAATAACGCTTCCAATCTGTACAAATTTTCCACTTCACGACCAAATAATTTTTTCACATATTCATTAAGGGACGATTTCTCATCTTCTATATGGCTATTTGCCAGGTATACATTGAATTTACTCTGTAGCTTGTTAGACAGACAGTATTCAAAATGGTATATCTTCGCTTAAAAAAATCGTAGAATTGTTTGAGATACTTTATTTGAAAATTGAAGAGTTTTAATTTCCGATAATATCATAGGGAGTCAAAATATCGGACTCCAAACTAATCGCGCCTAAATAGCTAACGCGCCTTAAGCTAAAGTTACTAAAAATCTAGACGTGAGGGACCATTACCGAAAACAGATTCGTGTTTAGTAGATGTGAATAATCTAGAATCAAGTCAAATTTTGGTGTCTTGTGTTGATTTTAAAGCAGTTTCTAGTCTCGATCTGATTGAATTTCCGTATTCAAATCTTTAATAATTTCAAGAATACAATTTAAATAACTTTTGATTTCTGGTTTATTCATTAAATTGACTATTTCTTTTGGCCTAAATTGTAGACTTCTAGAGTCTGAGCCAAGGAAAATATTTTGGGAACATCCCACTGCTCAAGCAAGCTTGCGCAACCATCTTGTCATGGCTATTCCCAAAATTATGTGTGGTCTTACTTGACGGAATTTTTGGAAACTCTTTTAATTTCTGCGTCTTTTTCGGGCTCCATGTAAAAAAGAGCCAATTCCAATAAAAAAGTGCCACTGCACCAACAGGAAAAAAAAACACAATTTTTGGTGCAAAAACACCAAGTGTGGCAACCGTGGCTACATTCTTTACTGCGATTTGTCGCAATCTAGCGCGTGTGCTTGATAGACGTATGCGTTAAGATGATGCCTTTCGTGTTAAAGGCCTTTACTAAAATTAAATAAAAATTATGTTCGGCACGTTTTATTTTACAGTAAAAAATTTTAAATTTAACTTAAAGCTTTATGAATTTCTTCATTTAACTCGCGATTCTATAAGTCGTCGAATTCAATTATAAACATTTTCAGCATGTTTCCTTATTCCAACTTAGGACTTAGGATCACTTAATGTTGACTTAGCTCCAACCTTATGATATCTATATATTGTTTTGTTTTCAACAAAAATCTTTTTTAAATTCGTACTTAACATGGGCGCTATGAGTTAGTTTTCAAAGTTGTGGTGGAAATTTTTCATATGGAGTTTCCCCAAACTTATCAGTGACCCAATTGTTACTTTAACGCCTTTCGTTCAATTTCTTGTGCTTTATTAAAGTAAACAATGTCGCGACGATGTTGCATTTTTTGGCTACTCGAAATGCATTTCATTAACACGTTGCCAAAAGGTGCGTAAAAGCCTTCAACAGCAGCTCCCGCCTATCCCTACATATCAACTGCTGCTCCCCCCTCCCCCCGTCACTCTTTGGTGGCTCCCTTAGGCCATGTGCGTTAACTTTACAAATGAATGCGTCTGGCCAGCTAAAGGAGAGCGGTAGAGGGTCTCCTTTTTCATGTTAGTTAGATGGTGAGAGGGGGTGGTGGTGGGGAGCGCCGATGGTCAAAGGAAAAAAGCTGAACGAACGAAACATTGCGCCTGTTATTGGCAACTTCTATATCTGCAAGTGTGTGTGTGTGTGTTCATGTGTGCGTATATGTCCCTCTCCTCTTTCCCCTTTTCGGTATGTCGACTATTTGAACATGTCCAACAGCCATTGCTGCCTGGACAGTCATTGCTGCATTGCTTCTGCTCTAACTCTCTGGTACTCCTTTTGCCAAAAGCCTCGAGTTGCATATGCAACGGGCTTGCACCTAATGCAAACACACACACACTCGCACACACTTACACACATTGCATATACAGCCGCACAGGCAAAAGGGAAGTTAGGTTAGGGGAAGAAGTAGAAGTTGCTGGTTTGGCCCGGCCTAAACCATATCGAGCCGTGTGTCTGCTGCGGTCGCCGTTAGCAACGCGTTGGTGCCTGCATTTTCTCCTCCATATACAGTGGCCAACAACTATGATGAATGTCAATATTGAAATTGTCGCAATGATCATTGAAAAAGATGGAAATTGTTCAGAGTTAAGAAATTGAGTAACTTGCCAGCTTAAAAGTGACAAGTGAAACGTAAATATGTGCGCTTTGTTGATGTAGATTTTGTATATTTTGTCTGTTTCTGTCCCCCCATGTGATGTATGCAAGTAAAAGTAAAAAAAAAGATAGTGAATTATACGAACCGCTTACTCTAGTGCGTTTTGTGTTTCTATTTTACTCTTGTGCGAAGTGTACAAACAAGTAAAAAGGTTTATTTTTCGAAACTTTTTTATTTCAATTCTCTAAAGTTCCGTCTTTTCGAATTCACTTTCGGCAAAGAGCTTAAATTTTCTTTATAAAATTTCTTTAGTCAATGGAGGATTCGCGTCAGTTTTGGCCCTTACTATCAGACCTGCTTCCATTTTCACTTTCGCAATCGATTTGCGATTTGAAACCGGTTTTTCAAACAGAATTGGCCACCAAAATGCAAAACTTTTGCATGGCTCTATGACTCTTTCTATTCTTTCTCCATTCAAAAACACCCAAATTAATCGTAAAACTTTTGTCACCACTAAGCACTTTCCACTGTACATATATTTTATAATGTACGTTACGAAAATGCGTTTATCTGAACGAGGAAACGAGCTTGTGCCCCTAGAATTGTTTCAGGATTGGGGGTGAAAGGGGTTAGGTGTTGACTCGTTTTTGGCAGACGCGAGCAACGAAAAATTTCGGGGATTTGGGCTGGCGGGTATTCAGGCTCAAGCCGCAAAACGCCCCTAAATGGTACTCCTCGTCAGCGTCTGCACCCAGACACACTGCAACACCATCAACATTTTGCAGACAGCCATAATTTTTTTCTATTAATAAATTCTTTCACTTTGTTTCATTGCAGGTAAGTTTACAACGCCCTAACAGTAAGTACCTTTAATTGTCGGTCGGTCCACACACTTTACAACTATTTCTGACGTGCAAATTGCTATTGCAAAGTGCCAAGTCCAAAGCCTGCTGACGAAATGTGCGGGCAATTATGCAAAAGGCTCAGTGTAAATTAATGAACAGCGAGGCGGCAGCAGCAAAGAAGAATAATAATAACAAATCGTTGGGTCAGGTCGATAGCAAATGCACACAAGTAAGACCCCCCCCCCCCGACTCCCCCTATAAAAAACCCCTTTCTATATATGGCATTCACATATACATGTGCATATTCACTTTTGCAATATGTAAATGATTTCAATGGAAAGCAAAGAACTATACGTAGATTGGAGGGTTAGGGGGAACCACCTAAGCTCAAGCAACAAAAACTAATAACAAATTACAAAAAAGCGCAGAAACGGAAGAAGAAAACTAGAAAGGAAATGCCAGAGGAACTAAACGAACTTTTGATACCCTTGAATCAAGTGGGAAAGGTCATGGCTCTTTGTGTCTTCCTCTCAAAAGTCAATTAATTGAAAATAACAAACAAATACAAGCACTGCGACTTTGCGACGCTAAGGCAAACAAGTTAGACTAGTAAAAATATAGAAAAGCTAGATTCGTCTCGACTGAAGTTTAAACATCCAGCATTTTATGAAATTTCTGATCACATTCGAGTCTTTTTCGAGTCCTCTGAATATAATAGTCAAAAATAAGCTCGTTTTCTGATCATAAATGATACTTTTGTCGGGAGAAAACTCTTCACGAAGAGTCGTTGGGCGTGTTCAGCAGAATAATTGATCCTTGAGCAGGTATCAGAAAAAAATTATGCATCGAATAGTTTCTGCTGTTGGAAGGGCAGCATCACTTTAAAGTAGCGTTCTATTTCTTTGATACATGCCCCTGTATCATGATACCTCAAATTGGGTATCATTATGCCGCATCACTAGAGTTCAGTAGGAAGACTATTGCAAATTTATACTTGATCAGGGAGCAAATTGTTCTGCTGAACACGGCCGTTGTTACCCCGTTTTACTGATCAGTTGCGACTCATTTTCGAGTCACTTTGTAATGAATCACATTTTGAGCAAAGTCATGAGTCATTTTCGTATCTTCCTTAAATCGCACTTGATCCAAATCTCTGTTTTAACATCAAAGGGGCTCGAAAAAGACTTACCAAGGTGATTCTTGTTAAAATAATCTTCCAAATGCTAGGTGGGTTATATAACCCTGCAGATTTTATAAAAAAAATTAATCCAGTTTTGGAATGATTTTCATTCCAAAATTACATTTTAGCGTTGAACAATATAAGCTAAGCTATTTCCAAATCTTAGCAATAGATGCCAGCACGTCTCTGACCATGGGGCGATTTAGGCCACTTTGTTTATTTAATAGTAAACACAGTTTAGATTAGTACAAAATGCTATAACAGAATGCCAAGAGTTGAATGTGTAAGTGCGTGAATGCGTTAGAGATGTAAGATATAAAAAGAGCGGGAGGATCGGGTATCGATAATTAGGTGAACTGAATAGATGATTGGAGCTGGATGAACTGTGATTGGAAAGGGATAAACTGTAATCGCCACAACCATTTACTTGCCATTTTGTTATATAGCAGCTATACGAATATACTCAACCTATTTTGATCAAATTCACCAAAATTGTATTGAAACAGATAATATTCATAACTGGAAAGTATAAAGACGCTAACTGTGAAAATAAAAAAAAAAATTTTGTCCCTAGAACTACTTTTTCGGGCAATCGTTCCTATGGCACCTATATGCTATAGTCAGTGATTGGAAAGGTACTCATTTTTCTTTCCTAGGTAAGGTAGAAGGTAAATGGCAAAATACATACCTAAATAAGGTAAAATGTATCCGAAATTTCCTGTACCTAGGTATAGGTAAAGTTATAAAAAAGGCATTTTTTAATAAGTCTTTTAAAGCATGCTTCATTAAACACCACCTATCCTAAAATGATTAGGACGTGGACAAAACTTTGAGTCTTCGTCGAAATTTCAACAAAGTTTTACGAAAAAAGAATTAAAGATTCTCAATAATCAGTTGAAAAATTCTGTATTCCGAGTTTCCCAAAACCCTACATATATGTACATATATACTTTTTCAATTTCAAGTCAGAAATATATATTTTTTATATTATTATCTTCAGACTAGAATTTCTATTATTTGATTTTTCGATCTAAGTAAAAAAATACATATTTAAATATTGACAATCATTAAAAATCGCCTATATCTAGGTTTAGTCGGAAATTTTTGACATATTTAATCAACTGCAGTATTATCTTGAAATTTTATAAAAAATAGTCTTGGTCTAGATACATAGGAAGTAAAACGATATGGGCAAGTTTTCTGAACTTCTTAAAAGGTAAAATTAGCGACTTGATTATTTTCGCTGATATCAAAGTTCACTGGTGAAAGGGTTCTTGAATATAATTAGGTTTGTTGCGTGTTAAATAAAATGCTGTCATTTATAATCAATTCTAAATAGCAATTGCATTTTGAAACCATTCAATGTAGAGTCTATGTTTCTATATTTGTTATTTCAGTGCTAGTTGCGCCGATAGTATTCTGTATAACCTAGACTTAAAGCGTCTTAAGGAACAACACAGTTATTAGATATATTATTATATCACACCGGCAATCCCAAATTGGACGAATGATTAAGCTAGATTAGTTTCCCGGCAAGGCTATTATTTGAAATAAAATTCTCATTCAAATTAAAGTATCTTATACCTTACTTTTGACAAGGTAAATGAAAATTTGGACCTAGGTAGGGTAAAAGGTACTGAAATTTAAAAATACCGAGGTAAGGTAAAAGGTACTCAAAATATGTATCTAGGTATGTACCTAGGTATTTGTACCTAGGCACTGGCTATAGCCATACGATTTGGATCAAAATTGTCAGAATTGTGTGGTAGCATATAATATTCATCAGTAACAAGTTTGGTACCAATAGCATTGAAAACAAAATAGTTTTTCCTATTAAGACTTTTTTCGGAACTATTATAGTTGTCCGATTTTCATCAAACTTGGTGAAATTATGAAAAGGCATAGAAAACTTATAAAAAATAAGTTTTGGTGACGTCTGCATTAAAAGCAAAACAGTTTTTCTCACTAAAACTAGTTTTTCTACGGATATTTCTTATGGCAGCTACATGTTATGGTCATCGGATTTGAATCTAACTAACCAGAATTATGTGAAAGCATATAATATTTATGAATATTAAGTTAGGGAGCAATAGCATTGAAAACAAAAAAGTTTTACTTACTAAGACTTTTTTCGGAACTAACTTTTCTATGGCAGCTGTACTATATCATTGTCCGATTTTCATTAAACTTGTTGATATTATGAAAAGGCTTAGAAAACTTATAAATACAAAGTTTGGGGACGTTTGGCTTAAAAACTAAAAAGTTTTTCCCACTAGAACTACCTTTTCGACAAATCGTTTCCTTGGCAGCTATATGTTATAGTCGTCAGATCCAGCCGGTTTGCAACAAATGTGCAGCGTGTTTGTGCTAAAAGACTCCGTGCAAAGTTTGGTCATGATAGCTTTAAAACTGATGGAGGAGATAGCATACAAACAGGCGGACGCTCGTCGTGCTGATCAAGTATATATATAATTTATGTGGTCGGAGATGCTTCCTTCAATGCCTTACAAAATTCCGAACAATGTTAATATACCTTCTGCAAGAGTATAAAAACATAAATTTAGGCAGCGAAAAGATGTATGGCCAAATTTCGAATCCTTAGTAGAGCTGGCAAATGTATGTATCGATGTAACATTGATTCGCGAATCGATTTTTTTCCATGTTTGAGAAACATCGATATAATATTTGGGAATCGATTTGAATCGAAAAAAAATCCAACCCTAATTGAAAAAGCGACACCTGCAAAACACGTGCTAAGGGTAAGAACACGATTTTAAAGTTAACATAAACTGGTAAAATTAATTTACTAAACTGATTTAGGAAAAAATGATTATGAGAGGAAGGAAAATTGAAAAATATACTTTTAAGTAATTCGTGTGTTAATATATGTGTGCATCATTATGTATGTACTGAGCGTAACTCTATATACACATTGCACATTATGCGATTTTGATAACTAACGATTATTTATGTGTAGTCTTTGGAATGGACGAAGACCGAGAGTAGAAGGGGCTGAATCGACTATTTTACTTATAATGCAACGGCGTAGATTATGAGATGTCGTCTACGACTTGCGGTGACAAAGAAGTCCCAAGTCCGACCATTGCAAAGTTGTTCAGGTCATCGTTCGACATACTGAATCGCCGTCATATACAAATGAATCACTTAGAGCTGATCCATAGTTACTCTCTCCTTTAGAGAAGCCGAAGCCGCGTTGTGATGGTCTCCTATAAAAAACAAACAATTGTGAATTACATCCATTCTTTTCCATCCTTTGCGAGGGCAGCACCTTTACTTTCCCAGATGATTTTTGTCAAGTCGCTATCATAATGCTGCCACAGCACAATTTTCTGTTTTATTACCTCAATTAGAGCCACCGTCTCCTCCAATGAAAAGTTGGCCATTTATTACTCATTTTGGAACACCGCTCCACATACTTGTATGTATTTGTAGACACAACGTCACACACTTATGTTTCGCTACAACGAAAAATATGATTTACTTATATTTCACACCTTCGAAATAATCACTTATCGCGTGACTATTGGTTGACTATCGCGAGACACGTTGACGTCGATTGGCAGCGCTGTGATATCGATATGACTATTTCGCGTGTGAACTCCATACCAACTCGCGAAACGGCAACCTGCGAAATCCTTGCGAAATCATTTTTTTTATATGGAGTTTTCGATTTTGCGGGTATTTTGCGGTTATCTCCGTACCAAGCTTAAAGGCCGATTTATTATCTTATAGAAAGCACTTATGTGTCAGATAAACCAACAATTTACACTGTCATTTACTTCTAGAATTATTACACTTCTAGAAGATGAGAAAAATGACCTAAGAATTTATACGAGTCAAATTTAAAATACGATTTTAATCCATGTTTTTCTTAAAAAAACCTCTATTGGTATTGAAAAATATTCGAACCAAATCGTTTTTAGGGCAATGAACTTAGCTCATCAACACTGTCCTTCTTAGCCCGTCGATTTGGTGACGATGAGGTAAAAATCTTATTTTATTATTTGACTTTTTTTCGGGTAGAATTATTTCCAAGTTTATTGTTACCTTATAGGCAACTGAATGAAATATTAAAGCTGCCCTTACACTTGTCATACACCTCTAAAGAGACTATCTGACGATAGTGTAATAGCATATCAAACATCTCTAAATAGTTGGAAAATGTAGCCTTCTTTGATGAAATAGGACATGTTCTATTTGATAAGAGATTCTCTTTAGAGAAGTCTGACAACCGACTATTTAGAGATATATGACAAGTGTAAAGGCAGCTTAAAGAATGATGGTCACAAAAAAATCTTTGGAAATATGGTAAATATGGTGCATGATACGATTAAAAAGGTTGGACAAATTATTTGCCTGTGGGAGTTTAGCCTTACGTGTGCTTTTTATACTTGTAAGAATTTACGACTTTTACCACAAACAACTTTAATTTCTTACATCAACTTTCAAGTTCTAAAGGAAAGAAAGGCATTGACAAAAGAGAAGCTAGCAGAATTTTATTCAATGCAATAGTAAATGTGAGTCAGTAAAGGAAAGTTGTCAATCCGTTAAGCTTTAAAGCTCTCTGTTCTTTGCCTCTGCAGCGACCGAGCAAGAAAGTAGAGCTTTTGAAAGCGCTTATCGCGTCGCTATCTTCTGTGCATTCAAAAGTGATTAGCAGCAGCGCTGTAGACACACTAACAGTATAAGCTTTACACCAACAATGTCGCCGAGCAAAATATATTTCGTGTCCGAGGCTACACCAGCATACGCAATGCCAAATGTGAATGTGTTTTTTGCCGGCCCCTGATCTATACCAATATTTCCTCAGTTGCCAATGGCAGCTTCTCTGCTGTTCTAGAAAGTGATTCACTCGCCTAATATTCTTCCCAGAAATAACCATCCTCTTCTATTTCCAATTGGAATAGAACAATGCAGGTGTAGTGTATGCCACAAAGTGGAAACTCATAAAAAGAGCAAAGAAAAAATAATGTATAATTCATTTCCGGTGCATGATTATGCACCTAAACTCTAAGAAATCTATATGTAATTTGTTGCAGTTTAAATTTTTTTTTCGTTTCTCATTTTACACACTGGGGCGGGCGGTAAAGGGGGAGGGGAGACTTACGGCAACAACTAATTACGTGTGGATGGTAAATTGGTGTGGATGGGGATGAAAAATGTAAATCATAAATAATAAGCCAACAACAAACGCATTTGGCTCAGTTGCAAAAGTGGACGAGGACAACCCCTAAAATTTATTTTTATTTTTAAAAAGAAATAAAACCGCCACCCAACTGTGCTGAAAGGACCTCGAGGGCGAAAAGTATACATATCTGTAAAGTAAATATCAAAAATATTTCACAATCTAATAATCAGCCAGAGTAATTGCAGATGGTTGAGATGCATGAAAAAAGGGGGACCCGGCACTTATTAAAATATTTAAATATTATGTCATATTTCATCAAAAGCAAAACCACATGTGACCATTCTGGTGAAGAAAACTTTGTAAGGTCAATGCCTTACGGCACAAACATATAATAATTCATAAGCAAAACTTTTACAAATAAAATAATTCACCAAAAACAAAAAAAGGAAGAAAGAAAATATTTTGTAAGTTTTTGAGGAAACTTTTCGCAGCCACGCATAAATTTCCAAATGTGCTCACATAAATATGGCGGAAAAAAAGTTGCAAGAAGCAGTAAAAATGCAAGCACCTGCAGGTTCAGCTGATAAAATCAATACGCAACCCAAAGAAGCTGGCCAAAAATAGCAAAATGGTTTTTTTTTTTCTTTTTGTTGTATACTTTTTCGCTGACTGCGTGTACTGCAGTTTTCGGGGGTGCTTGCACCGCACACAAAAATGCAGTCGAATGCACAGACTGCGCCCCAGCCAGGCGCTCAGCAAATGTCAGCAACGTCTTCGTTGTTGCACTCCAAGTCGAAGTCAAAGTCGCGCCGAAGATGTTCGCCCAAAGAAAAAGCGCGCGCAAAATTCGCGTCAGTTTTCAATGTGATTGTGTGTTTGTGTGTGTGAGTAGTTTTGTATCTGTGTTTGTGTGGCGCCAACATTGCAAGTTTAAGTTTGAGTTCTCCCCTCTTTTTTTTTCCACTTTAGACGCACTTGCTACGCTTTGTTGTTGCCAACAACTAAACTACTTAAGTGAAGAGAATTTTTGGTTCAGCATAAGTTGAGAGGTTTATTACTTGTGGTTGGGTATTATACATACATATATATACAACATGTTCTTGTGTTTATACATTTACTATATGGTATGTTTCAATGTTTACAAGAATAAAGGTAATATGTCTGATTGAACCCGATATTCAAATGGGGAATACAACAAATGCAGATACCAACAGATCTCTTATATGGTAAGAACTAGAGGTACCAAGTGTAAGAAACGTACACAGAAACAAAGCGAAATATGCGGACTAAAGTCAATTCCGTATGACATAAGCAGTTGATCGATGCCGGATATACTTAAAACAATTAGAAAAGAATTGACTTGAGTATGGGTTTTAATATTTCGCAATTCTTGCCTTAAGCTTGGGTGAGCTTTTATTAAGCTCGAAATTGGCAAAGTTTTGAAAATTCTCATTAGATTGCTTTTAGCTTGTTATTCAAGCTCAACTTAATCCCACATTCAGAGCCAATCAAGTATGTGCGATATTGATTTAAGCTCAATAATATTACTTGATTTGATTTCGAAATAGCCTTGATTGAAGAATACCAAAGACTTAACTCAGATCTATAATTGTGCTTTATTCAAGACGTGAAAACAATTCCTTGCAAAATTCTCGAAATTGACTTAATAATCTCTGCACCCTGAGCTCATTTTAGAGGAGCGCTTGGAATATGTTGATAATTGGAAATAGAAATTTACACTGGCCACATCTAACCTCATACATCTGTCAATTAATGCCCTCAAAAATGTGTTGTTTCACATATTATGAAACAATATATTGAGAAAAAACTTGGCCTGAAAGTTATTTAACATTTGATCAACAATAAAAGGTTTAAAAATCTTATGGTGGTGATTGAAAGGCAGTTATGCTTGGCCCTTTTCCCTAAGGAAGACGATTAGGGTGTTGTGGGACATATTTTGTAAATTCTAATGCTTTAGTATCTTTCTTGCTAAATTAATCAGCTTCAGATCTTGGGCGATTTGGTGCACGGGCATTGGTATTACCGATGCATTTCAGAAATTTAAGAATTAATCTCTGCGTAGAAGGTGGAAAGATCTACATCATGTCCGGAATGGGTGGAGCATTTCTTAAATCACCATCATGATTTTGTCGCATGTCATCAACATGGTCCTAATGCCAGTTTCCATGCAAGTCGTTTTCAAGTGTTTTTCTCGCTGACTTAATATATATAATAGAAAAATATATAAAAATATTTAATAATGAATGACAAGTTTCTCTGCCATTACTTAATTTTATGAGGAAAGTGTGAAATAGAAACATTTTGCTTCAAGATGTTAGATGTTGCTCAATGGAAGTAGACTATATGATCGATATTCAAACTTATTGTGACCGCAAAAGAAGCATCGAACTAGAACACAATGGCCGTGTTCACCAGAACAACTTGCTCCCTGATAAAGTATAAATTGGCAATAATCTTTCTAAATCATAATAGCCAATTTGAAGTCTCATTATGCAGGAGCATTTCTCAAACAAATTGTAAGCTACTTTAAAGTGATACTGTTCCCTCCAACAGCAGAAATTATTTGATGTGTTGTCTGTAGAATTTTAAAGGTAGCCGCCAAAAGTGTAAATGTATCGATAAGTATTTAGAGGATGGTCACACTGGATGGAGGACAGCGCAGTAGCAGAAGTCGTTAGTAGATACTAATCTAATAGTGACAGACAGACAGACGAGTAGGAGATGAACGCTGACCGAGACGGACGTGACCGTATTGATAATGTAGTAGTAGTAGTAGTAGTAGTTTATTTTATTTGTTTATGACATTGGCCATAGTTTGCCGTCAGTTATATATACATCTTAAGGTATTATTTTAATTTGCTTGAATATTTTGATATTTATTTAGTTGTACAAGAATTCTGTTGTAATTTGCTGTCTATATCTTAACGCTTCGAAAATATAACTAGCCAGTGTGGTCCAACACCGCCCATTCAAAATATCAATTATTTCTGCTGTGTTCAGCGAAGATTGTTGCCAATATACAAAACGTATTTCTGCCAGGATTGGAATGCGTCCTCTTTTTCGTGCATATTGCAATGCGTGCATTCATTTAGGATACCATCTCGATATGGCTTGAAGTTCAGTGCCATCAAATCACATCGGGCGCGGAATATTTGCGAGATTACTTTTAGTTTATAGCGGTCATTAAATTAAGTTGATTGTACAACCCCCTGCTTATGCTTCTCTGGGCCTGTTCATAACATTTTTCTCGAGTGCCTTCAGCCATGCGCTCCAATGATGTCCATGATCGATGGTTCTGGAGATCTACTGGGACGTTATACTCAGTAGCTAGAAGTCGCCATTCACTAAAGCATTGAGCTTCATTTGCTAATAGCAGCCTCGCCGTTTTATTCAGCAGTCTTGTTGTTGGTTTTTCCATCACCTGCCTCATGTATGCAAAATGCGTGCCCAAGGTGTAGCTGTATAGCTCGGGTAATCCAGTCTCAATGTGTATTGCATAGTTTGGAGTGTTTCGTTGCAGCTGGAACATTTTCTTCAACATCTTCATATCGGAGAATTCCCCATACCTGTGAGGCGTAGCATAGTACGGATCGAGCGGTTGCTTCATACATTTTATATTTGACGCTCGGTAGTATATTTATGTTGTTCATTAGTTTATTCCAAGAGCTGTTCTGCGCCATGATGGATTTCTTTAGTTTTAGACGAAGATGCGTTGTAAATTTTCCATTTGAGGTCATGGTAACTCCAAGATACCTATAAGATGTTACTTTCTCTATCTCTACATCGTTTAAGCTTCATGTTTCCCCTTGAATTACACGTCCTCTGCCATCCTTAAACACCAGAACTTTTGACTTATCTGTGTTTATTTTCAGATTTTGTTGATTTAGAATTTTTTGGAGTTTGGGTGCTGAATCAGCCAAGAGCCACATATCATCCGCGTATAGTATCGTATTGATATGCATGTTGCCAAATGGAATTCCTGCTGGTAATGCTTCAGCAATATCGTTTATGTGGAGAAAGAATAGCAGCGGGCTTAGCAAGCAGCCCTGCTTTACTCCTGTGTTACTTTGGAACCAGTCTGACAGTTGTGAACCATCCCATACAGCTGCTATATTTTCCTCATACATTTTCTGTATGACTCTCAGGAACTTCGTCGATAGGCCCATATTGCTGAGTTTGTAAATAAGGCTCCATCTGTCGATTTTGTCAAAAGCCGCCTTGAAATCGATAAGTAAATTAAGTTTCTTTTTCTCTTTAAGATGGGTTGAAACGATTGAAAACAATATAAAGATGGAATCGACTGTTGAAAAATCCTTTCTGAACCCAAACTGGTTCTCGCTCAAAAGATTTTGTTGCATGAGAAGCGTTGATGCAAACAACTTCATGGTCGAATTGAGGAAATATATGCCCCTATAGTTGCTCGCCTCTGTTTGTGTACCTTTTTGGTGAATGGGAAATATTACGGTCTTTTTGAAGCTATCTGGTATATCAGCGGAATCATAGATAGCATTAAAGGTGCGTGTAAGCTCTTCAATGAACGCTGGGGTTGCATGCTTGAAAAACTCTGCTGGTATGCGATCCTCGCCAGGAGCTTTATTAACTTTAGCCTTTTCTATATTAAATATTGTATTTATAATGTAAATAGTAATTGTGTAAATAAAGACCGGAAAACCCCGAAGAGTCGGTGGTCAACAAATGTATACTTTTATTCTGATAGCTGCTCAGGGATTTATTATTCTGCTGAACACGCGCAATATTGATTGTTTAAACGACCTTTATGACATTTAAGTTGTAGCTGGTGATCATTTAAAAAACAGTACAAACTCTGATAGGGAATTCCATTGGTGAGCACAAAAAAATTCAGTCAATTTACTTGCTTTCTGAACTCACCGATTCCAACATTTATTGTTTCGGCTCGCGTCTGTGTGCAAAATACGAGAGACTTTGGCTAAAGGTGTCTATAGGCTGGCCGGCCCTGATGTGAACCCAATTGGTCTTACTGTATTAGTGAGAGAGTTCAAACTTGCTCTCGGTTATTCATTGTTTATTTTTCCCGTTTAAATTCTTTAATCCAGCGTTTGTCGAGAAGAGTGAGGCAAAAATTGCGCAAATTGTACAAAAAAGTTAAACAAAATTTTTTTCAAATTTTACCTTTTATTTGAAAAATTTGTTTCAAATTCATTTTTCAAAGTATTGTCCATCGCTAACCACTTCTTTTTCCCATCTTTCTGGCAATTTTTGGATACCATATCGAAAAGACAATGAGTCTTTTGATGCAATCCACGAAACGATTCTATTTTGGAGTTGTTTAAAAGAGCGATAGAGCGATATCGACGAAAACACTTAGTCTTAGTGTTCGGAGGGGGCTATATTTTGGCTATACGGCGGGTAGGGGTAGGACTTCCCATTTCAGTGTTTCAAGTTATGTTTTGACCGGCTGCGCAACATGTGGCCGGGCGTTGTCAGATTGCAAAATTACCTTGTTGTGCCTTTGCTCGTATTCTAGCTGTTTTTGCTTCAATGTTGGGCTCAAACGCTTCAATAGAGATGGTTTAAGCCGGTTGTTGCAGCTCATAGTTCACCACGTCCAATTGTGACGCATGACCTTGCCACAGTGAATATTCGGTTTTGGCGTCGATTTCGGCGTATGGCCGGGCGGCCCGCATGATTTTATGCGACTGGAGCATGTTCCCCGTAAGCTTTTTTGCAGCATTCGATGGCCTTCAGTTGAATTTTTGTTCAAATTATAGCAGAAAAGTAAACTTTCCCGCAAATTGTGTTTTGTTGTCATATTCGGAGCACACAAAAACTATGTGGTTTACACTTCTGCAAAACGACTCATACTGAAAAAGAAAGCCTAATGATGAGGCTTCCAAATTATGTTGATTGCAACATTGTCCGATTTGATTTAATACAGGGTGGGGCAACATAACTCCTGTATCTGAAATGAGGGTCATTCCGCTCAACGATAACCTGGAGGGCTGGGCGTGGTCTCATTCGAAAGGTGGGGTCTTAAAGTTTTGTTACCTCCCAGTCAGGCGTGATCATGCGGAGGATGCGAAACTTACGCTCTCGTTTTGAACTTTATTTTAGCTTCCCAGTTTTTCCTGTGTTGACTCCCAACACTTGCAGGCAGATTAATTTCCCACTGCCTTTCCCGCAATTTTATAGCTATATTGTACAGTTTTTCAATATATATCACTATCAGCCTTATTTTTGTGATCTATCAAGAGTTGGTTCACGATCAGATGAAAGTTATCTGATCTGTTATGAGCACTCAAAGTTTCGCCATAGTGAGAGGGAGGGAGAGAAATAGAGTGCGTGTGTGCTGCAACCGACGCAAGCATGTGAATACTAAGGCATTTATATTGAAATCGAGGCTTATCAATTTTCTTACTTTCCGTTCTGTAACGTACAAGCCTCACTAATATTTCGGTTGATTTTTTTCGCCCATCAATTTTTACATAAAAGAAAACTCACTTAGGCTTTTAATAAGTTTAAATTAAATACGGAAGCAAGTTTGATACCTTAAACTTGTTTAAAAACAGTTTTTGCATAGGTCCCAAGGTAAATGTGAAAACTATATACATATATAAAGCCATAATTTTACATTTTACTTCTCATTTCTGGCTTCTCCAGCCTTTGCCTTCGATATTTAAAACCCTTTACTTAATTTTATAATTTTATTTATATTTTCTCTTTTTTTTTGTTTTTTTGGCTATTTGCACTGTGTGCCTTGTTGACTACCACACATATTGCCTGTGTATATTTAAATGCAAACATAAAATTTATGTCAAATGTCTGTTTGACACGAAATATTTAAGCCAAATGAGCGCCGCTTACAACGGGCCAGAACCAGAAAACCAGACAGTCCAAATACAATATTAAATATGACTTGATAAAAACCGTTGGAAAAAAACCAACTGCAATACAAATATAAATACCAGCAACTACAACAACAACAACCATGTGACCGTGTGGCATGTTTAATAATTTATTGTAATTTGTGGAAAGAGAAGAAATATTTTGTACACTGTCGTCGTAGGTAGTAAAAAAAAAATCGCCTGTAAATTAAGTCTTCCTCTCTGTCAAGCTAGTATTTTATTTTTCCTCTTCTTTGCTAATTGTCATTTACTTGTTGTTGCAATATAATTAACACAAATATGTGTATAATGTTTATTGTAAATGAGTCTTGTCCCTCATTTTGTGTGTGCTTGTGTGTGTTTGCCCCCATATTTAAACTCAATGCATAGAAACTGCTGGCAATTTTGTTTTTGTCATTTCCCTTAGTTATTGTTATTTTTAGGGGGTGAATTTTTGTCTTCTTTTTTTTGGTGGTAATTGTTTGTTGTAATTAAGGCTGAGCAAATAAAGCGCTTCCGTTGATTTGTTTCAAAAGCAAATAGTTAATTGCCAGCCATAGGCAAAGTCACTTTGGCCTATGCGACGCATTGATTGTTATGGCGGTTGCATTTGTCTTGATGCAGCAACTTTATAAGCCAGCCAGGTAATCAAATTAAATTGAATTACGAGTAAGACAAAGACTGTAGTAATTTAAAAGAAATTAACAGTTTTAAAAAGCCGACTTAAGGAATACACTTTCAATGGATTTATTCAAGATGAGTTTTTCTAATAATTATTGAAATATTTTTCTTTCACAAAATTGGAAAATATTTTCGATATTTTGTAACCAAATTGGCAACAATTTCCGTTTTAATATCACTTTTTCTTAAACAGTTCGGAATAGCTTTTAAGCTACCTTTTTTTAGATTTGTAATTTATTTGCCGACCTTTCTTATGTTTAATTAGTGAGTTTAGCTGGCTCTAGGTCCGAAAAAGTTGTATTTGTTCACATCTGTAAACAACTTATGCATTGTACCTCATTGTTCAAAAATGAGCTTAAATTTCAGTCTAATTATGGAATAGCCCTCTAAAAACATGAATTTAAAATCTTAAAGATACATTCAGAAAATAAATTAAGAATTTTGTTCTTGAATTAAGTACAAACGTTGTACCGAAACACTTGATTTAAGAATGTTTCGGGTTAAATTAAGTAAACTTTATTTAACAATTTATTTGATCATGCTTTTAGGTTGCAATAGTCTTAAGTCAAGTCACTTAATCGGACTTGACTTAAAATAAGTACAAAATATTCTTTGTTGAAGTCGAATAAATTCTAAAGTCAACCGCAAAACATTCCTGAAACGAAACAAGAGTACATCAAACAAGTACATAATGTTCCTGGTATATGCCCATACATTTCTAAGACTATTCCAAATTTGTTTTTGAAATGAGGTATTTGTATTGAATCAAAGAAGGCTGGCAAGATCCAAGGGCCATGTATTACCGAAAGACCAAGAGTTTATTACTGTAGGTGAGAAATCTACCCTCACTCCATTAGAAAGTGAGGAAAAGTGAAAGAAGGGAAATTTAAGAAAAGTTCAGTTTCATTGTCAGAATATTTTGAACTCAATCCAAGTAATTTTGTACTTGAATTAAGAATGCGTTTTTCTTAAACTTGTCGGCTTACTGTAAAAACGAATAGTTCTTGAATCAAGAACGTTTATTCTTACTTTAATAATAAACTATTAACGGTAATTTTTCGATTTCGTACTACCAAGAACCAAACTTGCTCGAAACTTGAAGAAAAATACGGTATTTATACCATCCCGATTGATCTAGAACTCTGCCAGTCGTTTTTTTCTAATACTGATGGCAACTCTTGGACATTGTCTAGCATAATCCCGTGTACCACTTGAATTCGTACATTTTATGTGAAGAAATTATTCTTCTTATGGTTCTTTTGAAATTGAATCTTAATGCTTGCTCTTTTTCTCATTTAAAAACATATTGAATCACGAGAGTTTATGAAGCTTAGTTAGAAGTTTTATAACAATTGGGTCTATAAAACATATATATTTGGTATAGTTTAGTGCGGTCCTAGTGCAGTGGGTGAAAAGTTCAGTTTTTGGAGCACAACAATTACCCAACCAAACAATGAATGCCTTGAGATATCAGCGTAAGCAAAAAACGATAAAAAATGGAAATTCAGTGAGCTAAATTTAAAGTGTATAGTGATGCTGAGGCCTCAAACCGTAAACCTCACTTCTCCTGATCCTCAAGTTTGTCCAAAACTAAGTCATTCTTTGAAGATGGCTACACTTAGAGAAAAACGAGAGCGTAAGTTAAAGTCGGCTCTAACCGACTTCGATATACCCGTTACTCATGGAAATAAATGTTTATTAGCCTTCCTGTATGCCTGAGGTGGGTCCGCCGAAAAGTATGTAACATTTTTTAACTCGGCTATTTATTATCCGCCAGATATTAATAGACATTTGTCAATTACTAAATCCAACATAAATGACTCCAAATTCATCACGATAAACAGATCAGACAACAAAACTTTTGAAAACGTCGGTCAAGCCCGACTATTACATACTCTGCACCCTTAATGTCGCAGCTCGAATTTGGTCACGAGTCAAACGGCCAGTTAACACACAACGCACAACGCAGTGCGCTCTCTAAGTCTCTCTCTCTCTCTCTCTCTCTCTCTCTCTCTCACTAAGATTGCTGCTGAACGCAATGCTTAGGTTATGGGTGGGGTGGGTGGTGTTTGTTAACTGACCGTTTTTTGCTCATAACTTGAGTATCGTTCATCCGATCTTTATCATTCCTTCAGCAAATCGATAAACAATTTTGAGTACTAGATATCTCTAGAAAGTACGAACCATCTATCATCAAAACTGTAGGAGATATAACGTTTTTTCCAAATTGCGGGGGCGTGAGGGGGCGTGGCAAAAATTGAAAATAAACTTGATCTGCGTGCAGACAAAAGGAGTCTACATTTCAAATTTGGTTGCTCTAGCTCTTCTAGTCTCTGAGATCTAGGTGTTCATACAGACAGACGGACAGACGGACATGGCTATATCGAATCGGCTGTTGATGCTGATCAAGAATATATATACTTTATATGGTCGGAAATGATTCCTTCTGGCTGTTACATACAACATAATACATGCACGACTTTAGTATACCCTTTTACTCGACGAGTAACGGGTATAAAAATATACATTTTCATACTTGGATCAAGTATGTTAGATGACAGAAGTACAGAAAATATGAAAATTTTTAATCATCATCATAATTCAGCATCTAAGAATTAACTTTTAATACCAAAATTATTGGTCCTTGAGTTTCAACTCTGCTTGCTCTCTTCGATCAGTGGTATATCTTCTTTAAAAAAAATCGTAGAATAGTTGGGGATAGTTTATTTCAAAGTTAATGAGTAGTTCTTTCCTATAATATCAATAAGATTCAAAACAAAAGCATATTTTCCTCACAAAACGCTTCTAAAAATGATCAATTTTTGCAACTTTAAGCTCTCGACGTGATGGACGAAAATAATTTAGAATCACCGTCAAACTTTAATATACTGGAAGAAGGATAATTTTGTTGCCTTGTGTAATTCTTTGTCACTTACACTTCCATCCTTATCGAGTGCTTTGGGAACTTTTTAGATTAATAACCCTTACATCGACCTGCAACACCCTTATTTTATCCCTGAGGTTCAAAAGTAATATTTGTTGTAATGGATAAAACTTATTTTTGTAACTCTCTTGAGGAATTTAGTCTCTTGTACTTGAATCGATTACAAACTGTGGATTCAATGGATTTAACTTAAGCGAATGCTTAAAAGTTGTGACTATAAAAATCGATACTAATTCCATTTCAAATTTACTACAGCTATGAAAAGTATTTTGATTTTGAGTGTAAAAATCGGGTGACCTTTCAAAATTAATCCCCATAATCATAGAATCTTAATGTAGGGCTGCCCATTAGGGTGATCGATAATTCCCAAAATATTCGATCAATAGAATCGATAATATCAAAAATCAAAATTCACAAATATAAAATAGGTGTTCATTGAAATGTCCACAAAATCTTGAAATTTTAAAAATTCATATATGAATTTTGATTGAGGTTAAACAGACGGGTAAATAGAAGGTGTACATCAAATTTAACAATTTTATAATGAGTTTTGTTTATGATATAAACGGGTAAATAGAGAAATGGTAAAGATGGAAAATTCTATAAAATGGCGAAAATTAATCAATTTTCGTTTGAGCTTAGAATATAATGAACAGAGCTAAATAGATAGATGATGAAGATCGAAAGGTACACAAAATCGAGAAATTTGCTAAATTATAAAATAAGTTTAGATTGTCATAAAGATTTGATAGAAGGTAATTTTTATGTAAGCTTCACTTTATCACGTTTTGATATATAAACTGTTTTACTGAATTTTGACGCTAGGACAAAAAACAACTTAAACCTGGAATAATATTGAACCGATTCTGAAAAATTTTTGATCTTATAAAAACATTTAATATTGAAATAAAACGACTGTGAAATCGTAATTTCTATTCTTAAAAGTTGAAAATAAAAATATCTTAAATATTAATAAACTGAACAAAGACTGTGCTTGAATAAATCTAAGGGCTTTCTACTAAAACGCCCTTTAAGAATCACAAACTACTAGAACCAATTGTTAATATTGCAAATATATATGATCAGATACGATGAATCAAGTCACAACCATTTAGTATGCTTTGAAATTCGTCAAGTGAGACGACTCTACGGCATGATACAATGAGACAAGGTAGTCCGCTCGGAAAGTGCCCGCTCTCGTTTTGGTCCCCTAATGTCAGCCGACCGTCATAGCGTAAGCATTGATGTGCACGAATTCGTCAAACATACAATAAGGGACCTAATTTTGCCGAGCGGACTACCTTGTCTAATTGTATCATGACTCTACGGTAAACATTTTTGTACTGAAATATCGTGACATACTGAAATATCGATTATTGACTATCGCCACATGGAATATCATGTCGAAACCATTGATATATAGATATATCGATACGATATTGACACACATGGCAGACACCATTAAATATAGAGCAAATCAATTGTCAAACAACAACAACCACAAAAAAGAAATGAAGGAAAACTGTCTATAGATGGGTGTTAAGGGCTTAAGTCTAACTTATCGCTTTCCATATTAGTTTGTATTGAAATTTTACTTCGAAAAATTTACTATTTCAAATACTCCACTTGAATTTTGAAAGCTTTGAATAGTAAAGTTTTCTAATATTACTTTTTAAAACAATTCCAAATTCTGGCTTTCCTTTTGTTGATTTAGCTTTATCGTTTGACTTGATTACAACACCACCCCCCCGCTAAAAGCACCCCTTCCACCCTATTTCTCGAAGTCAGTCTGAACATGTGCGTGCTTAGGGCCTTGGATTGTTATTGTTGATTTTGTAGTTGCCCTATACAAATAATCAATAAATCTAATTCAATTATTATTATAATTATATTTTGAACATTCATAGACATTTGTATAAGGCTGACTAAGCATTTTCTTGGTAAATAACATATAATATTATTATGTGGCATAACGTGCGTGCTCACACACACACACACACATGTACAGACACTCGCACACATTCATGTATAATGAGTGAGTGGCACCCTCGTTAATTATTCAAAAAGCCAAGCACCCACAGTCCAATAGACCCACTAATAGCTACAACCCCATCCAACTGTGAGATACAAATACAATTTATATAGATAGCGTTTCGTGTATTGGGTAGAAAATTCATTAGTCTGCATAATGAATAAACATAAAGACAAATAAAATTATTTCAATTAAAATAAACTGCGCACCAATGTTAAAATAAATTTCCATTTCAAGGCCCCCCCTCCCCTCCCCATCGAAACGAAGTAATTAAGGGCACTCTACATATTTATATACATATATATTCTGTATGTATGTCTGTACTTGAAATAAGTCTCAGAAATTAAACTGCTTAAGTGCTTTTGTTCATCTGCACCTGCCTTTCCTCAAGACAATTAAACTTTATAATACAAAGCCTCCACCTTCTACTGCTCCTCTCTACTCTACCTTCCCACTGAAGTCAGTTTCTAATGTTGCAGCTATAAAATCTACTTTGTTGCTGAATTATATTTAATCAATTTTTATTGCACGCCGACTTCATTAAAGTATAAAAACTTGTGCATGTGCGTGTGTGTATCTGTTTGTGTGTGTGTGTGTGCTACACATGTTGCACTTGCAACAAAATTGTGGCCGGGTATTGTAAATGCACGCCACTGAAATGACGGCAGGGCATGGACATCGTCATCCTCTTGGCCGTAGCGCGTCTTGGTGGCCATAAAAACATTTCTAGCTTGTTTAATGTTTATTTTATAGTTTAAGTTTGCATTTATTTGGTCTTTTAGTTTTTATTCGACGCCGGTGCAGCCGCAAAACGGAGGCTAAGGCAAAAAACAAAAAAAAAACAAGGCACATCAAAGCAAGTAATGAAATACCCTTTATAAATATAATTTTTGCTTTTCATCGCAATTGGCAAATAAGCAAAACAAGAAATAAAATTTCTAAGAAAATATAAGAGTATAGTGAATTCGTAGTCAAAACAAAGAAACTAATTTCTGGTCACGCTTGATCTACTCTTTCGATTGCTTAGTTATAACAAATTTTAAGAATGTGCATAAAGTGAAAATAGCTAAAGTATCGAATTAGCAGGAATTGCTTTCGATTTTTGGTGTGTTTTCATCATGGGGGTTCCATAATTTCTAGTTTATGCAAAGAGACACTTTCGATGAAGCTTCCTTTAGTAATTAAATCATGTCATATTCGCCCATCTATTCATATATATAAAAGTGAATGCATGTTTGTTTGTATATAGTTTGTGTATAGTCTGTAGTCTTTATTATTTAGATTATATTTACATATATTTTAATTAGTATTATTAACAGAACGTTCTCTTCTCTATCATAGCGCCAATCTGATTCAAGCGTTATATAAGCTTTGATATATCACCATCTGCTTACAGTTTAGTTTAAGCTGTTGCACAAGTATTTCACAGAATTATAAGTTACATTTAAATACAACAAATTTACAGTTTACAAGTGGAATATTTATTTATTTTGTAGCAATAGCTTGGCATTAGCCATTAGCTGTTTTCTTAACATAAATGTAAATTTTCTTCAAATTGACTTTTATTTTTTTAAAATTATTACATTAAAAACTTTCACTTACAGAACTTAAGCTTAGGTCCCACAGGCAAATAAATTTACCCAAATTCTGATGCAAACGTAGGTAAATAGGTCAAATTTGGGAACTTTTCAGCAATATTTGGTTAAAATTTTGGCATATGGAACCATTTTTTTTGTTTTAAGTCCTGAAAAATCTGTAAACATGGTTATTTAGCCAAATTTTCATCAAAATTTGGTCAATTTATTTGCCTGTGGGATCTTAACTTTAACATTTATAAAATGACAGTTGGAAATATTGTTACTCCGATTAAGATACAACCTGCAGCTGCCCCACACTTTGCGAGATACCACACCGATTTCCCAAAATCGATCTATATTTTGCGATCTCAATCAGATATGAGATTAAAGAGGGTCAATTGGATCCATTCATTAGGTCAAGCATTTCCCTTGTTTCCAGGGTCCATTTTCCAAAGTGCAGTGTTAACCTAATATCGCCATTAAATGGGCTTCGTTTCTCTTTTATTTGGGGTACTATTTATATTTCGGGAATAGCAAATAATAACAAACATTTTTAAATAAAAATGGCTTTATAGTTTTTCAAAATATTCTCCATGAAACTGTATGCACTTTTGCATTCGTTCAAACCAATTTTCGAAGCACTTTTTTCACTCCGATTGAGGCGCATCCAAAACGTGGGTTTTAAACGCATCAACAGATTCGTACGTCATGGAAAAACGTTCACCACTCAGTTTATTTTTGATGTTTGGAAATAAAAAGCAGTCATTGGGTGCGAAATAAGGTCTTTACGGCGGATGACCCATCAATTCTACGTTTTGACGTGATGTGTGAAAGCTCACATTGTCATGACGGAGAATGATTAACCTTCGGCGATTGGTTTTGCGAATTTGCGAAGACTTTCGTCAAACAAAAGGTCGTGTACCACTCAGAGTTGACCGTCCTACGTTGCTTAAGCGGAACAGTGGCCACTTGACCCATTCGGCCGAACAAACAGGCGACCATTTGCTTCGCAGTGCTTCGTTCGCGAACATCTTTAGTGGGACTTGCCTTGTCTTGGAATACCCATATATCCCTTACCTGCGACGATCTTATAAACGTCTTTTGAAGCACCATGATCGAACTTTTCGATCGAGCGATTGTCAAATTATGTGGAATCCATAGCGAACAAAACTCTTTTACGGCAAGGTGTTCAGGCAAAATCTTACATATGCTAGTGGAACTAATGGCCTTGTTCAGCAGAACAGCTTGCTGCCTGATCGAGTATATATTTGCACTGAGCCTTCTGCTGAACTCGAGTGATGCGGTATAGCCAATTTCATGTATCATAATAGTACGCTATTTTGAAGTGAAACTACTGTGTATCGATAGGCATGCTTTTGCATTTTGTGCATTGATTGCAAAGATAAGTCTACAATAAATTCTAAAATATAACTAAACCTTACTCTGACTTCGTATATGCAGAATTCATGTTAACATGAATTCACTAATGTGTCTACGCAGCCATTTCAAAATTCAATGCCCCGTGGCGCTGTTCGTTTAGCAGAAAGTATTTGATGCATAATATTTGCTGATGCTTGCTCTTGCATCAATTATTCTGCTGAACACGCCCAATGTTTAAGGTTGCCTCAATCTCACGGTATGTCCCATGACAATCTTGCATTATCATTTCAAGCACAGCATCGATGTTTTCCGATTTTGGAAGAGCGAATTTACTATACCAGCGATATACAGTAGAACTGAGCTTATCAACACACTCTTGTTGAGATAATCCACGTCAAAAGTTGTAAAAAATAATCAAACAAAAATCTCCTCTTGATTTTTCCATTTTAAACACAAATAGCGCTAGTACATGAAAACGTTGTGAGACCGTTTATCCCAAAAAAAAATGTCAAACTTTTTTTTTTTGGTACTATCAGATTTTAGCTATTGACATTAGTGTGACCAGTTCCCGAAATATAAAAAGTTCCCCACGTACAATCTAAAAGTATGATTAAAAAGATTTTCAAATAGTTCGCAATGTACTTCTGAAACAGTTTTAAATCAAGTATTTTGGGATTGTAAATATCATGCTTGAAATAAGAATACTACAATTGAGTATTTTCGGACTTACCGAAGTAGTGACACCGAGTTCTTAATTGTATTCCGAGTGCAGGCACCTACTTTTCTAGCAATTACATGGCCAGCTTACTGAAATGCAATTTATTCTGCAAATTCCTGTCATTGATATTCTGACTGGTCCAACGTATAGGCAGCTTTCAGATCCGCTGGCCGTGTTACCTGTTCACCTCTCTCCCGAGCTCCACTTGGAAAGAAGTTTATTTACTGCTCACCACATTCAAAGCTCTTGCTTTTTTCGAGCAGTGTTGCCAACTTTAGTCGAGAAAAAAGGAGGTTTTTGGCTGGACGGAGATGGAAAAAAGCTAAATTTTTCAACGAAAAAATTTAAGAAAAAAAGCCCATGAATTTTCTTATTATTTATATAATTATCAGGTCTGTTTCGGTTTTCACTTTCGACTAAAATTGTCGAATTCGAATTTGCTAAATGTGCTTTTGTATAAAATTGATTGTGTTAATCAGATTAATACATTTAAATTTGAATCCGTCGAGTAAAGAGTAAGTAGAAACTAAAGGTTTGATACGGATTTCCTAGTTTGTTTAATAGAAAAGAGAACATGCAAAAAATGCGAATTTACTTTAGTGAAAGCCAGAACATGGCAGTATATAATTCAAATATATTTAATACATGATGAAGTTCCTTGTCCTCATCCTTGTCGTGCCAACTCACTTACATTCGATTTCTGAGTTTTTATACCCTTGCAAAGGGTATTATAATTTTGCCCAGATGTTTGCAACGCATAGAAATATTCGTTTCCGACCCCATAAACTATATATATTCGTGATCAGGGCGACGAGCTGAGTCGATTGAGCTTTGTCCGTCCGTCTGTCCGTCTGTCTGTTTCTACGCAAACTAGTCTCTCAGTTTTAAAGCTATCGAGCTGAAATTTTGCACAGAGTCTTCTTTTTACTGCACGCTGCTAATATGTCGGAACGGACCGGATCATATGACTATATCTTATAGCTGCCATAGGAACCATCGGTCGAAAAATGGGTCTTAGTGAGAAAAACTTTTTTGTTTTCAATGTAAGCGTCCTTAAATTCAGTTATTATTAATATTATATGCTTTCAAACAGATTTGCAAATTTTGGTCAAGATCAGATGACTATATCTTATAGCTGTCATAGGACCGATCGGTCGGAAAATGGGTCTTTGTGAAAAAAAACTTTTTTGTTTTTAAGTAAATCGTTCTTAAGGACTATTAATATTAAACGCTTTCAAACTAATTTGAAAAAGTTGATCGACATCGGGTGACTATATCTTAAGGCTGTCATAGAACCGATCGTTCGGAAAATGAGTCTCAGTGAGAAAAACTTTTTTGTTTTCAATTTTATCTTTCTTAAACTCGGAGATTGTTAATTTGATATGTTTTCAAAAAGATTCGGTAAATTTGGTCGAAATCAGATGTTTATCTGTCGGAAAATGGGTTTTAGTTACAAAAATTTTTGATTTTTATTTGAGCGTTCACAAACTGTGACGTTTGCATTTGGAAGGATATAAAAACTTCGGCACAGACAGTTAGCTTGGTTTTCTCGTTTTTTTACAATATTAACCTGATTGAAGACATGATCATAACTTCAGCGTTGGACCATGGCAAGGACAACATCAGAATCGCAAAACAAGGCTAACTCAAAAAGTATTTGATTACCTTCAGAGTCATTGAAAGCGATTACTTCACTCCAAAACTTTATAGTTTCTTCGTTGTTCTCCCATTTCACTAAGTGTATATAATAATTATATAATTATATTGACCCCATTTTTTCGTCAATATCTTCTATGGAAAATTTTTTCAAAATGGGAATAGTGCTTTGATTTATTGTATAGCAGGCATGCCCAAAAGCAGCATACGACAGAGCACTCACCAATACTCACAAAGAAACGCACCAATACCAATATTAAAATTGTTGTTTCTCAGTTTGCTTGCGTGCGCAAACACCAATCAAAGAAGAGAACAAACCCGGACTTTGTTCTACGCGACGCTCACACACGAAATCGTTTGCATGTGTGTCGTTTTGTATACGTCGCGCCCTGCATGTATACGATCATTGATTTCCTATCTTCGGTGTAAATACAAAAACGAAACGTACTCAAAGAGCATACGGCTGTGCATCGCTGTTGTATAGTATCTGATGGAACAATCCATCTTTCGGCAAAGCGGTCGCGTCAGTGTCATTACTTTGAAAAAACTTCTAAATTTGTGGCATTTTCAATAGAATACGTATTCAATAGAATATATAAACTGTCATATTGTGCAATTTCAATAACTGCAGTAAGTTCGAGAGGTATCAAATTTGTAATTCCGAAGCCAATCCTAAAACTCCGGGTCCCGCAGCCAGACTTTACGATATTTTTGTTTAAGAACTTTGGCATTTTTGGTAAACAATCTGTAAACTTGGCTAGCACTTAGAAATGACTATCCTGAACGTTAGAGGTGGCAATTAAAGTCTATAAATGACTGACAGAGGTGACGATTTGCTTATAAGTTTTGCAAATGACCTAAAAATAAAAATAAAGGTAAAACGAGAAGACCATGCCAACTTCGTATGTGCCGAAGTTTTTATACCCTTGCAAATGCTGTTTTTGAAAGTCAGAGTTTAAGAACGCTTACATAACAATCTAGAATTTTTTTAACTAAAACCCATTTTCCGACAGATAAACATCTGATTTCGACCAAATTTCGCGAATCTTTTTGAAAACATATCACATTAACAGTCGCGGAGTTTAAGGAAGATAAAATTTAAAACAGAAAAGTTTTTTCTCACTAAGACTGATTTTCCGACCAATCGGTCGGAATAAGATAGTCACCCGATGTCGATAAACTTTTTCAAATTAGTTGGAAAGCGTTTAATATTAAGAATCACCGACCTTAAGAACGATTTACTTGAAAACAAAAAAGATTTTTTCACTAAGACTCATTTTCCGACCGATCGGTCCTATGGCAGCTATAAGATATAGTCATCCGATCCGGTCGGATCCGACATATTAGCAGCGTGCAGTTAAAAGAAGACCATTTTTAAAAAAGCCGGTTTTAAAAAAGCTAAAAATGACGTGAAAAAAGCTGATTTGGCAACATTGTTTTCGAGACAAATTTGACTTTCTTTTTCCAAGCATAATTAAGAATTAAATACTTTGTAGGCCAGATAATCCCTTAAATTGAAATTTGAAAATTTTAGATATATATATATATTTCTTGATTTGATTGTCGATCTGCAACTGCTATTAACCCGTCTAAAGTTGCCTAGTATTAGGTCTTCATTGAAATCTTTGTTGAAACTAAATAACCAATCGCTTTCATAAAGAAAGTCCTTCATTTCAAGCGCTTTGCATGCTTGCACAAAACTGTTCATAACTTTTGTTTAGTATATTCGCTGCTATTTTAATTGTGTGATATTTTTTATGTTAAATGTGCTTGGTAACCAGGCGGATGTGATCACTGATCACTATAATGATATATGTAGCTGGCATAGGAAACGTGTATTTAATGATAGAGAAGCAATATTCACTGCTTTTTGCTTCAAATGCTATTCTTTAAGTCATTTGCTAGTGATTTGCTCTGAGTCAGAGAAGTAGTTGCTGGAGCCTAAATACTTGTACCGCAGTGCGTGGACTTAATGTAAATAAAGACGAATAAAAATTAGAATAACAATTTATTGATTCCACTTTGTAAAGTGTTGAGAACTGTTTATGCCCTTTGGCGTTCGTTTAAATGAAAACTTTATATACTTTCAAATGCATACCGAATGTGGCGTGCCATGTTACCTCCTCTATATGTGTATATATGTATGTGTGTGTATCTACAAGTATAACTTGTTCACCTTTTGGCTTGAACTCTTTCATGTTTGTGTGTCCACCATAATTATATTTGTGTTTCTAATTACATTCGCTCTATTTGAGTGTGTGTGTGTGTTTTAAAAATTCAATATAATAAAATTTACTTAATTGTATAACTCAGGTAATTAATTCACTTTGTATGCTAATTCGTGCCTAAGTGGCGTATTAAATTTTAAAATGTCTTCAATATTTATAGCATAGCCACGTGTCGATTATTACATCAAGTGTGCGTGTGTGTGTGTGCATGTGTGTATGTCTAAATTTTGACACACATTTCTTCGAGCAGAGGAGATTAGTCAATTTTCGGGCATTTTCTTGTATAATGAAATTATTTGGCATTTAATTAAATGCTGCAAATGGAAATATTAAAGCCTACTTTTGGGTGTTTCAAACCGACCGTATGCACTTTTTGTCTATGCCTGCACTTACCCCTCCCTCCCTCACTTGGCTATAAGCACAACTTAAGCACCGTAAAACTGTAAAATTTACAACACAACTACTCAAGTCTGAAACGTAATAAAATATTTGCGTTTTTACCGACTGCACACGTACAAAGTCCTGGCTCCTTTTTTCCCTGCACCACCCCCCCATAGACAAGCCCATGTGGCTGGCCAGTCATGACTCAGGCCCACTGCCCTGCCCATTCTCCGATCGCCTGTCAGCCAGTTTACAATGTAAACGCGAAAATGCGACAGCAGTGCATAAAAATCCTTGGCCCTATGGCCCAAGAAGCAATGGCGATTTTTATGCGTTTAAACATTTTCATTACAAAAATTGCATTGAGTGTCCGAACCGCTTGGAGGCGGCTTGGCATGGGGGAAGTGGCAAGTTTCTCGCTGTCATTAAATCTGCAACGATAAAATCAATTTATGTCAATTCAACCTCCCCCTCTACCGACCCCCCACTCATTGCGTTTTAATTAAAAGTGAAAAAAAAAAAAACTTGAGTGACCAAACAAAACATTGTCCAGAAGTTGGCAACAGCACAAGCAGACAAAGCCAAGCATTTGCCACCCTCATGTTTCATCAATTTATGCAATTTATAAAATAAATATAGAAAGCAACCAACACGAAAAATTATATATATATATTGTATATATATGGCCAAATGCAAAGGGGGGCCAGGAATTTATTAATAATGCAAATACATAAAAACAGAAATCAACCCCTGATTATACAGATAGAGTGTAGATAGGAACACACTCGTTCGTTCGGTGCGGGAAAGAAGGAGGAGAAGGTCGCCAGAATCTGGCATCTACCACCAGGCAGTCGCGAAGTCCTGCCGCCTGGCTTAATCTATTATTTAAATATGAAAAAAAAATATAAATGAAAATAATAAAAATGGAAATAAAGAAGGCTGAGAGTGAAAGGAAACGGAAGTCATCAACGAAGTTGACATACTCTTGAGCTTACATCAAGACCATTTGGATTTCCAATATTAAGTTTACAATTTGTTCTTATAATATTTTTAATATTTCTTTCGCTTAAACTGTGTACAGTTGCGGTTTTATTTCATAATTTCTCACGTTCAAGTGTGACCATGTATGTTTTTTAAGAAGTAACTTCTCTTAGCTCGTGGTAATTGAGGTGTTCAAATTTACAAAATGTACCGAAAGTGCTATCAAAAAGTTACTTGTTCTGTTTCTTCGGTTGTTGCTGTTTAAAATTGGTTTTTCTTTGCACGAATTTGCCTTTCTCTCACGGATCACTCAGTGGCATATCTAGTCCTGGAGAAAACGAGAGAACTATTAAACAGGAAACAATAGTGCATATCCCATATCAAAATCTTATCCTTGAGCCCGCAGCCACTGATATCTGCTAATTATGCTGTTTAACGACCTATATACATTAGTCAGCATATATAATATATTATTACAAAGAAGATTTCATAAATAACTGTCATCAAAAGTGCGGTTGCTTCAACAGACTTCTCATGTCAGAACTGCTGGATCTGGAATGAGAAGGCGAATTGCATTACATTTCCGAAGGTTCTTTCTCAAATTTAAGTGCATCGCAATTCTGACAAACGATAGACATTTGACCGAATTGAAGTGATGCGGGCGCACTGTATTGAATGTTTGGTTCAGTTCGAAAGGCTGCACGTTTAATGTTCACCGGATGAATTTGTTGTTGACGTTGTCGTTCAAAAATCGCCTGTTGTAATCTTGCTTCATCACTTTGCCGAGCACAAACTTACCTTCTTCTCAATCGTTCTTGCTCACTGTAAGCTTCGTTGATCTTTTCAGACCGACGCGTACGACATTCAATCATTTTGATCGAGCTGATGCTCTTTCAATAGCACGTTCCTCTTCCGTTCGATTCGCTACGACATTCTCTCCCTCTCCCTCTTCTTGGCATTGTAACAAATATCAAACTGTAAATGAACATCTTTATATAAATAGCACATAAAGTTTCCACTTATTAATAATTAACCTCTAAAATAGAGGTAAAAGAGAGAAAGCAGTTGAAATAAGAAAAGAAAACTTGAAAAACAAATCAAATGAAAGGCAGTGTCCACCGTATCCATTGATCTAGTTCAATTGTTTTGATGGACGAATGTGATGTGCAATCATGATTGCTGGTTTTTGTGATTGTGATGTTTGAAAAAAAACAGAAAAATTCAAGCTGTCATTTAAAATGAAATGATAAAATTTGGGCGTACTATTTTTATACCCTTGCAAAGGGTATTATAATTTTGCCCAGAAGTTTGCAACGCATAGAAATATTCATTTCCGACCCCATAAACTATATATATTCTTGATCAGGGCGACGAGCTGAGTCGATTGAGCTTTGTCCGTCCATCTGTCTGTCCGTCTGTCTGTCTGTCCGTCTGTCTGTCTGTCCGTCTGTCTGTCTGTCCGTCTGTTTCTACACAAACTAGTCTCTCAGTTTTGAAGCTATCGAGCTGAAATTTTGCACAGAGTCTTCTTTTTACTGCACGCTGCTAATATGTTGGAACCGACCGGATCGGATGACTATATCTTATAGCTGCCATAGGAACCATCGGTCAAAAAATGGGTCTTAGTGAGAAAAACTTTTTTGTTTTCAATGCCAGCGTCATAAAAGTCGGCCATTATTAATAATATATGCTTTCAAACAGATTTGCAAACTTTGGTCAAAATCGGATGACCTTATCTTATAGCTGCCATAGGACCGATCGGTCGGAAAATGGGTCTTACTGAGAAAAACTTTTTTGGTTTCAATGTTAGCGTCCTAAAACTCGGCCATTATTAATATTATCTGCTTTCAAACTGATTTGCAAACTTTGATCAAAATCGGATGACTATATCTTATAGCTGCCATAGGACCGATCAGTCGGAAAATGGGTCTTAGTGAAAAAAAATTATTTTTTTCCAAGTAAATCGTTCTTAAGGTCGGTGATTATTAATATGAAACGCTTTCAAACTAATTTGAAAAATTTGGTCGAAATCAGATGACTATATCTTCAGGCTGCCATAGGACTTATCGATCGGAAAATGAGTCTTAGTGAGAAAAACTTTTTATTTTCAATTTTATCGTTCTTAAACTTGGCGATTGTTAAAATGATATGTTTTCAAAAAGATTCGCGAAATTTGGTCGAAATCAGATGTTCATCTGACGGAAAATGGATTTTAGTTACAAAAGTTTTTGATTTTTATCTAAGCGTTCTTAAACTCTGTCATTTCAAAAACAGCGTTTTCAAGGGTATAAAAACTTCGGCACAGACGAAGTTAGCTTGGTCTTCTCGTTTACTAAAAACTCCATCAAAACCGTTCAGCATGAGCCAATCACCTTTTTTTTTTATGGATGATGTTTGATGCAAGGTTTTTGATGTTTGATGTATGCTGGTGAACACGGCCAGTCAGAACATATGCTGAGCTATCAAATGGAATAGCCGCTTAATACTTGTTTTAAGACTGATTCGGGATATTCCAAGTACATTTCGATCTACTATAAAATCTTTTTGATCAAACAATCATGATGTTATAAATGCAGCCCGATTTACTCTCAAAATAAGTGCAAAATATTACAAGGCAACAAAATTAGACTTTTTCCAGCATATTGAACCCTTCAATAAAACTAATCGTTCAATTATTTGGAATAGTATTTTTCAAAGTTGAGAATTCGTAACTTACGATAATCTCAAAGAAAAATTAAAACAAAAGTATAGGTTCTCCACAAAACGCATTTAAAAAGGGTAAAAAAAAAAATTTATATAACTTTAAGCTCAAATTACTAAAAATCTCGACGTGATGGACCTTTACCATTTGCAAACGTATGAAGCAATAACAATTTAGCAAAACAAATTTTTAAATTAAAGCGAAATTTAATCGGCCAAATTGTATCTCCCAAGAGACCATCACATTCAAATTATTAGTCACAAGCGAAATCGACACGATTTTGTACGAAATTATCAATTTATAATAGACTGATGACCCTTTAATCAACGATAGATAAGAATCGATTGATAAATGCTTATCGCACTGATCGGAGGTTTCGCAATGTGGAATTCAGAGCACGAATTTTGCACGTTTTACTTTTCGCTTTTGCTAGGCTCTAAGCAATCGAAAGTGATTGGGATTTTTAAGATTTTTGATGTGTTGCATTTGTTTCCGATCCGAATAGCAATTAAAAACTCGCAAAAAGACAATCGGTCAAAAAAAACAGCGAAATTTCCTAAATTTTACTATGAATTTAAATTATCGTGAAGATTTATTAGTTGGCAGTTGTCGACGGGTAAGGCTACTCGGTCCAAAAAATCGCGAAATTTGCTCAACTTTATAATGAGTTTGGATTGTCATGAAAAGAGGTAAATATTCGGATAAATAGAAGGAGTACATCTAACTATCCCAAAAATCTCGTAATTTGCAAAATTCATATGATTCATAAACGATTGTCCTAAAGATGGTTAGGTAGATGGCTAAATGGTCGGGTAAACAGAAGGGTAAATAGACGGGTTAATAGTAGGGGTGTAGATCAATCAACTGGTCCAGAAATCGAGAAATTTTATAATAAGTTTTGATTATTATGAAGACAGGCTAATAGACGGATGGTAAGTCCGGATCTAAAGTTTAACAAAATGGCTAAAATTACTGAATTTTCGTATAAGTTTAGATTATTATGAACACGGCTGAATAGATAGTTAGTAAAGATCGAAAGATCTACAAAATTGCGAAATTTGCTAAACTTTTAATTGAGTTTAGATTATCATGAAGATTTGATAGATGATAATTATAATGTAAGCTTCACTTCTTCGTTTTGTGTTTAAAATACTAAACGGGGTGTAGCAACGCGAGCCGGGAGAGCTAGCTTAAAAATAAAATATAGTCCGTATGTAATATTTTAGAATACCAAAACATCTCAAATTGACCAAACAATTATGATTTCAGATTCGTGTTCTGCAAACAAAAATCATCTAGAATCAAAACCAATCCTTCAATATACTGAACCTTGTTGCCTAGTGTATTCTTCATCAAAGTCTAATAAATTCTAAAGACAACCCCAAAATATTCTTGGAACAAAATAATACTTCGCAAAATAGGTACAAAATGTTCTTGGCTTAAGTTCAATGAATTCTTAAGCTTTTTCCAATTTGTTCTTGAAACTAGGTCCCAGTTTAATATCAAATGAGGCTGAAAAAATGATGGTTAGCATGTCGTTGCGAAAACAGCGGATCGCAACTTTTGTATAGCCCTCATATAAAGGGATATTCCCTCTCATGTGTCACCATTGCTGACAAAGTTAAAGGTTGAATGTTTTGCATCAATCTGGATATTGGTTGTGACAGCTGCAACGTGCAGCTCTGGGTAGCTCATTGATTGGAAGCTGGTCATTGCGAACGTGGCCGATCGCACATTTTAATGGCTCTCACAAAGAGTTTGTTTCTATCCACCCCCGTTTGTCACACACACGGCGTGCGGCGCGCTGCCGTCGACCGTCTCACGTACACACCACTACAAATGAAATGAAAAAAAATCAGAAAATATTTTACACGCGTATAAAAAGTTTTGTTTTAAAAAACTGTTGCCATTTTTTTACTGATGTCAGCAAAAAATTATTTACACGCGTGTTAGTAACACTTGTTAGTAACATGAAAAAAAAAAGGGGTTTAGAAATGATTTTATTATATTTCTTTCAAAAGAATATTAATAACAGCTACAGCTCGCATTTAATGATTAATAAGCTCTGGTCTTCGATCTTTTATACTCCAAATTTCACCCTTCGTTCACTTCACAACCTGCACAACAAAGCTGCGTTACCCCACTGACGTTGACAACATCAAAAACGGAATAAATACTTCATATACCCCGGCCAAACAAGGCAGCCAACGTCATGAAAAATTGCCAACGTTGTTTCCCCGCCGCATCTAATATTTATATACGTAATATAAAATATAATGATGGGCCCTGGGCCAAGGGTGGCCAAAAAACGCGGCAAATGTTCAATAATTTATAATTTAAATAATATCCACACTACAAAAAAAAATTTTTGGGTTGTGGATTGGGCAGGTAGGTGAACTATGCTGCGACTGTGTCGCCGCATCCACACGATGCCTTTTATAATTTTTCATTAAACTTGGCAATAAAAGTTTTTCGTCTTTTTTTCCCCCATGCAAGCGCGAGCGCGAAATATGAAGAAGAAGAGAAAAAAAACGTATATAATAAATGACATTATGGCATATTTATGACTGCTAATAATTTATATGCAGCCATAGCCTCAGTTTCAGTCTCAGACTCAACCGCCGCTGCCGCAGACTCAGCAGCTCCCCCGTTCAGTACAGACGCCTTCTTTTGCAATTGAGAAAGTTGTTTTCTATTTTTTTTTTTTTACATAAATATTTTGTTTTTGGTTTAGCTTAAAATGGGAGACTTGCTGAAAAAATGGGATTAAAGATGTGGTTGGAAATTAGAATCAAAAGAAAGTTGAAGAAATTATAGCTCATTTTTTTCCTTCTTCTAGTTATGGAATCCTGTGATATACTTTCAAAAGCATCCTTTTTCCCACTCGTGGCAGCTCGATCAATCGAATTTGTTATAATTGTCTTCTTCTAGTTTCAGTCCTATCATTTAACGAACTCTGTATTTAGCTGTCGCCTTGAGTTCTTCCCAACTTGCCCCTTGCCTGGTGTCCGACCTACTCTGTCCAGCGGGTTCCATTCCATAGCCTTTCTAGCGATGTTGCTGCTTCTTTTTCGCAGTGTATGCCCTATCGAGCTCCATTATAGTGTCAACACTCTTCATATTTGCTCCTCTGAGCAGCGCGGAATTCCTTTTTCTGTCAGGACTAAAAAAAACTTGGTTATTTAGAAAATTCGTAATATAGAGAGAAAAAAATTCGCAATACGAAATTGCTGAAAACGAATTCGTTATATAGAGAGCATCGTTGCATCATAATAGAGAAGTTTGACTGTATTTCATGTGTAGGCACCTTATAGGAGCACTAGCGTTACGTTTGTCTGGAAAAACCTGATTTTCAGCCATAGTGGATACGATGAGCATCGCTACACGGCTGACATCATTCCAAATGCTTCCTTATATTCCAAATGTTCTTGAATGAGTAAAGTTGTGCACAATCTGATAACACAGGCCAACAAAATGACCACTTTTGTGAGGTCCAGCCTTCTTTGTATTAAATTCTTTTCCAGTTTTGTGCACTGATTCCAAAACTGGTTTTGGTTTTTGTCCATCAGATCTTGTTTTCAAGATTTCGCGGAAAATCAATTTTGCAGTATTTTTATCAAATTATGGCAAATTTTTCAAACTTCATCGTCGTGTACAAGCCATTGCGGTAGTTAGATTTTAATTACAATAACTTTAGCTTGTAGCCTAAGGGCTCTTCTATTTTTATAAATTTTGTTGCACTTAAATCAGCTGGATGGACAAAGTTACAGCCTGTTAATCCCGAAAAAATTAACTAAAATTTATGGCAGGACAACTAGATTGATACAAAAAAATGTGTATAGTAAATATTAAAATACTACGTGATCTAACATAGACCTTACATTAATTGTCAAGTACTAGAATCAAACAATTGATCCCAAACTCAAATTTGGTTAATATCAAACAACCTAGCGAAAATGACATCAAAATTTTATGAGGTGGGCTACGAATGGGCCAATGAGTTCCGCACTCACCATAATCTCCGGACTAAGACCTATGTGACAATTTTAATTTTCCAAATTTAAACAAATGGCTGGCGGAAAGAGATTTCAGTGGAGAGTCTATCTGTGAAACGAATGTACAGGGTGGTCCATTTAAAATTTGGAATTTAATTTTGCTATAAAAAAAACGGCTCTATATTTTTCTAAGGTTGAACATTTATGGAAAATTTGTTTTTTGTCATTTGTTTATGAAAAACAATTTCGGTCAAATGACCAACACGGCTGACTTGCCAGTAGCCCATTCGATCCACTCAATTTTTGAGAACATTTTCAATTGTTTCGGCACGTACTTCAGCAATAGCATAACATTTGTCCTTGACCGCTTCCCAAAGATAATAGTCTAACGGTGTCAGATCACAGCTTCTTGACGGCCAATTCACATCTCCATATTTGCTGATAATTCGATTTTCGAAGATTGGGCGCAGAAGATCGATTGTGGCGTACGCCGTCTTGTTGAAACCAAATATCGTCCAAGTCTTCCGCTTCAATTTCCTCGAAGAACCAATCACTTAACATTCACCACTCACGGTCACGGTGGCTCCTTCTTCATTTTCAAAGAAAAATGGACCAATAATGCACCAAACAGTGACACTTGGTGGGTGCATTGGCTTCTCGACGACGATATGCGGATTTTCTGTGCCCCAGATGCGACAATTTTGTTTATTAACATAACCACCGAGGTGGAAATGTGCTTCATCCGAAAAGATGATGTTTCGGTCAAATTTACCATCTTCGGCCAAATGATCTTCCGCCCAATTTGCAAACTGTAGACGATTCGTATGGTCAATTGGCTTTAGCTGCTGCACCCATTGAACTTTGTATGGCTTCATGGCAAGGTCTTTATTCTAAATTCGCATCAAAGAAGTGCGTGAAATGTCCAATTGTTGATATCGATGGCGAGTTGACGTGGATGGTTGTTTCAGCAACCGCAGCAATGTTTTCGGTCGAGCGCACCGGACGAGTACGTACACGGGTTGGTTTAATATTTTTTTTAATAAATGTTTTTTTTCAAATTTTTTTTTTTTAATGTTTCTCAACTTTCTTCAAGCGAATAGCCACCCATTTTGTAAATTTCAAAGTTTTTACTAAATATTAGTCGGTCTCCGAATGACATTTGACGTTTTTAAAGTCAAATTATAAATATAGGTTGTCAAAAAAGTCTTGCGGTATTTTTTATTGAATTTTCAATTGTTCATAAAATTGGTTTTAATAATGCGATTTAAGTCAAATATGCGCCGTTTTGTTCGATGACAAGTTCCCAACGAGATGCCAACTTCATAATGCCCCTCTTATAGAAGCTCGCTTCCCTATTGGCAAAAAACTCGGAGAGCCAATTTTCACAGGACTCTCTTGTGGCCAACTTCCGACTACCAAGCTCGTTCGCCATGGACAGAAATAGGTGGTAATCCCTTGGTGCGAGATCCGGACTATACGGTGGATGCAAAAGAACATCCTATCCGAGCTCCCGGAGCTTCTGGCGCGTCACCAAAGATGTGTGTGGCCTGACGTTGTCCTGATGGAAGACAATTCGGCCTCTGTTGATCAAAGATGGCCTCTTCTGCATGAGTGCTGCATTCAAGCGGTCCAGTTGTTGGCAGTACAGATCCGAATTGAGTGTTTGGCCATAGGGGAGCAGCTCATAGTGGATGATTCCCTGCCAATCCCACCAAACACACAGAAGGACCTTCCTGGCCGTCAATCCAGGCTTGGCCACCGTCTGGGCAGCTTCACCGCTTTTCGACCGTTTTCGACCGTTTGCGCTTCACGTTGTCGTAAGTGACCTACTTTTCATCGCCAGTCACCATCCGCTTCAAAAACGGGTCGATTTTGTTGCGATTCAGAAGCGATTCGCATGCATCCATACGGGCAAAAATGTTTCTTTGCGTCAAGTCGTGTGGCACCCATACATCGAGCTTCTTTTTGAATCCAAGCTTCTTCAAATGGTTTATAACGGTTTGATGACTCATGCCCAGCTCTTGGCCGATGCTACGGCTGCTACTATGCCGGTCTCTTTCGATCAATTCAGCGATTTTATCGCAATTTTCGACGACAGGCCTTCCGGACCGTGGCGCATCTTCGATCACCTCTGCACCAGAGCGAAAACGTTGAAACCATCGTTGTGCGGTGGAAATGGAAACTGTATCGGGTCCATAAACTGCACAAATTTTATTGGCAGCATGAGATGCATTTTTGCCTTTATCGTAGTAGTACTGTAAAATATGCCGTATTTTCTCTTTATTTTGCTCCATGTTTGCGACGCTATAACTCACGAACGACTAAAAACAAACAACAATAAATCAAACACGTGTTAGCGCGTGAAAAGAGCTTTCCAAAAAGCTCTAGCGTGAACCGATGCGACGAATACAACTAGAACTACGCGCTTGCAAAGACAAGCTTGCGGAAATACCGCAAGACTTTTTTGACAACCTTATATTATTTATTATTATTTTGACTAATTTATTTTTTAAGCAAAATTGCTCTTACTTTTTACTTATTTACTTTTTGAAATCTCTAAAATCCTCATATTCCCCTGGCCCTGACAACATTCCTAGTTGTGTTCTCAAAGAGTGCTGTAGTTCCTTATGCAAACCTTTGCTTAAGATTTTCAATCTATCAATTGATTCTTCAGTCTTTCCAACATTTTGGAAAGAGTCGTATATTATTCCTCTTCATAAAAAAGGTGGAAAATCTGATATTTCCACTTACAGAGGCATAGCTAAGCTCTCCGCTATTCCTAAATTATTTAAAGAGATTATAACCTCCACCTTGCAGCATTATTGCAAATCGATTTTATCACCTTTCCAGCATGGGTTTAATAAGCGACGGTCAACTATGACCAATTTGCTTGAATTTACTTCATTGGTTAATGATGGGTTCCTTAAGAAAAAGCAAACCGATGTCATTTACACCGACTTTAGTAAGGCTTTTGACTCTGTAAACCATGATCTTCTCCTCTATAAGCTTGATCGGTTAGGATTTCCCGCCTCTTTTTTGCTCTGGATTTCGTCCCATTTAAAAAATAGAACGCAGAAAGTTATATTACGTTATGACACTTCAAAGCCCGTCTCTGTAACTTCCGTGTATACCGCAAGGTAGTCACCTTGGTCCTTTGTTTTTTACTCTTTTTATTAATGACCTACCCACAATACTTATTCTTATTCTCGGATACTTATGTATGCCGATGACGTTAAACTTATTTAATCTCTCAATGACCAGACGCATTCCATTAGATTGCAAGATGATTTAAACTCCTTGCAGTCTTGGTGCTTGGTTAATCATTTATACCTTAACTGCTACAAGTGCATGTTTATGACTTTCCATCGTTGCAAACCTTCGCTGGCTATTTATACGATTGGCAATGAACCCCTGCAACGAATATCTACCGTCGTTGATCTTGATATTCTTTTTGACCCCAAATTGAGTTTCAATCCTCATATCTCCTCTATTGTTAATTGGGGCAAATGGTGTACTTGGATTCATTAAACGTTGGTCGAAGGAATTTAATGATCCATACACCACAAAGCTCCTGTACACTGCTCTAGTCCGCAGTATAAAAAGCATATCGATCGTATCGAATCAGTACAAAAGCAATTTTTGCTTTTTGCTCTTCGTGGACTAAATTGGGACCCTAACCTTCGTCTGCCATCGTAGTCCAGCAGACTTTTGCTGATTAAGCTTCCTTCGTTAGCTAATCGTAGAATAGTCCTAGGCGTTTCTTTTCTTCATAAGTTAATCATTAGTGATGTAGACTCTACCGAACTCTTAGGTCGCCTTAACTTTTCCGTTCCTTCTAGGCCAACTAGAAACTATTTACCTTTAATCTTGCTCAGATGCTCAACTAATTATGCCCAGCACAATCGTTTTCGGGTCTAATGTCAAAATTACAATGATCTCTATCACCTGCTCTCAATAGATCTCTCTCTCTTCTCTCTTAAAGCGTTTCTTTATAATTATCTCCTGGGAAATCTCTGACCACTCCCAGCTGGAGTAGGGACATAGCTTGCCGGACTGGCTAAAAAATCCTCCATTCGTTGACTATCAAAATTGTTTGTCAAATTAATTCTTCTGCGTAATAAATTAATTTAGTTTCAAATTAATACCCAAAATATCAGTTACTCACTTGGTTTATATTGGAACAAAAACAATTATACTAGTTTCTGTTTCAATTTGAGACAACACGTATCAAATTGATATTGATACAAATTTTTTTGGGTGTATCACTACTATAATAAATGAAGGTGTCCATTTTTCGGAGGTAATGTATACTAAACATTTACCGAGCTCCTCAGTTTCCCATGACCGCAGTATATTATGGTAAATCCGCCGCTGTTGTTCGTTGGCATTTGAAGAACTCTGTTGTAGGGCAGTGATTGGATGGCAATAATGATTTCAAGCCCAGTGGGCACTGAAATCTTTACTCTGTGGTAATTGGAAATCTGTGGCAGCTTGCTAAAGAGTCGAAATGCGACCGTGGATACGTCACAGTTGAGGACTTGCGCAAAATGGGATCTCCATCTAATCATTTGTTCCGTATCGGTCGTCAGAATTTTCCCATATGTATGCTATTTCCTTGTATACCGTTTTCTGGTCACCGTTTGCTGCTGCATTTTCAGCTATTTATGCGAGATTGATGAAGCGGCTGTTTTGATCCAGACACTTGCATCATTTGATCTGTAATGGGATCAGTGGGCCAGTAACTCTTATCAAGTAACCCCAGAGCAAAAAAATTGTAGTAATTTCAATTGCCTTTTTGTGCTCACCACTCCCCCCTTACATTGTCAAGGGGTTGCGGGTCCTTTGACACCTTTACCATTGACCTTTTCTGCCTTCTTTATGCGCTGCGCTGCGCACAGAGCTCAATTTATAATTTATTTCCTTTTTTTATGTGGGGGGCAAGATGTGGGCACAACCTCCTCTGTTGTGCCCTTCTTTACATTTTTTTTTTTTTTTGATTATTATTATAATTTTACTGCCACGCCCACATGAATTATGCGCCTTGTAGAATAATTAATATGCCTTTACTTTGTCGACCCACTTCTAATTTTGCATTTCATTTTTTTTTTTATGAGAAATATAATTGTATTTATTTTACATTTAAGCGCAGTTCCGAGTCTCAAGGACTGGGCGCACAATTTAAATGACAAAATTATATATTTAGTGACCCCCACCTCGACCACCACCACCCGAGCACCTTTCCTCGCAAGAGCGACCTCGTGTCTAGCGAAACCGTTGCGCTGTCTCTGTTTCTATGTATTGTAAATGTAATCAAAAATATCGATCGGTTTTATGCAAATTGACTGCGTTGTCCCCGTCCCCCGTCTCCGGCAGCGCTTAGCCCGCTTTCTTGTGCTTCTCACTTTTGTTTTTTTCGTACTTATCTTTTTCTATTTCTATTTATGCTTTAATTTAGCAAGAAAATGGCGGCGAAATCATAAAATTACATTATAATAAAAAATACTTATTATGCTGGCGTCAGTTGGTCGGTCGCCTTCTTGGAGTGGAGTCTGTCGGGTTGGTTGCCTTTGCCTTTTACAATTTAATATTTTTTTTTTTTTATTATTTCGCTTTTCCGTTGGCTTTGTTTTTTTCGCTGCTGCAATTTCTAGTTGATTGGAATTCAATTAATTTTATTTGCTTTACTCTGCAATTTCCTTTGCATTTTTTATTGTCCCCGCACACAAATACAAACCGCAACGGAAAAAACCTTAACTAAGCTAGGGAACTACAGTTTAATGGAGATTTTCTTTCTCGTTTTACTTTGCATTTGGCGCCAATTTAGTAAATAATAAAAATGGCAGTCAGAGCTGGCACTTCGCACTTAGAGCTGGTTCACCCCCCCCGCTCCACCCGTTGTGTTGTTGTTGTTGTTGTTATTGTTGTGGTTGGGCAGCCACTGTGGACACTTTGTGGGCTTGCCAGAGCGACTGCGGTTGCCTTTTGTTTACTTCGGGTTGACTTATTGCCCGGGTCCCGGCTTTTTGCTTTTGCCCGGAGTTCAGTCAGCGAAGCAACAACTTTGATTTTGTCGCAGGCTCAATGCGGCGTATACGTAATCTGCATTTTCAATACGCCCCAACGCCTACTGTTGGTTTATGTGAGTGAGTGTGTGTGTGCGTTTGGTTGGGGTGCGGAGTACAATATTTAATTGTATTTCATTTATAACAATTTGTGTAATGAAAAAACCACAGGCTCCCAGTCCTTTCATACAAATGTAGAAATGGGAAAGGTTAAAACTAATTTCAAAAGAAGTTGCCTGAGGAAATACCCTTACCGAGGAGAACTATTAGAAGAACTATAGTTAGATGGTTCGAAAGAAAGTAGGCATTTTTCGATCGGATGAATCATAGTTGAGATGTAAGCAATATAAAATTCAAAGTAACAGCTTTACAGGTAGTTGCCACAACACTCGTTGCTGGAAATGATGGGCAGCACTGGCCTCTATGCGCTGGTCATCACTTTACACAGTTAAAGAGGTGGCACATTTAAAAGTTCTATGTAAAATACAAACTTAGACTGATATTTCAGTTCGGCTTGAGCAACTTTCTTACTTGTTTTGATTCGTGAAATTGACATTTTACACATTTCTTCTAATTACTTATACACGGAGAAAAAACACGAGAACTTTTGACTTGCGATAAGCTCAAGGATTCAGAGCAGTTTCTAATTTGGAGCTGAATATTTCAACTTCAACCACATTTTTTGATTAAGATAACACTTCAATCTTTTTTTTTTACCCCAGATTCAAGTTGAGGAATTCTCGTCAGCTTGACAGCAAATAAATAACTCTGAAATTTCTGCAACTAAGCAATTTGCTTAAGAACCAAAGATGTTATTTCACTTGTCTTGATTTGGCTACAAAAACACAGTTTAACGATGAATTTATTGTCAAGAAACTGATATGAGAGCTCAGATAGACTATCACCAGAAATTTTTACCTTATATGAGCAAGTCATATGAGTTTTTTGACAGCCAAGTCATATGAGAACTCAGACATAGCTTGCAGCTAACAGTTTTATGCTTTGGTTTAATAAACAAACAACAGCGTAAAAGTGCTGTCTATAATAAGCCAAAACAATTTAAATTTAAGCCAAATTACAATTTTGTGGAATAAATGTAAAAATAAAAAAGGAACTATTAAATGTTCGTTTGCAACTATATCTAGATTTTTAACGTAAAGATCGATTACAAAGGGGACTAACAATAATTATTCCAAGTGTAGTTGTAGAACAATATGTGCGTTTTCTGACACTTTTCTGACACTTTTTAATGAGCATTCACCGTCATAATGTGCACAAAAAAGAGTCGGGAATGAAAGTTTTTTTTCTCTTTGAAACCGGTCGCACTTAATGTGGAAGATTTCTGAGTCCAATCTGACTCTTTCACCCTCCCAATGAAGCATAGAAAAACCTCATAAAATACACATAAAAGTTACTTTTCTAGGCACTTGAAGGGCTACTGAAAGGCTCTTTCCAGACGCGTATTGGAGTGCAGATCCGTGCTTTTTATGAGCCCGTGCTAAGATAGCACTGAATATGCTCCAAAAACCCTCAAATTCATGTGTTTTTTCTCCAAAAACGGCAAAAACGACACAAAATTTGGAGCGCTCCGAACTTGGTTTGATGGGTATAAACATAGGCCGTGTTCACCGTGCACAAATCGATGACAAAAGAATCGATGGACATAAAAAATGGGCGTGGCACTTTAGGGGGCGTAAAAATATGAAAAAACTGCTATTTTAAAGATACAAACCCCAATAAAATATAAAAAAAAATTTTCGAAATTTTTAACTATTTTCGTATTTTTTGTTCTAATTTTTGAAAACTTAAAAATATTTTTTTTAAACTTTTGGTGACAATTTTTTTTTTGAAAATGTCCGATTCTGGTTTTATGCTCATGCTTTTCGCTGTAACTTCGATGTTATAAGCGGAAAATAAGGTTTTATATTGAAGATATTTGATTAGAAGAACAAAAAAACTTTGGTTTATATTTTTAAGATTTTTTTTTTTAAATGGTAACAATTCAAACTTCAAAGAAAAATTTTACTACATTTTTTTGCCAAGCTAGTCCGACTCCGAATTCGAGTCACAGCTGTCGTCACTGTATCCATCTTGTGATAAAAGTTGGGTCACATCTTCTGGAAGCTGTAAGTGTCTAGTTTTTGGTGGTGCTTGCAAACTTGCTATAAATGGATCGGATGATATCAGTAACCTGTGCATGAGATCAGTATTTGTGTGAACGCGCGAAGTTTTCCTAGTGAAATGTTCACGAAAACTTCGCACTTCCTTATTTCTTGTCTCCTGGGCTTCCTCTGAGAAATTGCCAATGGGAAGGATGCAGGTAAATCTGTTTTGAAACTCAAAAGACAGTTTAGTCATGGGTAATTTCAATTTGGAGTGATGAATGTCATTGCCAAACACCATCACTGCGTGCTTTACAAATGCATTTGCAAATTTTTATGTTCTTTGACCAAACCTCGAAAAATGCAGTACGGCTTATTTCACTCATTTCTAAATTGAAGGTCTTTGGGCAAAATATGGGCAAGATTTTATTTCAGATTCTGAATCAGAATGAATGCCTGCGAATGATGTATGTTCTGGTTGGATAGAATACGATAGAATAAAGTAAGTTTTTTTCCACCAAAAAAAGCACCAAAAGGCATTTTTTCCAAAAATATGAAAAAAAATTTTTGGTTCAAATAAAATATTTTTGTTTTTGAAAGTGCATCAAAAATTGCCTAATGATAATGGAAAAAATAACTTTTGGCTGCTCCCACTGATCACGCGATGCAATTGAAAAGACTAAACTTTGTCAACTGATGCTCGTTTCCCAGTGCAAATTTGCATGCATTTCTAATGCACAGCTTTAAAAACTGTTATCTTCCAAAAAAAAAAATGATTGTTTTGTTTTGTGCCTGTTTTCGTAACAGTTGAACATTTCTAAAAGTGCTGCTTAAAGTTCATCGACTTCAAAAATAGTTCAACTTTTGCTTAAAGTCCCCCTAGATTGGCAAAATCTTACACTGTGCGACGCTGTATCAACGTTGCGTTGACGATTTTTGGCTATCGTTGACGCACGCTTATTTCCCTCACAATGTGTTCGACTGACGTATTTTGCAAGGCGATGTCCGCTCAATACGTTAATGGCTCTCCAGGCACGCTAAGTCGACGTAATGCCATGAATGGAGCGACATAAGCGACGCATTTTCGACACAATGCCATGCATGGAGCGACATAAGCGACGCTCGTTCGACCCAATGCCATGCATGGAGCGACATAAGCGACGCTCTTTTGACGCAATGACATGCATGGAGCGACATAAGCGACGCTCGTTCGACGCAATGCTATGTATGGAGCGACATAAGCGACGCTCGTTCGACACAATGCCTTGCATGGAGCGACATAAGCGCCGCTCTTTTGACCCAATGACATGCATGGAGCGACATAAGCGACGCTTGTTCGACGCAATGATATGCATGGAGCGACATAAGCGACGCTGTGTTATTTGTAAAGGATATTCCGTCCGCATTATCTTACTCTCAGGTGCTTATGTATGCGGATGATCTTAAGCTTTGCCTGTCTTACGACGATCCAGTATCACTTCTTCTCCTACAAAGGGACTGAAACTCTCTCAATAATTGGTGCATGATTAACAGTCTGCCACTCAACAATGAGAAATGCAAACATTTAACTTTTCATCGCAGTACGCCTTATCTCTATGACTACATGATTGAGGATAAGCCACTTCAGCGCATCTATAATGTCGACGACTTGGGAATACAATTCGTGCCCAAGTTATGTTTCAATGGTCATATATCGGTTATTACTAATAAAGCTATGAGATTTCTTGGCTTCATCAAAAGATGGTCTAAAGAATTTAATGACCCTTATGTCACCAAACAACTATACGTTTCTGTGGTCAGACCTATTCTCGAGTATGGCTCATGTGTCTGGTCTCCACACTACCAAAAATATCGGGATCAACTTGAATCTGTACAAAAACAGTTCTTACTTTTCGCTCTGCGTGGCTTAAATTGGAATCCCAATAGGCATCTACCACCATACGAGCACAGACTACGCTTATTGGACCTTCCATCCCTGAATAATCGAAGGATCTACCTTAGTGTGCTTTTCCTTCATAAGCTACTGTCAGCTGAGGTTGACTCAAGCGCTCTGCTTAGCCTCATAAGCTTTGCGGTTCCGGCACGGTTAACGAGAAATTATGTCCCGATTTATTTAAGTCCTTGCCTCACGAACTATGCTCATCATGAACCCTTTCGTAATCTCTGTCTTAATTACAACAAATACTATCATCTGTTCTCAGTAAACTCCCCATTGTTAGATGTAAGGAATAGTCTATTGTCTAATCTAAATTCATAATTGTAAATAGTTTGACTGAACTTTGTTAAACTTTAAACAACAACAATAAATTCGTTCGACGCAATGACATGCATGGGGCGACATAAGCGACGCTTGTTCGACGCAATGCCATGTATGGAGCGACATAAGCGACGCTCGTTCGACACAATGCCTCAAGTAAAAATATAAAAAAAACTATGCTCCTAAGGGGACTTGATCCCAAGCCTCGACGTTTTCTAAGCGATTGTCTTGTCCACTCGACTACGGCCCATGTTTCTGCTGAGCGGTAAAATACCAACTGCGTACATTCTTAACTATGGTTTCGACGCCACGTCTTGCTTATGGCTGATAGTCGAGTGGGCTAAGGTGCCGTCGTCTGTGTGTTGTTCAGTCTTCGAAGTGTCCCGAGTAAGTAAAAACAGTTAGTGTTATCTTTAAATCAATCAATAACGTTGTGTTATCTGCGTGATCTAATGAATCTATTACCAGAATTTACTAAGCCGCATGAGACTAAGACTGTGTAGAAACCAAAGTTTTTGAATATTATACAATTTCTAATTGATCGCTAAGTCAGCTATTCTGCTTTCGTATCATTGTGTCATCCGGGGACACTTTTTTTTTATAGCCCACAGCATACGGTCGTGGAGTATGCCATGCACTACGAGCATAATAACAACAATGCTTAGCTTGTTAGCCCTGTTCATAGCCCACCACCACAATGCTCAAATACCGCGTTGTCCTCACTTCGCCATACCAAGTTGTTGGCGGTAAAAGTAAATTAATTTAGTTGAAAGCTGTAAAGTTAAAGCTTTGTTCACAGTTTTCCTCTCTACGTTTTTCTTTGGTCTGGCCTCCTGGTGCCGGGTCCTACTAGTGTGCTTGCTTGTTGGCTGGCGGTTAAGTCTTAGCCCTGTCGCTTTGTTCGTGGTTTGTTTTTTTTTTCTTCTTTTTTGTGCTGGCTAGTTTATGTTGAACTTTTGTTGACGCCCATTTGGCCGTGTCAGGTGACAAAGTGGCATTAAAGGCGATAAAGTTTGATATTGTTAATGAAACAAAAAGAAGCGCAGGAAACGGACAATTAAGTGTCATTAAGTTGCCAGAGAGACTAAAAAACTAAAAATTAATATAAAAATAAACTCTCGTCGTCGGTTGTTGAGAGATGGCAATCGCATGTGAAAATGTTGAAACATTTTATTGTTTAGTTTTTTAGCACATTTGCATATAAATAAATTTCATGTACAATACAATAATAAAATGGCAAGTCAAAGGCAGCGTTTAAAAGTGCAATTCATGAAAAGAAAAAAAAAATCTACCTACTAATAACAATTTCCGGCGCTGTATTATGCAAATGACTTTTTACAACAGCGAAATTTTCTTTGCATTGACTTACGGGCCACTTTTGTCTGTGGAAAACACAAAAAAAAACAACAACAACAACAAACTAATAATTGCATAGCGAAATGTAAGCGATTTATTTGAGAAAAATTTGTAATGAAATTAAAGCAACAGCCAAGACACAACTCAACTCATTGCAAGTCGCTTGTTGCATCACATCCTCTGCTCAAAAACACACACACACAGAGTCACAGAGTCGAACTGGCCATACCCTATTCCGTACCTCAAAACAACTTTTACCCATTGCCCGTTCACTTCATCCATATACCCCATGGTTAAGTTTCAGTTTGTCGATTTAATAAATAAATAAATATGCAGCAGCGCCGACTCATGACGAATGTGACTCTCTACTGTATTTTTAGTATAATTATTTCAAAAGCAGAAACGAAAAAAAAAATAAATAAAAATGGGCCAGCCTGCTGCAAGCATTACACATATAATTTAAATTTAGTTTAATTGTTATTCTCCGGTACCGAGGCCGATTGTTGGGGCTGTTGCTGCTGCTGCGGCAAGAAATAATAAAGCAAAAACATGACAATTGCAATTGCAAATGAAAATGAAAACATACGACGGCCAGACGAAACTGCATACGAAAATTAAATAGATACAATTAAACATCCGCTAAATAATAAAATTTTCAAACGACGCATTGGCTGCTGCTGCAGCTGGCAGCGACAACCGTAACGGACGTGGGGACTTGGCGGGATCAGTGGGGCACGTGGGGCTGATAATTAAGTATGCAAAAAATAAACTAAAGTGAGAGATAGACTACGCAAATGACAAAGCAATAAATTTATAGCCATATTGCGTGGGAAATGTTTTCAACATTTTGAGTGCAAGTAAATGAAATATTTTTAATATATGCTAGAATAAGAGGAATGACTTAATGATTTCATTTGAACTTAACCCAGCGAAAATAATTCTTTTAATTTCGTGTCAATCTAGTTAAATATTTTGAATTTTAAATTTTCAATAAAGAAATTCGACCGAAAAATCTTCGAACAATGTCGTCTGCAGCACAACTGAGGGATGTCGCTTGTTACGAAATAAATTCGTATTAATATTATATATTAAGTTAGGTAAAAACCGAAACGGTTTCGGTAACTGTTTTGGCCGATCGCTTTTTTCCGGTAAAGGTTATATTACGGTTGTGGGATATTGGATAGGGTTATTAATCTTATTTTGTTTTGGGTTTAGGTTATGCTTTTGGTTATTGGTTTAAAATATCACTTTGACAAATCATGTAGACTAAAGCGGCTCCATTTGGAATATCATTTATTCAGTAAAAGTACTTAATGATTTGGGGATTTTGCGCTGTGACATTGAATGTCTGACAAAACAAAAAGAATGTGCCAGAAACATTTTTCTCTCACATACATAAGCATGTTAAGGGCTTTCTTTTTAATTCACATACTGAGGAAGAGAGGAGTGGAGAGAAGTCGAGCAAACACAATTTATGTACTAAAAGTTCATGATTGACAGATTCAAAAGACTTGCTGGAATCAGTATAAACTACATCAGTCTGCCGCTTATTGACAAATCTATTGTTTCAGTAAATTCGTAGACATAGAGCGATTCCTCATGAAACCATGTGGAGATTTTAATAATACCGAGCCACAATAATGTTGTAATTGGGAAGTCAGGATCTTTTCAAAAAGCTTAGGAAGAAGCTGTTGTTCGATATGATTGACTTTGGTCCCTTCTTATGAATAGGAATAATATAGTATTCATTCCAAACACTAGTAGAGGAAAAACCGAAAATAATTTATATATTTGTTTCTGTTTCGGTACTGATAAACGTTTCGATTACGGTTACGCTTTCGGTTACAAATTTCGGTTAAGATTCTATCCGATACAAATTTCGGTTTCAAGTTCCTAAATATCAAATGAATAACTAATTTTTAAGCTTAAAATTTTTCGGAATCTCTAATCAAAAAGGTTCAGTTTATGGTCTAGTTCAACGGGCCCTTTGAAAACACCGCTTTGACCTTAAAAAATGTTGCATCTTTCTAGATTTGTTGTACATACAGAATACATGAGTTCTTCCCATAGCTGATTATGATATGGATCATACTCAAAATTGATTACAGAATTTCCGTGTCTGGTTTGAGTTCATTTAATTTATATTCTAAACCTAGTAGGATCCCCATTTTTCTCTAAGTTGAACGCCAAGCGCAACCAATTGACAGTGTTTGGAAGTACCTATGTAGGTACAAATACCTACGTACATATCTAGAAGCAAATTTTGTACCTTACCTCGGTATTTTCAAATTCGTGTACCTTTTACCTTACCTAGGTCTTAATTTTTATTAATATTGTCAATAGGTTCTTTTCGTAAGAAATTTTTTTTCTCGCCGAAGTATTGATATCAATTGTTGTATTGATTTTCGGATCACACTTAATTTGAGGCTCTGGCAATATTTCCAAGAAATATTTTTTTAAAAAAATAACAGACTGCCGCGCGACAAATCACTAAGGGTTTTTTTTCGTTTTTTTTTTGGCATCAACCTCAAATTGAAAATGGGATGTTAAGATTTTGCACATAAACTATTCAAATTATAGTAGAATTTTGGTTTTTCTTAATTTTATGATTCAACCACGCCCACATCCCCTTCCCCGAACATGGTATCTAAAATTATTTGGAAAATTCCCAATAAACTTGTTTTTCCATAGATTTGATCTGTTGTGTGCAATTGTACAGACTGAAACAATTGGTTATAGATAAGAACATTTAAAATTAGCAATTTGGGCCAAATTTATAAAAAAAAACTTGGTCCTAAACAGCAGACCAAAGGTTCAAGGGCGAGCTTCTCAATTTTACCAATTTATAACAAGTTTATTAATGTTAACAAATTTTAAACATCTTTGTTAAAACTATGCTTTAGTTACAAAGGTTTTTCTTTTTAAACTAGACGAACTCTAGCAGCATGCACAAGCCAAGGCAACAAGTTATTATTAACCTCTGAAAGCTCTGTCGGCAACTTTCGTTTTTGCCAGGAGCTAGCATTCTTATAATCCACTTTTGGACGACCAGATCCACAATTTAATTCGATGTCAACTACTATATTTTTATCAAGCCATTAAGAATGCTTATTTTTAAATCTTAGTATTTGTCGACCTCAATTTATACCTTTCCTTTCAAAATATTTGACAAAAGCGCGTACCTTTTTATTTCCTTGTGTTTCGGTGGTGTTACTTAGGTGGTTTTTGCCAATTTTTTGCAGTATATGCAGTTTGACTGCGGCCTCTGAGCGTTTGTGGCTGACAAAAATGTCTAACAGCTATGCATGCTCAAACGCATATCCCTCTGGAAAAAGGAGATTTTTTCGCGAAAAAGCCAATTAAAGCAAACAAATTTAGTTGCATATTATTCTGGACACTTCAGTTAGTAACTCTACATTCAAAAGCCTGAGCACCTCGGAGTGCCTTGAGAGTTCTACTCCACCAAACACAGCTAAACTTGCTAAGATTAATATAAAAAATACACATGAATGTGTTTAACGTTACATAAGGATAAAAACACATCAAATTGATGAATATTTTATTAAACTCTAGTTTTACATACCTGAACTACGATTTTCCATCATTTAAAGTTGTATTTTTTCTTTTATGTGGCCAACGTAAACAATCAAACTTAGGCAATGTGTTACGGTGAACTGTACACAAAGCTACCACGTGCGTAATCAGCTGACTTTGACAGCATACCGCTCAATCAGTGTGATCTTAAAAACATGTTATCGTTTGAGTTTTTATTTAATTAGGGTATTATAGAAATAAAAATAAAGGTTATTTTAAAAAACAGAACCACATTTTTTCGAGTTAATGCCAAAAAAACGAAAAAAAAACCCTTAGTGCAACGTTGCATTGTGAAATTTGTGCAGAAATTTTATCAATGTTGTTAATATATCATATATTTCAATTTCTTTACTCCAAAGGGTTCACCACAATAGTTACTTTTCCTACGAATCAATGAAAGCCAAAGTATCTAAAGTTTCCAATAACTCAACCAAGGAATCAGCAGGAGCTATATTCAAGTATCCTAGTAACTTGAATTCTAACCATTACTAAATTCATTATTACAAATGAAACTAAATGGCTTTGTTGCAGCTAAATGAACCCATTTGCGATTACGTTATAGCCGAGATGTTGCCGCTTTGCCATGTTAAAAAGAAAAGTTTCAGGGACCTGTCTGTGGCTTTAAATGGACATCCGGTAAAAATTAACGGCTCAAAAACGCTCTACGCTAGATAAGAGGAAGCCGGACAAATTTCGACAATATTTTTGAAAATAAAAATTTTGTCTGTACGCCTAACAAAAGCTACTTTGGTGTAACCGGCCACTACTTGAATAGCAATCTAAATCATCATTCTCTCGTGCTCGCATATAAGCGTGTGCGATTTTTCCACACACATGAGGTAGTTGCTACTGTATTAGCAGAAGTTCATAGCAAATACGGACTTAGAGGTATAAAAAATGTGGAACATCTGTTTTGTTATGTTTTTAATATTCATAACTAAGAAAAATGGATGAAATGGATAAATTTAAAAGTACCTTGTTTATACTTTTACCTTTACCTAGGTACTGGAAATAACGGATATCTTTTACCTTTGACGATTACCTTGTACCTTACCTAGATAACGAAATCGAGTCTTCAATCGACTTTCCCAATCACTGCCAATTGACGACCGACCTACCGCTGGATAAGCTCTGTGCACGCCATAATTAATTCTCATATAATTTGGAACGGCGATATCTTTGGCCAATAAAATGATTTTGGGATCATTTTACAATCTTTCGGGCTTAATTTTGAATTATTTTGATTACCTTAAAGGACCCATTAAGGCTCATTTAAAAAACCATTTGATTTTATTTTTGGCACATTTCGGAATCTTTCTTCCAAAATTTTGGTTGCATTTAGAACAAATTTTTAAAACAATTGAGACTTATTTTCTGAAATTTTTGATTATGCGACATCCTTTAATAAAATGTCTTGTACAAAAGTATTTAAGACCAATAAAGACTACCAACTGTACTGTAGGTTTTCTCATTGTTAAAAAGTCACTGCTAAAGCCATATCCAACTTAATGTTGGTACCCACGTTGAGAAGCCAATCATATTTCTATTTTCCCCTACCCCACCGCCCTTGTAAGCTTGGGTAACTGTGTCGACATCATTTCTGGTTTTCAGATTTGAACATTTTTAGATTTTAACATTTTATATTGCACGTCATTACAGACAATTAAATGCAAAGTAGTTTCCTGCACTTGCTTTTTTTCTAAGCGGGCGCCGGACCCAGCCTACACCTCCCTCCAACGCCCACACGCGGTGCAAAAAAAAAAAAAATGAAGAAAAGTTGAGAAGTTAAATGCCGACACACTGTGGCTTGTAGCAACAACAGCATTCATTCATATATGTGGCACAGCAACAAATACAACAACAACAACAACAAGAACAGGCAGTGATTATTGCCGCAACACAGCACATTACACTTGTTGTTGTTGTTGCTTTAGTTTTTGTTTTTCCTTTTCTTTATTTTGTGTGTTTTCCATGTTGCTTTCCTCACTGGCTGACTTTTTGCTGTTGATTGCAAATCTACATACGGCATATAAAACTCGTCTTACTTACAAAGAGATAAATATCAGAGAGACGCTTGACGTTGAATTTTTAGCTTAAAAGAAGAAAAAAAAACCCCCCCCCAAACAGCAAAAACAAAAACAATTATTATAAATACACACAGACACACACACACATAGACACACATACGCAATTCACTTTGGCCTACAACCTACTGCCTGACGACAACTTCCGCTTCAGTTTCGAGTCATGAGTCTTGGAGTCTCTCGAATCGCTTGAATGAGGTTGCAATTTATGCCACTTGCTACTTTGCCACTTTATTATTATAATACAACAGCAGCAGCAACAGCAGCAGCAGCGGCGGCAGCAACAATAACAACAAAATACAAAACACTTTTCCCTGTTGCAGTTGGTTGCTTATTATTTTTGTAGTTTTTTTTTTTTGCACTGTCTTTTGTTTGTATAATTTGTGTATACCCTAGCAGAGAAAGAAAGAGTATTTAAAATTGTTCATGTGGTTTTGTATCTTTGTGACTGTAACTCTTGGACTTAAACCGACTGAGAGCCGAGCCGCACCGAATCATTATGCTTAACTCGCTGGGATACTTTTCTAAGAGACATCGAGAACACGCTGGATCTACTCTACTTAAAAGTGTCCAAAATCTGGGACAGGCTAATAAGGCGACTAGAGTCCACCTTATGTGTAGCCACAAGGCCGCGTTCCTAACCAGAAAATGTTTAACAGCAGAAATAATAGGAAAACTGACTCAACAGGAAGTGTCTTAAGTACTTCATGCCAAAAACTTGGCCATCCAGCCCAGTGTGCATCGGACGGATAGTACAAGGGGGACAAATCGCGGTACTGTGACTCGCACTTTCTGGCAGGTAGCCAAGTCAAACGGCATACCCTTAGACTCCAGATTCCAAGCAAATGCATACGCAATAGCCCTTTCATAATGAACCAAAGTGCAAAGCCATGATTCTAATCCGGGTCAATTACATAAGGCGAGTCTTGGCAACAGGCGCTCTGTCTTCGCCATCAAATGTTACGTTTGACTATTTGCTATGTGCCTTTGAGACATCAAATGATTATTGCTCAAATTCCGTGGGTGATTGCACTAAGCAACAGGCAATAAAGCTCAAGAACAAAAGTAAAATAAAAATTATTTGTATTTTTCTGTGGTGAAAAGTGTTCGTAAAGAAGTTTGAAAGCTTAGCTTGAAAAAGTCCGCCACTGGCCAATGAAAACGGTAAGGGAAATTTGTAAGCAATGCGATCTAATTTTTATGATTTTCTAGTAGATTTTAAGTAAAAATTTTCGTGAAAAAAAAATCTCATACACAGAGAAAAAATTCCGTTCTAAAAGTACCGAAATCCTGATTTATCGTTGACGAAAGTCTACTACGCACGCTTTTTCTATATTCAAGAACATTTGTTTTCATTAGCCTTGTTCAACAGCACAAATCGGTGACAAAATAATTTGATTTATCTAATTCGATTTTTGTTGGTGAACGAATGTGATGAGCAATCATGATTGCTAATTTTTGGGATGGTGATGGATGAAAAAAAAACAGTATATTTTAAGCTGACATTTAAAATTAAAACAATAACTTTCACGCATACCATTTTTTAACTAAAATTACTAAAAATAAATTCAAATCGTTCAGCATAAACCAATCACCTTTTTTGATATATGATGTTTGATCATTTCATTTCATTTCATGAGCATTTTGTTCTCACTCATAAAAGCTTTGGCCTGGTCTTCTAAAAAAGCCCTGGTCACTCTATTCATTGTGATAACGCATCAACGCGCGGTGAGTTTCTGGCTTGGCTTCTGAAGCGGCTGGCAACTGCCTCGCGCTATTCAATCATACTTTAATTATTTGCAAATAAGTGAAATTCAATAAACTAAGTAACACCTATCAATCTAAGTAGCTAAACCATTTCAAAACTGACCTTTGATTGAAACTGACTTTTGGTCATAAATTGAGTATATTTCATTCAATCTTTATCATTCCTTCGGCAAATCGGAAAATAATAATAATTACTAAATATCTTTAGAAGGTACAATCCATCTATCTACAAAACTGTGGGAGATATAATGTTTTTTCCAAATTGCGTGGCAAAAATTTAAATAAACTTAATCTGCCTGCAAGTATAAGAAGTATATGCTCCATACTTGTCAAACCTCTATCTTTTACCATCTCTGATATCTGTGCGTTCATACACTGAGAAAAAAAAATTAATCTTAAATCTAGATTGAAAATCTCGTTTTCCAGAACCTTGCAAGCTTATAAAAACAAGATTGAAAAACCTTGAAATTAGCTTAGAAATCTTAAAAACAAGATTTATCATCTCGGAACTTATCAACCATCCTACAGCTTTCTGTAAAGCTTCAGTTGAAATTTTTTTTGATATTTAAAGATTTATTTTGCTGAAAAATAAAACAAAAAAATTTCAAAAATAAACAATTTTCGGTTGCAATGCAAACCACCCGCCCTCCTGGGACTCGAACCACGACCTCTTCGTTCAATAACACATTGGCATGGCCGATTAGTCGATTTTGCCGTAGGGGGTCAATTGCTAAGCGCACCCAGCTGCAGTATAAGAACTCAGGCTGCCAAAATCTCTGCTCTTATACTGCAACTGGGTGGGCCTAACAGTTGCCGATCGATAGTAAAGTGTTGGTGTTAGTGTTTCTGTGCGCAGAAGGTACTGAGTTCAAGACTCAGTATCGGGATTAATAATTTACAATTTATGCAAGTTTTTCAGAAAGAAGAAAACCTAAAAATAAAAAATGCTTAATATATTTTTATCTTTTTTTTCATATAAAAAAATGAGATTGTTTCATCTTAAAGTCGATTAAAAACGATCTTAATTCAATATTGTTGGATTAGTATTTAAATTGAGAATATAATCTTGGGTTAAGACTAGCTCGTCTCTGTCGAATTCTGACACTATTTCGTCTCGTTTTAGATAGATTTTTTTCAGTGTACAGACGGATAGACAGACAAACGGACAGCCCTATCTCGACTCGCCTGTTGTTGCTGATCAAGAATATATATAATTTATATGGTCAGAAATGATTCCTTCTCCCTGTTACATAGGTTAGGTTAGTTTGCGATGGCAAGTCTCCCGCTTAGGCCACTTTCGGCCCATTGCGATGCCATTTTTATTCCCTGTTAACCCTTTTTTTAAAACTGAGGGAGGGTCCTTGGTACTGAATAATTGTGTGGACAGAATACATTTTAGTAGATCTGGCATCTCTAGCCCGGATATCTCCGAGAGGTTGAATAGTAGAGGTTGACCAAGTGTCCTAAGTCTCCTTCTACTCAAAGCGGGGCAATAGCAGAGAAGGTGCTGTACCGTTTCCTCTTGTTCATCGTATCTGCAACTTTTGCAGAAGTCATGGTAAGTGACGCCTAGGCATGCTGCGTGTCTGCCAATAAGACAGACAATGACCCATGAGGGTCCCCACCAGAAGTGATATGTGGTCCCTTCTGTGACGTAAAAGGGTGTTGGCCACGTAAGTCTCTCTGCAGCGCAGGACGAATGGTTTTTCCTCCGATCTGCTGCGAGACGAAGTGTTTCAGCTTTTGTGCGAAGCTTATATGTTGCCATAGGCATTCCTATTGTACTCTTCTCTGAAAGGAGTGCGATGGTGGTACCTATTCTAGCAGACTCGTGTCCAGGCACCCATACTACGGGTATACTGAAATGTTGTGCCATCTCATTCAGAGATAAGTGACCTTCAGTAAGTGTTTTAGCATTGTTTGTATGTGAGTCAAGTGCTTTAAGGGCGGCTTGACCATCTGAGTATATAAATACATTTCCTTCTTTAACCATGAGTGTGCTAAGGTAGGTGATAGCTTCCTCGATGGCTACCACTTCTGCTTGTGGCGACAAGTTCAAATCTGAATTGGTAGAGAACACACCCCTTTCTACTTTTTCGTCGAGCTAAGAACCATCAATGTAGATGTTAAAGGCATTAGCTGTGCTATGGGAAAGCTTTTCCCACTCATGTCGGCTTGGGATATAGCCATCGTATAATTTGTCAAACCTCATTGGTCTGTATTTTAATGGTATACCCTCTTGGACTTCGCTTATGGTAGAGTGTGCCGAATTACCCCTATTCCAGGCTTCGTATTCCCACAGTTTTAAGGCTGTTGTAATAGCCAGTTGCTTTGTTACAAGGTACTGGTCGGAGATCGCCGCTAATGCAAATCTCCTCACTTCTCTATATTTAATGGAGATTGTTCTGGACATGTTGACAACATAAAAAGAGATCAAAAGATGGCATATCTAGAGCCATGTTGCATATCAAAAAAAATAAAAGAAAAATCCAGCATTCGGTGAAGAAAAAAAGTTTTCCTCTATCGTTAACCATTTAACTGCTGTGAATACCAAAAAAATTTTGTCAGTATTATAAAACAATTTCAATAAATGCTCATAAATTATTTCTTCCCCCCTTTGCAACATTGTTGCAGCAGCAGCTCACAAAAAATGTTGCAGGTTGCAGGTTTTACATTCAGAATTTACAGCTGGCCAAAGTGCAAGTGTGCAGCCGTAAAAGTAAACTTTTTTTTTTTGTTATATAAAATGCAACGCTTGCCATAAAAATGCAAAAGCCAAAGAACTTTGTTGTTTTCTTTTTCTTCTTTTATTATTACTATTTTTTTTTTGTGTAGCATTTATTTATGTTACCATAAAAGAATATACATGGCAAAGTTTTCTTTTGCACCAATTTGATTAAAACCAGAGCTGGGTGCCGCCCACCGCACGCCCTCAAGTCAACGCCCATGTCGTCGCAGTCGTCGCAGTCGTCGCAGCCGCAGCCGCAGTCAAGAAGTCATCGATACTTTTGCGCAATCAGCGCAATTTCTGACGTCGCTTTGCCTGAGCCTCTGAGCCTGGAAATCAAATTTAATATTATTATGATACACTTGTGCGCCAAACGAAGCAAGTGATGGGCCTTGTGCTCGTCTGGCGGTGATTGACTCGACTTGAGACTTAACTTGGAGTCATGTACGCGTCATAGAGCGAAGGGTGTCAATCCACCCCTCAGACAAGGGGTGTGCGGTACACTTGATTATATATTCCAACATATTCACGGCTCAATAGAGCCCTGCGTTGTCGATTTCCTGTTCTCTTTCTATTTTTTTTTTGTATTTTCTATGTATGAAAATAATAAGTGAAAATATTCATGTTTGGTTTTAGCGCACAATTGCGCACGTAAAGCTGGAAGGGTTGCAATTGTGGTTTATTGAGAGGGTCTCGGCCGCTTTTGGGTTCGGCAGGGGGTAACTTTGCATTATTTATTGTGCTCACACTTTGACTTGAAACATTTACACAGAATTTACAATTGCAAATGTTAATAAAATTGCCAAGTTTACGGATGGCAGCTAATTTATGAATGAGAATATTGTTTTGCCATAATTAAACTGAAAATGTTTAAAGCAAAAACTAATGCAAAATTATAAATCAAAGACAAATTGTCTAGAGTTGAAGGGCCTCTTGGGTGACAAATAATGACGGGGGACATTTAAACTACAATTGATTTGAGAGACAGCTACGTACTGCAAGACCGACGTCTTAGGCTTTTGATTTGATATATTTGAGCAAAGTGACTCGTTTTAAAGCCCTTCGTAGAAAGTGCCCTTATGTGTAATGTAGAACAGCTATGCTTAAAAGTAAATGTAGTCTTTCGAAAAGGGCGTAAAGAGTCGCTAACTGCCCCACGCAGCTTTAGGGGGAAAAAGTACTACATTTGATTTCACACGTTTTGTATAACAAAACAGGCCTGAAATTGTTTCAAAAAGCTCTTAAGAATTTCAGCAAAGAAATAATATTTCTAATAATATAAAAGAATTTGTTTTTGGCCGGCTCCAGGTCAAGTTTTTAAGGGTGTCTTTTAATGAAATGAAAAACTGCCACTATTTTTGGGTATTACTCTTATATATTTCGGTTTCCTTCGGATATCGTCCTCAGAGCTGTACAAAATAACAATACAAAGAGTTACAAATGTTAACTTTATGAACATTGATATACATGAAAACATTTATACATGCAAGGAGTCACAGCATCGGGCTTGTCAGCTTTTGTGTTTGAAACTAATTCTTGTTGTTGCTTTTGTTTGACATATGATCGCAATTTTCTGTATCAGTCTTGAAATTTAGTCTTACATATGTGGGTGTATTTATTATGTCTACACCAAGAAAAAAATGTTATATTTTTCATATCAATTTTACTCCGATATGAAAACATATCAAATTGATATGTTAATAATTTCAAATCAATATTTTTTTAACATATCATAATTACATTTTTAATATCATTCTGAAACTATTCAGTATCAATTTAAGTAAATGATATTATTTTGGATCAGAATGATATTATTTTCTTGCCAAATGATATGAAAAAATTGATATTCTTAAAAAGTTCATTTTAATAAGCGTCTTATCAACGTGAAATGTATCTTTTTTTTCTCTCTGTAGCATTTCCAATGTGAAACGCTTATTGTAATGCTGCTCTTTTTCTAATATGCTGACTGCTGCAAAGTCTGGAGAGTGTTCGCTCTCAGCAAAGTGGGCCACAAGCGCTGTTTTTGTATTTTAGTTTTATTTCGTCGATTTATGTCCCGACAGTCTGGTTGTTATACACTGTACCCATTGAAAATGGCTAAACGGGGATCATGAAGTTGTGCAAAAGTATTTAACAGGGAAAAGGAAACATTTCCGACCCCATAAAGTAAATATATTCTTGATCAGCAACAACAGCAGGGTCGATATAGCCATGTCCGTCTGTATGCACGCACAGATGTCAGAGATGGTAAGAGTTAGAGGTTTGACATGTATGGGACATAAACTTCTTATACTTGCAGGCAGACAAAGATTATTTTCAATTTTTGTCACGCCGCCTCCCGCCCCCGCAATTTTGAAAAAATGTCATATCTCCCTCAGCTTGGTAGATAGATTATTCGTACCTTCTAGAGATATTTAGTAATCAAGATTATTAAGCGATTTACCGAAGAAATTATAAAGATCGGATGAACGATACACAAGTTATGACCAAAATAAAGTTACTTCCCCCGACCAAGCAGTAGTGGCGTCATCTATTGGTCAGTTTTGAAAATCGTTCATTGTTCAATGCAAGTAGTGACGCCATCTATAGTTCAGCAGCGCTGCTTTCAGCTGCAAAGTATATTACAGTCGGGCTTTGCTCGTCATATTAGCCATCTGCTCGTCGCGTATTTTTGGCAACACTGTTCTTTAAATTGTTTTTCGAGTTGGCATCTTATATCCTTCTATCAGCTTCCTAAAATCTGGCTCGTCCACTACCCTCAAGGCATGGTGTCTTTTAGCAATCATTCGAGCTGTTTCAATAACTCAAAGAGCAAGAGAGATTGAACAAGACTCGCTGAACAAAAATGAACAGTTGAAGAAGCTCATGTTCACTTGTTCAGTTAAAATAACAACTCAATTTTGGAATATATGTATATATAAGGTTGTCAAAAAAGTCTTGCGGTATTTTCGCAAGCTTGTCTTTGCAAGCGCGTAGTTCTAGTTGTATTCGTCGCATCGGTTCACGCTAGAGCTTTTTGGAAAGCTCTTTTCACGCGCTAACACGTGTTTGATTTATTGTTGTTTGTTTTTAGTTGTTCGTGAGTTATAGCGTCGCAAACATGGAGCAAAATAAAGAGAAAATACGGCATATTTTACAGTACTACTACGATAAAGGCAAAAATGCATCTCATGCTGCCAATAAAATTTGTGCAGTTTATGGACCCGATACAGTTTCCATTTCCACCGCACAACGATGGTTTCAACGTTTTCGTTCTGGTGCAGAGGTGATCGAAGATGCGCCACGGTCCGGAAGGCCTGTCGTCGAAAATTGCGATAAAATCGCTGAATTGATCGAAAGAGACCGGCATAGTAGCAGCCGTAGCATCGGCCAAGAGCTGGGCATGAGTCATCAAACCGTTATAAACCATTTGAAGAAGCTTGGATTCAAAAAGAAGCTCGATGTATGGGGGCCACACGACTTGACGCAAAGAAACATTTTTGCCCGTATGGATGCATGCGAATCGCTTCTGAATCGCAACAAAATCGACCCGTTTTTGAAGCGGATGGTGACTGGCGATGAAAAGTGGGTCACTTACGACAACGTGAAGCGCAAACGGTCGTGGTCGAAAAGCGGTGAAGCTGCCCAGACGGTGGCCAAGCCTGGATTGACGGCCAGGAAGGTTCTTCTGTGTGTTTGGTGGGATTGGCAGGGAATCATCCACTATGAGCTGCTCCCCTATGGCCAAACGCTCAATTCGGACCTGTACTGCCAACAACTGGACCGCTTGAATGCAGCACTCATGCAGAAGAGGCCATCTTTGATCAACAGAGGCCGAATTGTCTTCCATCAGGACAACGCCAGGCCACACACATCTTTGGTGACGCGCCAGAAGCTCCGGGAGCTCGGATGGGAGGTTCTTTTGCATCCACCGTATAGTCCGGATCTCGCACCAAGTGATTACCACCTATTTCTGTCCATGGCGAACGAGCTTGGTAGTCGGAAGTTGGCCACAAGAGTCCTGTGAAAATTGGCTCTCCAAGTTTTTTGCCAATCGGGAAGCGAGCTTCTATAAGAGGGGCATTATGAAGTTGGCATCTCGTTGGGAACTCGTCATCGAACAAAACGGCGCATATTTGACTTAAATCGCATTATTATAACCAATTTTATGAACAATTGAAAATTCAATAAAAATACCGCAAGACTTTTTTGACAACCTTATATGTGAGCGGATTGGACTAATCTGCTCCTTTTATTTACGGTTCTTATGGAAAATATATAATTAGTTTTACAGTTAATAGTAATAAGTGATTAAAATAGTTCAGCCTTAGATTTAACACACGGCGTTTTAATTGTTTTATGTTCGGCTGCGGCTTCTCGACTCTTCTGCTCGACTGCTGTTTCCCTTCTCCTCGTCACGGCTGCTTCTCTGCTGTGTTTCGGCTGTTTATCTGCTGTGTCTGCTGTTTATCTGCTGCCTTCTGTACTGCTGCAAGTCTGCTGTTAATCCTCTGCTTTTGGTCTGCTGTTAGTTCTCTGTTGTTAGTCTGCTGTTAGCCTGCTGTTTCTGCTGCCCAAACTTCGCTGTACATCTGCTGCATGAACCTTTACCCCTTTTTACATATATAATGCGCTAGCCCAGCCGAATGGCTGTTTTGGTTATTTTGTTTTTGATGTGAAACATCTTTCATTTCGGTACGGAAGATTTTAGTAGGAGTAAAATTTGATTTCAGCGTCACGTGACGCTGACGGCATGCATATTTTGTGTTGTGTATTGTGTGTTTTGTGAAGTGTACCGGCACACACCCACACACTAGAGCGTTGGCAGAGGGTGAGCGGGTGAGAGGTGTCTGAAAGAGAAGGATGGGGGAAAGGGGGGAGCATTAACTAGACAGTGACTTAACAGTGACTTAACAGTGACTTAACAGTCGGGGAACAGTGGAGGAAATTGATGGAAGAAAGGGTTTTAGATTATTTCTAGTTTTTCATATTTCAAGATTGAATTTATTATTTCTGCCTGTTATTCCTTTGCGACTGTTGTCAATTATATCTTATATATTTTGTCATCACGAACCCCTATTGAGCTACGAAATCGTAAAATTTTTGATAGTTTGACACAAACAAAGTACACTAGCCTGAAATTCAACAGCTTAACAGCCCAGCCTTCTTACTAGTTAAGCACTTTTCCACCGGTTGAAATGAAAACTTCCAGAATTCTAGAACAGTTGCAGTTACAGTAACATTTATATCCAATTTATAATTGCAACTTTGCAATCTGATGTCATAAATGTGTTAACGAGAGAAGTAAACGTAATTGTTTGTCTGTTGCGATCATACAAATTTTGCCATATTATACAGTACAACACTAAAAACAAGAAAGAAAGTCGGTCAAGCCCGACTATAACATACTCTGTACCCTTAACGTCTCAGCTCGCATTTGCTCACGAGTTATACGCGCTCATCTCTAAGTTTCACTCTCTCTCTCTCACTAAGATTGACGTTCAATAGAATGCTGCGGTGGTGGGTGGGGTGGTGCTGGGTGTTTATTGGCCGTTTTTTGCTCATAACTTGAGTATCGTTCATCCGATCTTTATCATTCTTTCAGCAAATCGATAAATAATTTTATTTACAAGGTATCTCTAGAAGGTACGAACGATCTATCTTCAAAACTGTAGGAGATATGACGTTTTTTCCAAATTGCGGGCGGGCGGGGGCGTGGCAAAAATTGAAAATAAACTTGATCTGCCTGCAAGTATAGGAAATATATGCCCCATACATGTCAAACCTCTATCTCTTACCATCTCTGAGATCTCTTCGTTCATACGGACGGACAGACGGACGGACGGACGGACGGACGGACGGACGGACGGACAGACGGACATGGCTATATCGACTCGGCTGTTGATGCTGATCAAGAATATATATACTTTATAGGGTCGGAAATGATTCCTTCTCCCTGTTACATACTTTTGCACAAACTTAATATACTCTATGTACCTTCGGTACAGAGTATAAAAACCCCGGCATGGGACCCTTAAATTATGATAAGAGGGACCTCTGTAAGCACCACCTCATACGCAGTTTTTCAAATAAAGCCTCGGTTCGCGTTTTATGGGTACTTTTGTACTTGCAACACACAACGACAACAATTTTATCTTAGATTTTAAGGGCTTAAGATAAAAATTTGGAAAATTCAGCAAATGTGGACAGGGTCATTGGGAACGCAATACAAAAAATTCACTCCAATGGGGCAATTGGTTAGGGTACCTCCAGAAGGAGTTAAGCCTTCATTCTTGAATATCTTTTAAAACGCACGGTAGATTTTTATGAAAATCGTTTTTTATGATGTTATAATGGGCTATGGGCATGACCCTAAGAGATGTTACTCAACAGCCAAAAAACCGCGAATCGGAGTACCAATTTTATATTCACCCACGAACCACTCCATATGGACTATGAGCCAGTCGTAAAAATAGACCGAACTGTGTTTTCAGATTCACAAAGGAAGCTTTGGTTCGCGGACTATAGTTAATTTTGTACCAGCAATTTGGGTATCACAGGCTTCCCCAAAATTAATTAATGTAATTAATGTAATTAATCTTATGAGTAATATTCGTCATTGCCACCAAGAAAAAGTAAAATTTCAACTAAAATTGTCTTTGTTGGAGAATCCGCGGTACGCTAAGATGCCCTGAACTGAAGTGTTTGAATGATATGATCTATTTTCCTGCTGGTAATGAAGCACTTTACTCATAAAATTTATTAAATAATTTTGGTGAAGCGAACCAAGGCTTCGTTGGTATAACTGAAAACGCAGTTCTGTCTATTTTTAGGTCTGGTTTGTGGCCTATATGAATTGGTTTGAGGGTGAGTTTAAAAATGGTACTCCATAACGCGGTTTTTTGGCTGTCGAGTAACATCTCTTAGGGACATGCAATAGTCCATAATACCATCATAAATATGTACTTTAATAAAAATCTACCGTGCGCTTTTAAAGATATTCAAGATTTAAGGTTTAACTCCTTCTGGAGGTACCTTAACCAATTTTTCGATTGAAGTGAATTTTTTGTATGGCTTTCCCCATGACCCTGTCCACATTTGCTGAATTTTTCAGATTTTTATCTTAAACCCTTAAAAACTAAGTTAAAATTGTTGTCGTTGTGTGTTGCAGGTACAAAAGTACCCATAAAAACGCGAACCGAGACTTCATTTGAAAAATTGGGTATGAGGTGATGCTTACAGGAGGTCCCTCTTATCATAATTTAAGGGTCTCATGCCGGGGTTTTTAAAAAAGTTGGATTTTGTCGAACTGTGTTATCATGTCTATAGTTTTACGAAATAAATGTCAAAAATGATTCTATGCTACCAATGTTCGAACCAAATCCGAGGGTTCGAAGCCGCATCCCAATCTTCACCAGAATGTCACAGGTTTGCAGCAATGTTTATGTAACATATTGATTTAAAATTTAAACTTTTAATAAACTTTTTGAAAGAATACGTAGAAGCCTGGCATAATGTTGAAAACTATAAATTAAGCAAAGCTGTAGTTTGCAGCATGCGAGTAGTAAACAATATTGCAGAGTTCAATTTTGGATCAGCTTTCTTTATATAAATGGACAGAAACCCCTTATCGACATGGCAAATAGTAAACTGTGTGTATAAAGAACCCCATGTAAATAAAAGTCCGAAAAAAACGAAAAAAAACAAACTTTGACAAGATTACAAAAATATGAGATGACTAGCAAATCTATATACAAATTTATGTTAGTCGAGCAAATTTTCCTTCAGTTTTTCTGAAGTATAAAATCTCCATTTCCTATTTTTTGGTTTGGCAAAGTAACTCTTGAGCCATGAAACCGCAATCTTATACGTACACTTGAATCTATCACACAAAGAGAATGCTGTTTCTTGCTCCTCTGACCAGTTTTTGCTGGCCGCCCAGGCCAGAGTGCAGCAAGCTGTGCGCCCACAAAAGTATGCAACGGAAAATGTGAGTCTGCTTAAGGCTTTTGTCTGTCCTCGTGCTGGTCCTAGTCGGTGTTGCTGTCGGTGTTGTCGTCGTCAGAGACTCACACACACCCACACTCACACACAAAAACCAAAACTTTGGCAGACACACTGAGTTCTTGCTGAATGCAGCTGCTGTTTTTGCACTTAACTTGTGCTTAAAGCTGAAACTCAACAAGTGTCTATGGCGTGAGCAAGACAAACAATAAAAGCGCAAAAATATCAGGAAAAATCATGTCGACAACCCACAAAAGTAGCTACCAACACATTAGAAGACCCTCAAACACAGAGCCAAAGCGCCAAAAGTAACAGCCAGACCTCAACCAAAAAAAAAAAAAAAAGAAAGAAATGTGGGCAAAAATTGGGGTAGCAGACGGAGTAGGAGGAGAGAGGATTGTTAGCCATGTCTGCGACGTCTTTGTCTGTTTGGGGGTTTCTTTTTTTCTTCCTGTACTTGACCTTGAAGCCACACTCACCCTCACACACACACACACACACACACACACACAGAGCTGCAGCTTGTGTATAGCATACTTTTTGGGTTCATTTTGCGTGTGTTTGTGCGACTGTAAATTGTGCCAGGATAGCATACAATAAGAGAGAGAGGACAACCGATGCTGCTGCTACTGCAGCATTTTGTCGTCTGTGTCTACGTCATCGTCTTGAACTTTCTGTTTACTTTCTTTGGTTGCTGCCAACTTGGTAAAAACTGTTTGCGTTGATTTCGGCATATTTTTGGCCAAAAAGTGTGCGTGTGTGTGCGTCACCCTGAGCCTACCTACACAATTACGCATTTTGCCACAACGACAACAAACCCAAAAATATTTTTGTGGTTTCCGGATTTTTGTTGCCCAGCAACTTGTTGCTTCTTTGTGTGTGTGTATTTTTTTTTTGCAAAATTTTAATATGTTGATTTACTGCTTTTCACACAGCGACATGTGTTATTCATACATTTTTAATTTAGTTTTGTTTTTTTGTTTGTGTTTCACAGCCATTTGTCAGTGTTAAATAATTTGCTGCACTTTTTTTTTTGCTCTGCGGTAAAAGTTTATTAATTTTGTAATCCGTTCAAAATGTTTTTTCTTTTTTTTTTCTCTCTAATTGCCGGCAATTGCATTTGGCTTAATGTGACAGTGGATTTTGTGATTTTATGTCAAATGGAAATACATGACTATTAATGCAATTTACTGATCATTTTTGCAAAAAAAAACAAAATATGTAATTAATTAGTTTTATTTTGATTTATGAGAAGAGGCAATAGGAGTTTTTGTTAGAAATGTAGAAGTTTTTGGACCAGATGAAAAACTATTTAATTTTATTTTATTTACTTATTTAAATTTAGGTTCTTTAATGATATGAACCACGAAAGCAATTCCCCTCAATTTTTTTGAATTTAAATATTTTAAAAGAATTTTCTGCGTTTTAAATAATTTCTTCATATTATCTGCTTTCAACTGAAATTGCAGAATTTAACTTTGTTTTGTATGAACTTGACTTATTTGCAGAGTGAATGCTGAGAGTGCGAGACTCGCTTGGCTCTCGTTAAGCTATAAGCTCGCATTACTTTGTCTGCATTGGAACAGCACTAACCAACGGCAACATTATAAGCCACAAATTCTGAAGAAGAATTACTGTTGCTTTACTTATGCTAAGTATTAGGACTCCACGAATCCTCGATACCGAGACGTCCACATTAAATGAATACGCAAGAAGGTTTTTTTACGCACTAAAAATATTTGTTACTAATCCTATCTTATATTGTAACATTTCTTCTACTTCGATCAGTCGCAGCTGTGATTCTTTGCAAGGGGTTAGTTTTTCAGTGTCTATTTTGAACAGCTAATAGGAGACATTGTTTTGTTAATCTGTAAGGGTGAGTTTTAAAGAGTCTATTTTTAACCATTCATAGGCTAACATGTGGTTAAGGTTTCTGTGTATATGTTTTTAGCTCTAAGGGATCTGTAATTCAAGAGCAGCCTTCTTTGAAGCAGAACGAAACTAGCGTAGGACTTGTAGTCCTCTGTAAAGTTCCCTAAATCATTTAAAGTTTATACAGATGCCCTACAGATTCTGTCTGAGTAACATGTTAATAAGAAGCTTCCGTCAAAAATGTGTACAAACGAAAGATTTCAGCAAGATGGCTTACATAGCTCTGATGGGAGGACGAAATATGGTAAGCTTGATATAACCATCTAGAGCTAGCTAAAACGAAACAGAGACGACTGGCTATCTCTTGACCTGAGAGAAATTTATTCCAAGTTGGAGAAGCCATCTATGGTTTGATTTAATCTTCAGCTTGAGATTCCAGTTAGTTTAAAAAAAACGGTACGTGCTGTTCGCAACAAAAACTTGTTCCTTATTTAATGTATTCACCATTTTCTTTTTGGAACCGAATGATAAACCATCATCAAAAACAGCCAAGCCCAATTAGCTCTTCGGACAATTAGCAAAAGGTGACGCTTCAACGGCTTATATACCCAAGTTGATATTTTGATACCCTTTAAAAGCAGCTGGTCGTTTCCATTTGCTGAAGATGCTGACTGTGCTGTATACCAGTGCTTGGCATAAATAAGAACTACAAATGTACAAATGTCTTTTATACTTTTTAGTTTCTTATTTGACATATTGAATTGATCCCTGAATATAAAGATTTCAAAGCAGGAGCTTTAAATGAAAAAGTTACAAAAAACTCAAGTCCTACAACATTGATATGACCTCGACCTTCGGATGGAAATTTCAAGTTCGAGCTGTACTAGATTTTACTTGAATCCAGCACGAAAAGATTGGAACAATCCTTAAAGGCTAAGATCAATCCGAAAATGCTTATTTCAAGTACGGATCTTACTTGAAAATCAAAAGAAAAAGAATACCAGAGAATTCTTGCACCAAACCGACTTCGAGATCAAATCAAGTATGAATATCGAGCTTAAATTAATATTGGACCTTCTTGATTGAATACTACTGAGGGATCAAATCGAGCTCGAATAACAAGATAAAATCAATCCAGTCTGAGCTAATGTGGGGATCAAGACAAGAATTCCGGGATTGAAAAATCCGTTCTCAAGTATCAATCAATTCTTCTCGTACTTTTTTTGAGAAAATCCGGGCTTGACCGACTTCTGACATCATTTGTGATTAATTTTAGCCCGAATATCTCGGATTTTTTGTTTTCTGTGTACCGCCCAAAAAAAACATAGTGAGCAGAGACCTGCAACGAGTACTTAATTTTCGTGTACACTCGAGCATTTACTCGGCTTGTGTGTGCACGCCACTTTGGTGTGACACACCAGAAGTCAGTCAGAACGGGTAAGCTTTTTTTCACTTGTGTAATAATTGAACAAGCTTGTGAAAGCTCGCGGCTGAACGGATGCTAGCGGGTATCATGCCGCCACTGACGAGTACTTTTAGTGACTCGCGCTTTAAACATAAAATCACCAAGCTTACTCGGCTTGTTGACGACAAGCCCCAAGCGAGCAACATTCTTACACACGATCGATTACTCGGTTTGTTGACGGCGAGCTTCTGCTAATATCATGTGAAAATGCAACTGCGTCACACTTATTACGCAGTAGCTGAGCAGCGGTGAATGACAGAAATTAAAAAGTTATTGCAATTTGTATTCTCTTCGTGGCATAATGACAGAAAATTTAGAATTTATTTCTGGGAAAATTGCAAATGGCAATTACACCTTGTCTGGCCGACGCAAAGGAAAAAGTTTTGTGTAGAATGTGGTGTGTGAAATTCTAAGACCAGACGAAACTGTAGTGGCAGGTTTCGTTTACTGTCGCACTTATTGCAAGGTGTTAAAGGCCTTTGGAAATCAAACGTCTAATTTAACCCGCCACAGTTGCTGTAAAGGAGTCACAAGTTCTAAAAACATTCTTTACCACAAGAAGGAGAGAGGGAACCGTGCGCCAAATACAAATGCAAAATATACAAACGATATCGTGCTATCTCTTTTGCTCTCACATGTTGTTATTTTTGGCGTGCTGTTCGCGCCGAGTGTGTTACTCGTATCACATTTGTAGCAAGGGGTAATCGAGATTTGCTTGTAACAGCCAGCAGCAGATCATTGATTTTGGCAACAAGTACTTGCGGTGACTTGTAGCCGAAGGTACGAGTCATCTTGGGTATTTCTACTATGCAGTACTCGAGCTCGCCAATACACGATCACTTTTGAATTTTTTGTTTTGTGTATGCTACACGAAAATAGTCAACGAGCTTTGAGCTTTAAGTTTACTCGTAACTCATATGCAGCATGGGTGAATGATCATACAAGTGTTAGCTCGCTGCAGTTCTCTGATAGTGAGGTTTAGTAATTCTTTCTGATCATTTCGTGGTTGATTTAACTTAAGTTGCTCCTTTAAAAATGCCATCATTTGACTCAACTTAGCATTGAAATCTTCATTTATTGGTGGATCAGAATGAACTGATTTGAAGTCGTTTCCATTTGTATTTTTTCAACAACTTTTAAATTGTTTAAACATCCCAATATCAGGTTCACTTGAAGGGCCCAGAGCGAGGTCAACTAAAGTTTGTAGTGCAATTTCCATAATATGATGAGGACAGGCATCCTCAGGAATTCCCCTTTCAATTGTTTTCTAGAAGAATAGAAGTTCCTTTTCTCACGAAAAGATGTTATAGTTTCGATGACAGCTTCAGCAGCCAATTCTCCAGATCCACATCTTAGTTTTGGGACAGAAAGCAGTTGATCGACTTGTTGAACTGATACTTAAGTAGGTAGTCTATCAACTACTTTGTGACCGCTTCTATCATGTTTTCGTCCCAGTGAACACCTGGCTGAAATTGCGCTCTCAAACACTGGGCCCGAACTAAAATTCGGTTTAAATAAAAAACAAAAAAATTTAACTTAGCACAAAAAAAGGGAAGGTGTCCCGTTGAAATTAAGAAAAAAAAATTTGTTTGAACCAGCCTAATATATGTACAGCGTATGTCTTTATTAGTCTACCGGCCGCGTCTCTCTGTCCATTTACTACTACATATCTACTCGTCGTTCATTCTCTGTATAACGTGTGACCATCACCTCTATCTTAAAACACCTTAACGCTAAAGCTTCGATATATCTGTTTTGGCGGTCATTTTTAAATAATTCCAAAGTCTACATTCGGACAACCAGACCATTAGATCGCCCTCGAACTCAACAGGATTCAACAGTCCCTTCACAGCAATATATCTAGGGTTTGAGCCTAGCGGGCTCCAACATCTCGGGTCGGGTCAAACGCTTCACGTTTCCATTCGCACTTATCGGCTCCACGTATCCATTTGATGTTTCAACATACGGATTGATCAACGTCCTGTGCTCTTGAACCCACACCTGATTTGAAAACGTGTGTTTTTCTCGGTTTTCGGGCTTTTATTTACACGCTATTTACACGGGTTTATGTATACACACAGTTAACTACAGTCGAACTCCTCTATTACGAACTTCCGTTCAACGAAGTTCTCTATATAACGAACTCGTTTCCTAAACACTGCAATTTTGTATTAGGTATTTCTTCTAGCCAGCGACTGAAAGGCTTTTTGCTCTTTTCTCCTCAGCTTCGGCATGCGTTCAGTTCGTGTATGTGTAAATAGCGAAATGTCTTCGGCGCCTGGGGGGATCCGGTGACCATAGCTGATTTAAATACAGCGCCTGTCTTCGTTCGTCTTGGTTCGTCTTGGTCTCTCATCTCTGTCTCTCATCTGTCTTGGTGGTAATTTTCAAATAATTCCAAAGGTTACAATCTAATAAAACTTTATTCTACTAAAAATATGGTGAAAGGCAATTGAAAGTTTATTGAAAGTAGTTTTTAACATCTGAGCCAACTAAAAATCCTTCTTCGCAGACAGTTTTTTTGTCATCCCTAAAAGTAGGCAATACAAAATGTATTTCCAAATAAAAGAAGAACTGAAATATGCACAATAATTAATTGTTAAATATTTTATTACTTTCCTCTCGCTCTCTCTCTCTCTCTCTCTTCCCTTGCCACCTACGCAGACAATTTTTTTTAAATAATTATTTGGCTGCATATTTTGACACTTGAAGCGACAACACAACAAAAGCAACGCAACCATTCCAAAGTGCGACATTTGACGCCAGACAAGCACTTTCAGACTCACCCTGTCCCTCGCTCTTTCATCGCTTACGTTATTTTAATAATTGCATTCCCCATTGAGCCACATGCATTGGACTGCCTCTAGCCAGGCCATTTTTCATTTTGGTAATCAATTTGTTGTTTACTTAATTGTAAAAAATGTTTTCAATAAACAAATTATTTGATTATTATGGCCGCCAATTAAAAACAAAAGACAATGCGGCTGCAACTTCGAAACAACAACAACAACAACAAAAAGATCAAGCGACAATCAGTGGCAGCTGCACATGTCCTGACCGCCAGCAACAGCAACAGCAGCAGCAGGATGAACTGGCAGGCAGTTGGGCACTTTGAGTTCGTGTTCGATTTTTGTATGTCGGATGTAAAAGGCGTTGGAGCCGCCGCTGCGTACGAATCGAAATATTTAATTGCCTTGTATTGCGGTTGAATGTGACGCGTATTAAAAATATTTACCCACAAACACATGGATTCGTCTGAGGTGTCTGAGCTGTTGTTTCAGTTCAGTTTTTTTTTTTTATTTCGCATTCAATATGGGCCATGGGAAGTTGTCAATGGAGTTAAAGTTGATGGCACTGAATTGTTATGGAACCAACAAATGGATTTATCAAAATGGATTAAATGCCAAAATATGCCACATGAGTTGACCCTTATCGCATACAATTCAATTCATCTGGATGGAATTTTCCTTATGCAAATTTGTATAAACAAAAGCTTCAGTGAATTTAACAATTTGATCTTGAAATCAACTTGGTGCAAGAATTCCCGAGATGAAACTGAGCTCGATATTCACTACACATGGGCGTCTTTCTGAGATGCGATTGCTTCCATTATTGGCGTGCCTAGCACTCCGGCAGCGTAAGCTGTCCTTTAATGAAGCCCAAGCCGCTTTGCAATGATCTCCTTGAAAAACAATCAATTATGAATAACATTATTAAACTTCATAATTACTTGACCTACCTTACTTGCCAAGGGCAGCACTTAAACTTGACCAAACGCTTTTCTCTATTTTTGTTTTTTGAACGGTTTTCACACTCATTTTCATACATTTGATTTTAACGCGCCACACACTTGTGTATGTGACACAGCTGATTACGAAAATTATGGTTTACCCATATTTCATCCCTTCCAAATAAGCTCACTCATCGATAGCCTATCGCGTGACACATTGTGGTGATATCGATACGACTATTTCGCGCGTGAACTCCAAACTAACTATTGAAACAGCAAACTGCGAAATATGTTCGAAATTATTATTTCCTTGCAGAGGGTATATTAAAATTGTCCAGATGTTTCTAAAGCATAGAAGGAAACATTTCCGACCACATAAAGTATATATATTCTTGATCAACATGACGAGCTGAGTTGATATAGCCATGTCCGTCTGTCCGTCCGTCTGTTTCTCTCTCAGTTTTAAAGGTATCTTGACCAAACTTTGCACGAAGTCTTGTCATACAAATTCGCTGCACATTTATCGAAACCCGCCGGATCAGATGACTATAGCATATAGCTGCCATAGGAACCATTTGTCAAAAAACTAGTTTTTGTAATAACAACCTTTTTGTTTTCAACGAAAACGTCCCCAAAGTTTCGTATTTATAAGTTTTCTATGCTCTTTCATAATTTCATGAAGTTTGATAAAAATCGGACAACTATCTAGAATAGATGCCATAGAAAAGATATGTCTGAATAAAAGTCTTAGTAAGAAAACCTTTTTTGTTTTTTAATGCTATTGCTTTCAAACTTAATATTAATTAATATTATATGCTGCCACATAATTCTGATAAGTTTGATTCAAATCGGATAACTGTAGCATATAGCTGCTATAGGAATGATCGGTCGAAAAAGTAAACCTAGTGAGAAAAAAATTTTTGTTTTCAAATCTCCAAGTTTTTACCGGCTCGAGGTCTCGTTATGTTTGCACAAACCTTTAAAACAGGATCACACCACACCACAAAGGAGGCTAGTTGATCGAACAGTTGTTTTATTGGCATCTCTGCCTAATCTTCAGCGGTCTTTGGTTGGTCCACTATCAATGCCAGCATCGCTTGGGAACTCTAATCCGACTCAACAGCAAAAAACAGGCACAACGAGAAAGCGCTACGCTGTCTGTCGCCTTTGTACGTGTGTGTGTCCCCAAAGGGACTTAAAATGTTAGTGAAAGAGATTTCCTCTCCACTGCTAACACCAATAAGTTTGAGTGCAGAATTGCATTCAACCCGGGGTTTTCATTGCTATAAATGAATCCATGTTTTAGTTTAACAACAACGACGTGCCTAGCGTGTTCTTACGACCTTTATAATAATCATACCTTCAAGTTTTTGCCGGCTCAAGGTCTCGTTATGTTTGCACATAACTTTAACTTTGTTTTCAATGGTGGCGTCTTCAAGTTTTCCACTTATGAATATTTTCTGCTTCAGCACAATTTTGTCGATTTTGATCAAATTCGAATGAATATATCAAATAGCTGCCATATAAACAACTGGCCACACAAAAGTGGCGCCATCTATTGGTGAGCTTGGAAAATCAATCAACTAACATTGTTGACAGCGAAAATTAAGTTGTTCTATGAAAATCATTCACAACTTTTATTTCTACACCTATACAGTTTACCAGCTGCAAGGGTATATAAAATTGGGTCGAGCCGAAGCTAGCTTTTCTGTATTTTTGGTTTTCCAACTAGCAAGTTCTTGCCGGCTCAAGGTCATTAGTTGTTTGCAGTTCCAGTTTTAAGAAGAGGACACAATCTACCATGGAGCAATGAGTATTAGAAATAAACTGCGCTGCCTCTCTATTTTGAGTGGTGTTAAGTGATAGTGCCAAACGAGATACTTCTTATAGTGCCCATTGAGATAGCCCATTGAAAATCACAGTGGTTAGAGCGAGATGGACATATTCCCAAATGTACTCAGACAGAAGCGGTGTAGATATCCTTGTCTCTGAATCTACACCACAACGGAGTTTGGCCACTGTCAAAGAAAATTTAACATAGAAGCAAAATTTGGAACGCCTCTCTAAATTAAGTTGGCAAATTTACACAAGGTGGCAGAAAATTTGGAAACAAAATAAATAATAGAAAAAAAATCTCGTTTTGAGTGATGTCAACTCCATTGTGTAAATTATTGTCAACATAGGGAAACACGGTGGTTAGAGGGAGACGGAAACAGTCACAAAAATAACTCAGAGAGCCAAAATGACAGCGAACAGCTAACTAAAATCTGAGTGAAAGGTGATCGACGCAGCAAATTGTGCTGCTATGTTAAATTTTTTGTTGGCACTGTTTCTTAATAACCTCTTATATACCTATATTCAATAGACTTGGCCCATCGATTGCAATTCAGCAGCTGCCTTCTCATTTCATGAGTGCTATAACTGGTTGGGAACACACCAAACTTGCTCTTGGTTTCTATTTGCTCTTTCGCCTGTTCATTGGAATTCCGTACTTACTTTAATTTAAATTTCTATGCAGGATTATTTGATTTTCAACTAGGATCAATGCTTGGAATGAACATTTTTGGATTGATACATGAATTTTAGGATTGTCTAAAGCCTTTTATGTTTGTTTTAAGTAGTCGTACTTGGAATTTCAATCCGAAGATCAAGATCAAATAAATTTTAATAGCTGGATTTGAGCTTCCCATTTAAAAAAAAATCTTTTTTTAGGGCTACTTACTTTACAAGAGTAGAAGATGGCTGCCTAAATGCTGATGGCTTTTTATTTTACAAGCTGCAAAAGCGGCAAATATCAACACTATTTTCACATTTGATTTCCTTTCCAAAAACTTGCCACATTTCCTCTTTTCATATGATTTTTTTCCCCATCTTCTTGCGTCATTGTGCTTTATGATTATTATTTTTTTCTTTCGTCTTTTCCTTTGCATATGATAGAAGTTTTTTCCAAAAAGAAAAGGAAAACTCGCTCGCTCGTAAGTAAGCAGCACAAGTATATTAAAAAGTGTCATTGCTAAGGAGGGGGGAGGGGGGAGTAGGCAAACCTTTGGCACCTTTGTCTTGTTTGCATTTGTTTCTCACTTTTAATTTGGCACACACACACACATATGACACGCCCCCCTGCGCCCCATCAATGACACAGGACAAAGGCACAAAGTTTTGTTTGATTCCTTTTGTGTGTGCAGCCAACAGGCGACGACGACGACGACGCCAACAACTACAACAACAACAACAACAAACGAGGAAGGTGACAAGAAAAATAATTATCATTGATACAAAAGCATAATGCATGGCAAAAGAAAAAAAAAAACACAAACAAATATATAGACTCTGTTGCGTTAGCAGGTGCATATGTTAATATACAAATATACAGACATTTGCCTGATTAAAATGCAAAAAAATGTAGCTAGGATGTTAGTCGTGCGAGGTGAAGGGGTTAAAAACAAAGCATCAATATGCTTGAAAATGTGAAAAAAAAATTTAAAAATTTAAAATTACAATGACATTGCAAATGAATTAAAGAGGGAATACGTGCATATTCTAATTAAAATATTCATCATTTGAATTTAGACTTTGGTTCATGTTTTAGTTTAGAGGTCACAAAGCCACATTGGCTTTTGTAAAGGCCTCGGCTGTGTTCCTTGTTACCCATTCCAATCACTAGAGGTTTACAATTTTCACAACCGATTCTTAGTGTTCACTTGCCTTATACACAGAGAAAAATATGTTCTAAAATCATGACCATTTGGTCAAAGTTTTGTTCTTTTTTTCCGTTTATAACAAATAATATAAAATGAAAGGAAAAAAAAAAATTGATTATAACATACGAAAATTGAATAAAAAAGTATAATACTATTTCTTAGCAAACTTGCAAGTTTCATATTCTAGTCGGCAAATAACTCCGTCCTCCACCATCTTATGGTCAACTTTGAGTCCCACCAGATCACGTATATTCACGGTTGCCACTTGACAAAATAAGACTACACCAAAATAAATTCAAAAAAGAGTCATTTTCAATCAAAAAGATCCAAAAAATGTTAAATATCTCCTTCACAAAATCGTTAAATTATACATCCCTTTCATTTCTTTAGTATTTTTAACCGTACAAATAATCCCAAAACAAATTTCATTTATTACTTAATTTCTATGGCAATAAGGTAAAACAGCATCATTCGAGCTATGTTAAATTTGAGATTTTAATATCAACGGCTTCCTCGGTTTTTTATATTGTGTCCAAATTTCACACTAATCGGATGATTGCTTACAAAGATAAAACGGTAAAATTTAACAACATAAGTCGTGAGAAGTCTGAATAAGTAAAACAACAACTTGATCTTATCAAAAAGACTTATACCAGTATTACTTAAAGAAATAACTCTTCCAATCTGTAAAAAATTTCCACTTTACGACCAAACACTTTTTTAACATACTTAATTCTATATAGCAGCTATTTGCCAGATAAACTTAGAATTTACTCTGTTACTTGTTCGTTTATGAGATAGTTAGTGCTTTGTAGAAGCTGTGAAAATGGCCCTTAAAGGTAATAATTGCTTCCTGAACAATACTGAAATCACACTTTTGCTTTTATTCCTTATTGCCACAGATTTCTTTACATTATAAAAACTAAATAGTCAATATTTTTATTGTTTACAACATACTTTACGTACATAAATCGCACTCTAAGATCTGTTACTTCTCTATATTTCAAAGTATTCAGCAGACCACACATAATGGGGCTCTGTACTCGTACACAGCTCCTTGCAAAGCATTATTTTTGAAACTGAATGAAAATCAAGTTTGCACCAATTTGCCGAACCAGCTCCAAGTAAAACTCACGCACCGTTTCTTTTACCTTTAAAATGGTGGATTTCCCTATACACTTGATATCCATATGTTGTTAGTCCAAGCAACTAAGTTCCAAATTATATCTTTGAGTGTGTACCAAAGGTTTTAAGAATTACACTAAACAACAATGTCCAGCATATTGAAGAGTGGGTGGTGATTAGAATCAGATTTATGTATGTATAGATATGATTTTCGTTTGCTGAACACGAATGTTTTCGAAAATGGTCCATCACGTCTAGATTTTAGGTAATTTGGTATTAAAAATGCTTAGAATCCACATTTTGAACCTTTTTAGGATCGTTTTGTAAAGGAGATATACTGTTGTTTTGACTCTTTATGATGATATGGTACAGCACTATTTCTAAGGATTAAAGAAATTATTCCACACAATTCTACGATTTTATTAAAGGAAGATATACCATTTTGCATATATGTTTTATGTTTTTTGGACCATACCTTTTAAAAGCGCGATTGTATCGAAAAAGTGAAAATTAAAAAATAAATAAACGATATATCTTCTCTGTTGCAAAAGTTGACCTTTTTTGTGTAAACCCATAGTTCTAGTCTATCTAGAATTAAAAATTGCTCAGTCGACACCGCTTCTGTCAGTAATTAGTCAGCTGTTCGCTCTCCCTTGCGTTCTCTATATACATTTGGGTCAGCTGTTCGCTCTCACTAACGCTCTCCGGATACATTTGGGAATATGTCCGTCTTGCTATAACCACTGTGATTTCCTACTGAAATTATAAAGTTTCTTTTTGGGCACTATCGTTTGGCACCAGCAAAATTGATCGAATTTTATCTCTAATACTCATTCTCTATGGTAAACCTGAGTAGTCGGTGAGCATCCCACTGCTTAAACAAGCTCGCGCAATACCTTTTTCTAAGGACAGCCGTCTTGTCATGGCTATTCCCAAAATTATAACTGGTTTTACTTCGCAAAATTTTCGAAACTCTTTTAATTTTTACGTCATTTTCGTGCTCCATGCAAAAGAGCCAATTCCAATAAAAAAATTCCACAAATAAAAAAAACACCATTTTTGGTGCAAAAACACCAAGTGTGGCAACCGTGCGTATATTACACTAGGCAACAAGGTCCAGTATATTGAAGGGTTGGTGGTGATTCTAGATCATTTTCGTGTGCTGAACACGAATCTGTTTTCAGAAATGGTCCATCACGTCGAGATTTTTAGTAATTTGAACGCGTTTTGTGGGGAACCTAGTCTTTTGTTTTGACTTTTTTTGATATTATCGTAAATTACTATTTCTTAACTTTAAAATAAACTATCCCGAAGAATTGTCTGATATTTTTAAGCGAAGATATAGCAATTTGAATACATAGTCTCAATAATAATATCACTAAAATGTATACTGCACAAAAGTATGCCTTGCAGAAACAATACAGCAATGCTAGCAATTTGTATAGAATTTCAATGAAAATTTTCAACAAAATCCATTGCATACATTGGGGCAGCAACAATATATTGGGATTTTGTAAACTCGGATACAATTACTTAAAATTGTATATCTTCATTGGGAAAAATCGTAGAATTGTTTGGTTTATTTCAAAGTTAAAGAGTAGTTCTTTTCGATATTATCAAAGAAAATCAAAACAAAGGAATATGTTCACAATTCGCCTATAAAAAGTGTCAAAAAAGGCATTTTTTATATCTTTAAGCTCTAATTACTAAAACTCTCGACGAGATGGAATATTGTTTGGGATAGTTTATTTTAAAGTTAGAGAGTAGTACTTTCCGATAATATCAAAGAGAGTCAAATCAAAAGAATGGATTCCCCACAAAAAGCTCCCAAAAAGGGTAAAATTTTGTGGCATTTTCACGTAAGTGCTTGATAATCGAATTTGCAATGTTGCTTAGATGCAGAGTTTCCGAGTTCAGTCCTCGAGGTCTTGAGTTTGAGTCCCACACAAGGTAAAGTTACGAAAAAAAGAATAGAGGGTCAATAAAAAGTCTTGATTTCGGTACATTTGAAACCCGTAGAGTAAAAAGAGTATACTAAAGTCAACAGCCTGTTCGTCCGTCCTTCTGTCCGCCCGTTTGTCCGTCTGTCATTTTTATTTGCAATATCAATATCCCTTCAAATTTTCAAAAAAATCGAATAATAAATAACCGAGTTAAAAAAACTTTTCGACTTTCCCGCTCAGTATCACAGGAAGGCTATTAAGCATTTCTTCCCCGTGAGTAACGGGTATATCGAAGTCGGGCAGTATCGACTTTAACTTAGACGGGACTTACACAATGAAGCAAACTTCATGAAGTTTTCTCAGTAGGCCAGAGACTAAAGTGTGATTCTATACATTTTGTTCAACATATCTAGTATCTATACCTTGATTTTCAAGCGTACTATGAAAACTTAAGTAAGTTCCGACTTACCCTCTCGTTTTCTCTATCTAGAATGAAACTTGTCTTCTCATTTTAGCTTTAAAGCTTAATCACCGTCGTCTTAATTATTTTCGAATGATTTAGAAAGTTGTTTACAAAAGTCAAGTGCTGGAATGCCGATATCATTCATTTAAGATGTCCTAAGGCAAAGGCAAAAGAGTGGCTGCACTTTTAACTATGATTTGGTCCTGCGTGTGCTTTAATTTAATAGTCGTGTGATCAAAGATGCTGTCGTCCGAGTGTTCAGTCTTCCAGGTTTTGAGTCACGGACATGATAAAGGTTAAAAAGGACATATGAATAAGATCTATTTTAAAATTCCCCAAGAAAGAATGGACTTAAACCTATCCCACTCTTTCCGACATTGACGAGGCTGAGTTAATCGCTAAAAACCTAAAGTTGAACCTATTTTGCTTCATTTAAATGTTGAAAATTGACAAAGTTAACCACAATTTGTTCAAATTTCACAATTAATTTCAAAAAGTTACTAATACTTGACTGAATTGCTTCTTGGTCTTAAACAGTTTTTGTTTGTGGTGCTCCTCCGCCACACCCTCCCTTCCTCCCATCTATAAGCTAAACAATTTGTCAGCTAATTTGTGCCATGTGGCCTGGCCCTTTTGGGCTACTCTAGTGGAGTGGGAGGGATATGCATTTGATAAACTGCCAGGGAATGGCAACTTCACTTTGGGCATATTTAATGAAAATGTTGGCAAATGGGTTTCACATAGTGTGTGGGGGGGGAGGGGAAGGGGGAGGAATGATTTTGACGTAACACTTTGGATACGATTTGACATGACAAATATGTGCGTAGGGCATGGCAAATAACAACAACTACAACAACAACAACAAGGAGGGCATCCACATCATCATCATTATCATCTCTCGATAATGATTATCATCATTATCTCTGGGCATGATTATATCGTGCAAACCCCGTTTCGCATTTGCGCATTGCATGATTCAATAATGATTGAATTAATTGCGTTAATAACTGACACTAGGCAGCCTGGACAGGCAGTTGCATCCTGCCTTGGTCCTCGGAAGGGGATTCTGCATCCTGCCTCAAAGGCGCTTTGTGTCACTCTCCCATGTCGTCTTAAGTGTGCGCGTGGCAAGCCGTAGACAAAACCCACCCACAATCGAATTTGCTGCTAAGTAGTAGAGCCATTGGCTGGGTGAATGTGGTTGGGGCGGGAGATGGGTGGAGGGGGATTTCAAATTTCTGATTTTGATTTGCGCATTACGCATACGCCGCATGTGTGGCATGCTTGGACAGCAGTATGTCCAACTGTCTCCCCCTTTGGACATTTTGTCATTGGCAGTTTGTAGTTTGTTGTTTGATTGATAACATGCGATTAATAAAATATTGAACAGTGGAAAACACCTCGACACAAAATTTGCATGCAACATGGCAAAAAAACGCATAAATCAAAACAAATTCATAATAAATTGATGAGTCGAGATTTGGATATTATTTTGTTCATATTCTGATGATGACTAATATAATTTGTTGATTTGTGGCATTTTGTGATCAGCGGGAGGGGTGATAACTAGAAAAGTGAATCAAAATTAGCGTTAAATGTGTGCTTACACTTAAATGAAATTAAAACAACGTATAATACTTTAAAACAGGGAATATTGGAGAGCTGAGCAAATGTGTTTATGCAGAAAACGGGAAAAAAAAAAAAAGCTTGACTTTAACTAGGCCGCTGCCAATGCACCAAGCAGAGTCAGGAAAAAAGAGCTTCATAGCTCGTTGTTTGAATATTTGACCACTTTCCCTTGCTAACTCAGAAATACTATTAACATTCTGCCAACGTCTCTCCTCACATTGCCTACCACTCTTTTATGCATACTAAAATTTAGAGAAATATTATACATATTTTTTTGACTTCTACAAAGCCCAGAAAATGCCTAACTTGATCAGTTCTAGAAAGTAGCTGTCCAGAAAAAAATCAATTAAAACTCTTTGTTAAGTGCGAAGCTCTTTTGCGAACGTTCGACTGGGGTACTAAAACTAGATACATTTTGGGTGGATTGAGTGTGTACCTAGGAAAAACGTAGGTCTCGGCATTCCCAAAGCTAATATTTGATGTATAATTAATAATTGTGAAAATCAAGTTTAATTTAAAGTGGGCGCGACAGGACCTTAAAGTTTAGTACAAAAACTACTCATACGACACGTTCCACAAATACAACTTTTAACCACGAAATGATTAGTTCATTTCAATTGCTGTCATCTTTTGAAATAACATACGGAAGAATTTTTTTTTATTATTGGTCCAATACGCTTATTATACACCAGAAAGCATCAGATAGGGTGTTGAGACCATTGATCTTAAAAATTTCATACTTAGCAGGTCCAATCTAGTGTACACCGAGTAGTGAGTGCTTAGTATATTGAATTAAGTACCCAGAACTGAGAATCGAGCATGTGTTTCGAGTACTGACTATCTAAAGGGTGATTTTTTAGAAGCTTTCGGGTGTGCTTAAAGTTCAGAAAAATGTATGCAATCTTTTTTTGAGTCGATAGAACGGTCTATATAATTTAATGTATAAAGATGACTTCATAGAAATGTTGACCGCGGCTGCGCCTCAAATGGTTTATACGCAGGGTCCAAGTTTGGCATACTCTCTCCAACATACATATATGCCAGTGTGTGACAAATAACCACATATAACCACATCTGGTTGAAACCACATATCAGCCAAGTCCAGCTCTTCTATTTTGTGCAAAAAAAAGTTTGTAATCATAGCACGGTAGCGCTCTTCACCATTCACAGTAACGTTCCTGCCTTCGTCATCTTTAAAACAAGAAGGAAAGTCGGTCAAGCCCGACTATAACATACTCTGTACCCTTAATGTCGCAGTTCGCATTTGCTTACGAGTTATACGCGCTCATCTCTAAGTTTCACTCTCTCTCTCTCTCTCTCACTAAGATTGCCTTTCAACGGAATGCTGTGGTTATGGGTGGGGGTAGTGGGGGGTGTTAACTGGCCGTTTTATGCTCATAACTTGAGTATCGCTCATCCGATCTTTATCATTCCTTTAGAAAATCGATAAATAATTTTGACTAGATATCTCTAGAAGGTACGAACAATCTATTCTATCATGAAAACTGTGGGAGATATGACTTTTTTCCCGAATTGCGGGGGCGGGAGGGGGCATGGCAAAAATTAAAAATAATCTTGATCTGCTTGCAACTATAAGAAGTATATGTCCCATACATGTCAAATCTCTATCTCTTACCATCTCTGAGATCCGTGCGTTCATACAGACGGACGGACAGACTTACAGACTGACAGACGGACATCGCTATATCGACTCGGCTGTTGATGCTGATCAAGAATATATATATACTTAATATACTCTGTGTACCTTTGGTGCAGAGTATAAAAATACGGTCCAATGATGTGGCAGTTTTGTTTGTTCACTATGAGCTTCGTCGCCATATTCCGATAAAAAAGTGGATCTTCATCCAACATTTGCCAGCGCCCATTCACCAAAAGTTAGCCGTTGTGGTAGGTCGTGTGGCTTTAATTCTTGCACCAGCTGTATTTTAAAATGTTTTATACCCTGAAGTAAGAGACGCCCAATTGCTGCGAGCGACGCCGAATCGATAATTCACGGTCATTAACATCACTGGCGGATAAAGCTGCGATATTTTCCTCTGTCCGCACTCTACGTATGCGTGTCCAATAGTAATCCTAAATTTAGTCACAAGATTCCGAATAGCCGCCTTAGAAGGTCGCCCAAACTGACCATAAAATGGAAGAAGTACACGATGCACTTTCTTAAACGAGCATGAATTGTGATAATAAAATTCAATAATCTGCAAGCGTTGTTCGTTTGTAATTCGATTCATGGTTAAATTACACTGTGCAACACTAAAAAGTTGATAGAGTCGGGACCAAAAAATTCTGAAAGGGTATGATGGTAGTACAAAAACTTTCGCTGGATTTGGTCTGGTTAGCTGCCGTTTTCTTTTTATTGCACTTTGAAGTTTTCAGCTTCTGATTGGGATTCGCTACTCCATATCTCGTAAACTATTTGGAATTTCGCTTTGACATACATCTTAGAGGAAGTCGTTGCACTTGGCTTGGCTTACGAAACATTCTTAGGTAGCAAGTCAAAAAAGTCTCATCTTTATATCCAAAATCACAAAAATGTCTTAAAATCATCATGTTTTCCCCTCATTTTGTACTATTTTTCAACTTTGTCTTGAAAACTGTTACGAATTTGACTAAGCAATGCAGGACAAAAACATAGCTTTTACTTAAATAAACAAACAATTGGAATATACCAACTTCATTCGATTGGTCCTTCGTATAGTTACGGGCCCATGTAGAATTGGAACGAAAACTCGAAAAATGACAATTTTTGCCGACACAGTCAAAAAATTCGATTGTTTTGTATTAAATCAAGAAAATAGTAAGAAAACATAGCATAAAAACTGTAAATAAAAAAAATTAATATTTTTACTTTTTTACCGAAAATGTTCGTTTTTTCGAGTTTTTATGACAGTGGTGTACGTGCTTTTGGGCCTATAACTATATGAAAGAATAACTAAATGAAACTGGTTCGTTCTAACGGTTTGTTTATTTTGGTCTAAGCTACAACTTTGTGCTGTATTACTTGTCCAAATTTGTAACAGGTTTCAAGATGAAGTTGAAAAACTGTAGAAAAGTGTTCAAAACTTGGCTTTTTTGGGAAACTTTTGTTATTTTGAGTATGAAGTATGAAGATTTAAAAGCAAAATTCACAATAGTTCACGAGATATGGAATCGTTACTCCTACTCTGAAGCTGAAAAGTTCAAAGTGCAATAAAAAGATAACGGCAGCTAATCAGACCAAACGCAGACAGGGTTTTTATACTACCATCACACTATTTCAGAATTTTTTGGTCTCGACGCTGTCAACTTTTTTGAGTTCAAAAATGTGTCACAGTGTTATAGCTCCAACCAAAACATATTTGACAGTAATATGTGTCACGAAAACAGCTGAGCTGCCAAAAACAGTTTTACCATACTGAGTATCTAGTACTGAGTACGGAATAATGAGTATAGAGATCGGAGTACAGAGTTATGAGTATCGAGTACTGAGTATCGAGTAATTAGCATCGAGTACTGAATATTGAGTACTGAGTATTAAGTACTAAATATCGAGTACTAAATATCTAGTACTAAGTATGGAGTATTAGGTATGTATCTATTACAGAGTATCAAGTACTGAGTATGGAATACTGAGTATAAAGTACTGAGTATCGAGTTCTAAGTATAAAGTTATGAGTATCGAGTATTGGGTATCAAGTACTGAGCATCAAGTACGAAGTATTGAGTACTGAGTTTCTAGTACCGAGTATCTGGCAAGAATACAAATTTCAGAGTATCAAGTACCGAGTAATGAGTATTACGCACTGAGTGTCGAGCCCTGAGTATGGAGTACTGAATATTGAGTACTAAGTATAGATTATTAAATATCTAGTACTAAGTATCGAGTACTGAGTATCGAATACTGAGTTTTTCGTACTGAGTATCTGGCAAGAGTACCAAGTTCTGAGTATCGAGTACTGAGTATTGAGTTATGAGTATCGAGTAATGAGTATTACGTAGTACGTAATACGTACGGAGTATCGAGCACTGAGTATAACTTACTGAATACGAGTACTAAGTATCGATAGCATAACAAAAGCATACTGTGCCATTTTTTGGTCAACTTGACAACGCTTTGTTGTTGTTAGCCGAGCGAAACTAACTTTTGTTAGGTGATGGGGGCAAAATCACACGCCGGTTTGCCAGTGCCCGCAGTGAGGGAGAGAGAGAGAGGCAGGAGATACGCAGCCAAACTTATCCCAAGAATAAGAGTCTGCCAATCAATTCAGTTAACAAATCAGCCAGATCTTTTATTCCAAGTGTGTTTTGTATCAGAGTGTACACAAAATTTGAGATGTAGGTTAAGTTGATAAATCGTCATCGATGTATCGATAAGTCCGTGACGCATCCCTCAGTATCAATTCCGGTTCCAGGGATCTAGTTCCTGAAGTCAGAACCCAGGTTCGCTACAACACACATAAACTGAGTGAAAGCCTGATCACTAGGCCGGACTTTTCTCCAAACGATTTTCAACATGGTTTAACAAATTTAGTATATTTAAGTAAAGCTCATTGAGCACAATCTTATACAGCATGCTTCGCATCAATTTTATATGCTTTCAAACTGATTCGCAACATTTGGTCAAAATCGGACGACGATAGTTCGGAAGTAAGAAACAATTTTTGTTTTAGTATTCGCGTTCTTGAACTATGACATTTCGAAACCAGCATTTGCAAGGGTATAAAAACTTCGGCACAGACAAAGCCTAGTACTCTTTTTTCCAAATGTACAAAAGTATCACTGCTTAGGACTTGAATAAAGACACAGAAGCAGTTGTAGAAACAAAAATGTCGAAATTGTTTGTGTATTTCGCATTGTTTGGAAACAATTGTGCCTGGACAACTCTGCTTTATATTGGACACTCTGATTCACTCACACTCCTCTCGTAATCAGTTCATTAAACTTTTCCACCTCACTCCACTTCTACCCGAAAAAAAAACAACACGTCATGTTGGTCATTATTTTTAAATCGAAGTTTAATTTTCATGAAGTCACTGCGATTATGGAAATATACTGCCCGCCAGTGCATCAAGTCTGTCCCTTACCTCAGCTATTAAATTATTTTTATTTATTTATTTTTTGCACGCCGTTAATATTGAATTTTAATTTGTAAACCCTGGCCAGGTCACTTCAGTGTGTCTCTGTATGTGTGTGTGTCTTTGAGCTGTGACAGATTGCCTGACTTCGATGTCTGCTACCTCTTTACCGATTCCTCCTGACCAATGCAACAGTAAGTTGTCAATTAAATTTGGCCAGCCGCATCAAGTAACCGATTCGACGCGGCGGCCACTTCTGCTACAGCCGCTGCCTCTGTCAGCGACACATCGTTTGCTGCTGTTGTTGGTCAGTTCGTCCAACTGAAACTGCCGTTTGCTTAATTTATATGTATCGCCCGTGTAATTGTCAATATGCCAATAAGCCGCGTGTGGCAATATATGTATATTTTTATATATATAAAAATAAAAAACTGAACCTGGTCGAGGGGAGAAGAGGTAGAAGCGGAAGTTGTTGGCTTGGTTTGTTTGTTTCAGTTTATTGAATGCAGACAAATCAATTGGAATACCGAACAGGAGGCCAGGGATGGCAAAGAATGTGCATTTTAACAAAAACATGTTCTACAAAATTCTTTTTTTTGTTTTTGACCTTAGCTTTCCTTCACCCAATTGTCGTTCTTAAATGTTTAAAAATTATTTTGAAGGAACGTATTTTCTTGATGGACAAACTTTGCTTTTAAATTTTTGTGCCCAGAAGTATGCAATGCCGGCACCAAAGTTTTAAAGTAAAGTTTGTCAATTTCAACACATGTTTTCAAATTGATATCTTCAAATCTTCAACTCAAAATATCATAGAACTTTTTACAGAAATAAAACTTCTTCTGATCAATGGCTTAATGAAACTAGGCCTCTATTCGACAGCAATAATATAATGTAGATTTTCCACAAAACATGTCTAAACATTTTAACCTATAAAGTGTAGCCTAGTAATATTTTCTCAGCCATTGGCAACTTCTCTGCTCCCGCTGCCGACCACTGGTGACAATGGCAAATGCTGGACTATAAGCCATGTAGAAAAGACACTGACACTGACTGATAACACTAGTTTTTATCAGTGCTGGAAACATCCATAAAATCGGAATGGCTCAACTCCGGGGTTCGAAACCAAAACTGTTTTACGATCCGGGTTCACAAAGCGGGTTCATTAGGTTGTTGAATCTTTGTTTAGGTAATTTTTTTTGCTAATTCAGTTGCTAGTATTTAACTCACAATAACCTCAACTCTGTAAGAGTCGTGCCGATATATATTATATGTAAAAATAATGGCGGTAAATACCCGCGGCAATGAGGATTGAACATCATATGTTTATCTGCTGAGCCAATTTGTGTGTGACATAAACTCTGTTAATTATGTTTAATGGTGCTTTACAGCGCCAAAGGGCCAAGCCGATCTTATCTCAATCTCTTGTTTTGTGTGCTGGAAATTTTTGCACAGAAGAATGGGACCTACAGTTTAACGCCCAATCCGAACGGCAAAGTTTGAAAAGCTGGCACCAATAGCTGGTGAAGGTGACCGGTCGGGTATTAGTTTTTAAAGAAATTAAGTTTTAGCTGGCTCGAGGTCACGTAATGTTTGCACATAACTTTAAACACGAACACACAACACCACAAAGAAGGCTGGTTGACCGTACAGCTGTTTCATGAACTTCCCAGTTCAATTTTCAGCAGTCTTTGCAAGCCAGCAGCTGCCTCCTCATGCCAGCGCTGTTATAAACGCTGCGGAATTCTAAAGCGTAATTCCAAAGCGGATTTTCGGATTCGGCCAGTAAAATAAATGTTGCTCCGGTTAAAGTTCGGTTCGGAGAGTAATATTTTAGGAAATTGATCCTTCGAACTTCTCTATTACGAACTGCCATCCAATGAAGTTCTGTATAAACCGAATGCCTGTCCTGAACACTGTTATTTCGTACTTTGATTTTCTTTCTCTGCATTATGAAATTTTTTTATAACGAAGTTATTTTACGGTCCCCTTGAGTTATAGCATAAGCATGGAAGTTCGACTGTACATACACTCAGAAAAAAATGGCGTTCTAAAAGGTAGCACAAATTTCTTACTTTTAGACCCATTCCTTTCTCAACTATTACGTTCTTAAAACAAGACCACGTTCTGAAAAATATACCATACGTTCTAAATCGACGAACTAATTAAGAAAACTCGTTCTTAAATTGTGTCTTGAAATATGACCGACGCGTTCGTCATGATGATAATTGCTTAAAATAATATATTGAAAGTTAAGCATCAATTATGTTATATTATTACCAAAAAAAGGGGTTAAGGATATAATTTAAGTACCTAAATTAAAATATTAAAAAAAAAAAAATCTGCCCCTACCCTCGACTTCAACATTGATAGGCCATCTTTCATCCTCTACCACACATTTTATAAAGTGGGTAACAAAATGTGATTGAGCAGCAGAGCCAAACTTCCCCCCCCCCCCTTCCCCCCCATTTCCTCCCCTCTCCACCACCACCACACTCCTTAATGTGGTTTTTTGTCTTCTGTATTTACCAGAACGGTCTTTATCGGTTCCAAAAACAAGAACGGAGAGTTCTTAAAATTAGAAAAGCGTTCTCCTTCGTCCTTAAGATAAGAAAAAACGGACTTACCCTTCTATTGAGAACGAAAATACACATTTTCGGTACATTTAGAAAGGATTTCTTTCTGAGTGTATATTTGATTGCTTATAACCACGGCTTCGCTCGCATTTGTGTGTAAAGCTTTTCCCAAATTTGTAGTTTTGTAAATTAGAGAATATTTTCTAAGATTTTTTTCTGTCATCAGACCATTTACAATTGGACAATAAAAACGATTTCATCAAAAAATAATCATATTTTCCATACTAAAATCTAACAATTTGCACCTTATGAACAAAATCAAAGCTTCGTGTTTGGATTTTCTGTAAAGTTATTAAATGCAGCTTACATTAAAACAAATTTGGATGGAAAAGGATGATTAATGTGGTCACAGGACCTACAAATCTAAACAAACCTTGTTCAACACAAGTTTAGGCAAATATCTCGTAAGCCTGACGTGCTGGGGGATAAACTTTTGGCATAAACTCTTGATCCCAATTTTGGTTTGTACGCATTTTTTTGACCCAAAAGACGACATGCAAAGATTCACTCAATTTAGACCAATATTTTATAGAGATGCTATATAACCGATCTGGCAGATTTGCTCCAACCTTGTTGTTGAAATTTGGTTTGTACTCGTATTTTTAGCTCTTAATACAACTTACAAAATCAGGTTCGATTTGGGCCATTATTTCATATAGCTCCCATATAGCCGATCTGGCCGATTTGAACAAACTTTATTGGATTTTACGCTATTGAACTGAATGTTAGTTTTAACATGTATGTTGTATTTCATGTATTTCAACTCGTAAATATGTGAGGCGTATGTGATCAATAAAAGTGATACAATTTGGCATTCAAAACATTTAGTAAAAGATCTTAAGCTTTTAAGCAGTCGTCAGCCACTGGCTTAATAAGTCACACAAAAGTTTTTCAAGCATTGCCATTCAGATTCGGCATTAAACTGTAAAAAAAAAAGCTCGAATTTGGCAAATATATATTTTTTTTTTATACATTTGTATAAATATGAGTGTGTCCAGCCCTGGGGCACATAACAATAACAAGTTACGCATATGCTGCGTGTTGGACGTAAGTAGCTCAAAAGTGTTAAGGATTCAATTAAAGCGATACACACTTACATACATACAGATGAGATGGCAAACAAAAGAGCCGCAGAGCTATAATTCGATTATGGATTTTCCGCCATATTAATGCGAAATATTTGCTGCCCAACAACAGCAACAACAGCAACAACAACAATAACAATGCCAAGCAGCTGCCGTTCTGCCATCGCTTGTAATGTACGATTCGGCCACCATAATGGCAACACAAATTATAAATTACGCGACAGATGAAATGTCAATGCATTTCGGTTTATTCTTACTTATTTCATTTATTTAATTAAAAAATAATTTAAAGTCTTAAAACAACCCACCAACCCCCCCTTCCCATCCCTTGAAGTCTTTCCGGCCCTTTATACAAATAGAAATGCACTTGGCGAAAAGTGAAGTTTTTTTTTTTTGGTTTTTGTTTTTGTTTTTATTTTTACTCCTCAAACTGAAACTTAAATATGCAACAGGAAATATACGCCAATCAAGTGCCAATCTCAAAGGCTGACGGCAACAACAAAACATGAAATGTCTTTAAAATAGAACGAAATGTTGAACGGTGAACGGTAACGTCTTATGACCTGGAAAAGTGGCAACCGAAAGCAGCGACCAACCAGCCAAAGTAACAAACCAACGGACGGATGGACGGACGGACGGACAAAACGCAAACAAAAACAAGCAAAACAGCCATAAAGTTTAGCTAACAGCCAACTGCTACAACAATGGCCTACCCAACCGACCGACCAACCAACCAACAACAACAACAACAACATCAACAACCCCCACTACTATTCCACTTTTACTAGTAAAATGCAAAATACTTTTGCATAGATTAACGAAAAGTGTTTTCTGTGTGTTCTGTGCATTGAAAGTGATGGCCAAGTTGGACGGATCAAAAGGGCCAAGTAAATATAAGGCAAGGCCGGCTTACAATATTTATAAATATGGCTGATTATTGTACAAAAGTTTATACTTTTAGTGCAGGAAAATTCAATCCCTGTCTGTTCCTGATTTAGCTACAATTTTAAAATCAGCAAATCCAATCAAAACCTTTTTGAAGTCTGAAAAATGTTTCAATATAATTATTGAAAACCTGAGTATGAGGTGATGCTTACAGAGGTCTCTTTTATCATTTTTTAAGGCTCTCATGCCGGGTTTTTAAAAAAAGTTGGATTTTGTCGAACTGTGTTATCAAAGAAATAAGAAAGTTGGTTGAGAGCGACTGTTTGGTACTTTGGTAGCAGACAAATTTCGATACAGTTTACTAAGAAAACAACTTGAAGAAATTTTTAAGAACTTTGTTTTTAGAAGCGAGCTTAATTCGCTCGCATTCTGATTTTATTACTAAAGGGGATTAAGGTCCTTATCCGCGATATCCGCATCTCTCCTTTGTTCTTCGAGAATCCAGTTTTCAGATTACTTTATCAAGGCTACTTTATGTGGAAGAGGATTTTCTAGCGCTATACGTTTTCCATCTCTGTATTCCATATTGAAGTTGAACGATTGTAAAAATGTCCACCAACGATATACTCTAGGTAGTAGCTCAATCTTATTTCTCGACGACTTTAAAGAACTACAATCTGTGAATATTACGAACTTTGTGATATGCAAGTAATGGCGAAAATACTTAACAACATTAATAACGGCAAGTGTTTCCAACTCATAAGAGGTATATATGGATTCACATTGGCTAGTTGTCTTACTAAAGTACTCTACTACGTAGGGTTTGTTTTCAATCCGGTGCAACAGTATGGTTCCACAGCCTATAGCACTAGCATCAGTATGCAATTCGATCGGGTACTGAGGATCGAAAATTACTAAGACTGGTTTATTTGTGAGTATATAAATAACTTTCTTACGAATCTCCTCATGCTCTGCTATCGACTCAGAATTTATGGTTTTGCGTCCAGTGTTTGGCGATGACATAATAATTATACTCCAAAAAACAAACGTTTTAAGCTTACTTGCCCTTCTCAAAGGCAAATGTGGAAACTTTGTCGAGTTTTCATCTTCTTTATTATGAAAACGTTTCTCAGGAAAAATGATGAAGTTTGATGCCATTAAACTGTTTGGGGAAAATAATGATCTATTTGAATTGTCCTGTTCCTTTTCATACAAATTCATGTACACAGAAAAAAAAGATCACGATATTTAGTATCAATCTGGTATTTTGTAGTATCAAATCGGCCTTCATCAGAAAAATACCCAGATGATATGTTCGAATATATCACTTTGACATTTCGAACACGTCAAAGTGATATTTTTTCAGATCAGCAATTTGATATTCTTTAATATCAATGATATATTATTATAGTATCAAAGCTATATTTTCCAAATATCTGTAAGACATGGTTTTAGTATCAAAGAAATATTTTTAAAATATCAAAACGGTACTATTGTAGTACCAATGCTTTATTTTTATAATATCAAAGCTATATTTTTATAATACATATTACAATTATCTTTCTGGAAAAATCTGCTCTTTTTCGCTGAAAGAAATGTAATTAAGGCGGTCGAAGTTAAATCTACACTCTAGAAAAATTGTAAAATTAATATATTGAGAAGAATAATTATTTCAAAACAAAACTTACCAATTAACTTTTCGTAGACCAATATTTCAATGTTTAGTTTTTTTATTAACTCATAGAGTTGGATGTCTTCCATTTTAATCTGAAAATTATAAAAAAATAATATATTTAAACTCGCATAAGTTTTTTTGTGCATGTGTGCGAAATCTGCCGAAAGCAAAGGCTGAGCATGCGGTTTTTTGTTCTGCCCTTGAACATCAAACAGCACACATATACATACATACATGCATATTTTCAATGTACATTTGTATGTACGCATGTTTGCATATGCATGTATGTGTGCTTCTATGCTAAAAATTCTATCTAAATATTCTAAAAAACGCATCGTAGACACAAAATATGTATACATACATATGTACATATTTAAACACGCCCTTCTACTGCGTAGGGAGCTCAAAATGAAAAAAACACGCACAATATGTATGTATGAGTTTATGTATTATAATCGTACATACTATTAGCGGCTGAATAAAGGCAATAGCCTTTATACAATTTATTAATTTGCAAGTACAACAACAGTACAAGAAAACACACACATGCAATTCACATTTTATTCACTTTTACCGTTTACATTTTTTTGTATGCACCGCACTTTTTTTTACTTACCTTTCATAAGCGCCAGCACAGATCGAATGACGAAATTCGCAAGAAGAAGCTAGAAGTTTGCTGCAGACCCGAGGCCAACTTCGAAACGTTCACGAAGAAAAAACGACCGGCACTCGTTTTCGCGCTTGCGGCAGCAGAGCAATGAGCATTGTTTTTGCTTTTTTTTTGATTTAGACTATTGCTGTCTCTCTTTGATTTAAGAAACTCTGTGTGTCTCTTTCTACTTTCAGAATTTCGATGTCTACTTTGATCTCATATCATATCACTAGGGCATTTTTCATATCACTTTGATGATTTCACATTTCAATATAATATTTTTAGTATCAATATGGTATTACAGGTTCAAATTGATATTAAATAGTTTCACTTTGATATGCAAATATTGATATTACTGATATGATATTGAAATACCTGATCTTATTTTTTCTGTGTATGAATCCACTTAAGCTACCACTTTCAACCGGTTCTGAACCGAACCCGTAGAACCAGCTCGGTTTGGGTTTGTGGCTAAATCGCACCAGACCTTTTAAATTTGTAACCTCCAGTATTTGGACCCGCACCGGACCTCTTCTGATGAAACTGGTTCGGTTCAAAGAATATCTGTAGTCAGGTTTTTCAGAGTATCTAAAATTATCACAATATTTTGACCGCTTAAAAATGCTTTAATCGAAGCATTACCATTTCAAAATTATATCCAAACTGCATATTACGACTTCGAGAAGGAAATAAAGTCAAGTTGTTAAATGACAAATCAAATCCGTTTATTGATAAACAAAGAAGGTGCGGCCCTGGTAGAGAACTAATGAATGATTACTGTAATGAATGAGTTCCATTCGGGTATTATTAATCGTTTTTAATGGCTTCGTTAGCTGAAAGCTTCCTTACCAAAAAATATCTCAACGATATCAGAATTCATGATCCAAGCTTCGAACCAAAACCTTGGGTTCCGTGCAGCCAATTTTGTTTTCTCTGTGTAGATAGATGGTTTATACTTTTCAGAGATACTTTTCAGCACTGCTACTGCTGGTACAGAGTATATTACAGTCGGGCTTGACCAACTTTCCTACTTGTATCTGTATAAATTCTTTCTTTGCCCTTCCCTTTCTGTCTCTCTCCAATTTATATAGTTCACTTTATATTTATACTCTTGTCACCCCTTTTTCCATATATAATTCCGGAACTGATTTACTCTTCTAAATATCCTTCTTTCCACCATTTTGCCTTTTGATAAATGAATTAAAATATCAAACTGCACATAAATTTAAAAAAAATGAAATAAAATGCCAAATTAATGAGGCCATTCCCTCACCTCCCCCTCTCAAAAAACTCCAGCTACAAATTTGCAATTCTTAGCTTTTTCGTCCGCTTCAGCCCCTTCTTCGCTAGCTGATTAACTCCTTGCCCGCTTGCTACCTTTTGTGTGGTCTCCGTCTTTTCTCGTTCTTATCTCCAGCACTTTCCACTCTGTCGTCTGCCCTGCTTAAAAATGGCGAAAATGTCTACCCCGACATTTGCCTTGAAGCGTACCTAAATTTAATTTTAAATTTTATGTACGCATATCAAAACTTTTTTTATTTTGAGGTAAGTAAGTGTGGGTGTGGGATGGGGTGGGGGGGTTGTGTCTTTGGGGGTTGACTTCTTGTGAAATATGAAAAACAATTAAGCCGCTGTCTGGCTTAAAGTTTTGCCAGTTGGCCTTAGAAAATGGCTGCCATTCCCAGTGCAACATTCAAATGTTGCAACAAAATGAGTATTATGTATTTCAATTCAGAATGCATTATTCAGCATGCGGCTTGCATTTTTCATAAGACAGCAGCGCGGCAGAAACTTCAACGTGGCTGTGTATACCTGCTAAGGGGGAGGGAGGGTGGGTTGGGGGGCGTATAAGACACTTTGCCGCCTGCTGCAATTTGGCCATATAACGGCAATTTAGCCTTGTAGGGAAGAGGGTGATGGGGGGGAAGGGGGGTTTGGGAAGACAACAAACTGACAAGCAGCTTGGCAGTCTCAATTTGGTGTGTTTTAGCAATTCTACTGACTCGTCGACGACGCCATCGCCATCGTCATCGTCGTCGTCGTTTGTTGTGCAATAAAATTTAATAAATTATTAAAAATGGCAAAATGCATATTTGTACCTACAAGAACAACAATTGACGGGTATCAGAAGCAAACAAGCTGCAAAAATGGCAACTATTTGAATAGTTTTGAAGTGGGTTTCGAAGGAAATCAGTGTTGCCAGTATATGAGTTGCGAAAGTTGCTAAATTTGCAAAAAATTATTGCTAGAAATAGCTAAAAATAAAAAAAGTGACTAAAACAAGTAGCCAAAAGTCAAAACTTCAAAAAGTATTGTTTTGTAGAAATAATTTCCAATAAAATCCTAAAAAAAAAAAGTTCTTTTCAAGGAGTTAAGACTACAAAAATACTTAAATTGCCGTCTGCAAACAGCTCTGGATTCAGAATTTTCAAGGTTTTTTCGGAGTCCGAGCCGAACCAACCGCCGCACAAACAATCATAAAATATATTAGTTAAAAAACAATTTTGCCTGGTCTTAGTCCTGAGCTGATCTGAAGGGAAAGTTGTGATCCTGTCATAATCAGCAGATGCATCTTCTGTGAATTTTTAATGTAAATGTAACCTTTAAATGTTGCCGACAAGTCAAAGGGGAAGAGCATGCTTATTCTTAAAAACAGGGCTGCACACCGGTTATAGACCGAACCGGTTTCAATCCCAAATTCTGACTTTTTTAAACTGTCAACCAAACTTTAAACGAAACCAAAGTGGAAGAAAAATGCTGAACCAAAACTTGTTACGAATCTAATCTTTTGGATGGATGGATTCTTATTACAAATTTTAGAAAATCTTTTAAAATAAACAATAAAATCGGCGCCCACAATAAGATCCGTTTTTTCAGATTCTTGATTTAACACGTTCAGAAGATGACGAAAGTTATCTGTGCGACTTTGACGATAACCAAAGTATTTCATACAACAACTGTCTTCCAATGAATTTTAAGTTGATAGGGCCTTAAAATTTACTTTGTCCGATCAAAAGTACAGAAATTCTGAATATCATTTTGAATATTAGTCACATAAATTGCATTTCTATTTAATTTCAACTTGAACTGAACCAAAACCCTCTCCCAAAAAACTCGAACCTAAAATTTCCAAACATTAACCATTGGTCAATGTCGGTTCAAATCCTCGAATCGAAGTTGAAACAGACCTGCTTAAAATAGCATTTAACGTCTTCAGATGTATTCTGTTGAGCAATTTAATCCTCACCAGGTTCAACGTATTCATTGGCATTAGTACTAAATTAAGCCCCGATTTGGTACTATTTCTAATGATTATGCCATAATTCATCTCTGATTTCTTATGTTGTACCAAATATTATACCCAAAAGCGCAAAAGCAGCATACGACAGAGCACTCGCCAATACTCACAAAGAAAAGCACCAATACCAATAATGAAATACTATGAATGTATGTTTTTTATTCTATGGTTGTCCTGAGGGGAAGTTCTGTTGTATAGAATATATATGGAAGTTGACGTACAATGCGCAGTACGTTCAAGTGGCCCATGCGACACCAAGCCTAAGCTTGTTACGCGCGAACCCCAAGCAAAATAGCAGCCCACCACCCGCCTAACCGACCGAGAGGCGCAGCCACTAACGTGTGACACGAAATCGCGAGGGAAGAACATAAAGTAATGTTAACTACGGGCTAAATAAGTTAAAATAGAAATTTTTATAGCAGGAAGAGAAGCTTCAGAGTTAACTATTCGGTAGAGTTTATTGTAATCAGCACAGAGGACACGAAACGATTCATGCAAGGCATAGTTAGTATTACAACGATGTAGTGATAGGGGGATAAAATTACGAGTCGGTCTAATAGGAACGTTGAGGTTAATTTGGCCAACCAACTCAGTTGAGTCGATTTCACCATTAATTAGTCTATGTATAAAGATTACTCCAAGCATAACTCTACGGTTAATAAGGGAGGGAGGGTAAATTAAAAGAAGTCTACTAGAGTACGATGGTAAACGGACCTCAGGTTTCCAGCCCAGACCACGAAGAGCAAACAATTAAAACTGTTTTTGCACAGATTCAATTCTATCTTGATGGGTCGAATATTGCGGAGACCACACACATGATCCATACTCGAGAAGCGGACGGACAAGAGAAGTGTACAAAATCTCGTCGTATAGGGATCATCAAATTCCTTCTACCAGCGCTTAATAAACCCAAGAACACTCCTGGCCTTACAAACAGTAGCAGTAACATGAGAGTCAAATTTAAGTCGGTGCTCAAGAATTACCCCTAGATCATTTACCTCATTGGCTGAATCATTTAAGCACTCAAGTGGGACATTATCAAGCATATAAGTGGAGAATTGTGTCAAGCTCCTGTAAAATGTCATAACCTTACACTTGGAACTGTTAAGGTTTAATAGATTATCTTTACACCAAGACTGAAATGCATCCAAGTCAGCTCCCAAATTATAGCGGGAAACCAAATCGTTATATGTTAAACATAGTTTCACATCATCGGCGTACATAAGCACACGAGAGTGAGTCAAGACAGACGGAAGATCATTTATGAAGAGAGTAAAAAGCAATGGACCCAAGTGACTACCTTGGGGTACTCCAGAGGTAACCTGGATTAGTTTCGAATATGAATTACAAAATATAACTTTTTGTGCTCTAGAACTTAGGTAATCAGAGATCCAACTAAGAAGGTTAGTTGGGAAACCAATTAAACTCAGTTTATGACGCAACAAGGAGTGATTAACAGAATCAAAAGCCTTACTAAAATCAGTATAAATGACGTCAGTTTGCATCTTACCAAAGAACCCTTTGGTCACTAATGATGTAAGCTGTAATAAGTTAGTGGTAGTTGATCGACGCTTCACAAATCCATGTTGATAGGGTGAAATAATGTAACTACATAAATGTTGCAGTTGAGATGTCATAATTCTCTCAAAAGCTTTTGGAATTGCAGACAACTTGGCAATACCTTATGGAGAGGAATGATATAAGATTCCTTCCTCAACACAGGGAAAGAGGATGACTCAAGAGACAATTCAAATAATTTATGAATAGGCTTACAAAGTGCATCAGCACAAAACCTAAGTACACAAGCAGGTACTCCATCGGGACCCGGTGCATACACAGGTTTAACAGAGTTAAGATCGATTACAGGGCTAAAAATACAATTAGACCCATTCAACTGATAGGGGTATGGTTGATTTGCAAAGAAGCTAGAAGACGAGTAGGTTGACATAAAAAACTCGGCAAACAGATCGGCTATGGCCTGATCAGTGTTTGCTTTCGCATTACCATACCGCACAGAAGAGGGCATAGTGGAAGATTTGCGTTTAGAGTTAACAAACGTATAAAACTGCTTAGGATTGTGAGAGAATTGAAGTCTGCAACGGTTAAGAATGTTTAGGTTTTAAATGAAACTATTAAACACAATTTTGCACTACGACTCAAATGTAACAAAATAGCTTAACATAATTTAAAAGTTGCTAGATTTGTAGCTAATAGCAATTTCAAAAAATTAATAGCGTTTCCACTTTTTAAAATTGCTAAATCTAGCAACTAAATTGCTAAAATGTCAACACTGAAGGAAATTGGAGCTTTGTTTGATACTGTTATCTTACTAATATTATAAATGTGAAAGTTTGTATGTTTGCCCGTTTGTTACTCAATCACGCACAAATGGCTTAACAGATTCGGATGAAATAGTTGATAACCTGGACTTGAACATAGGCTATCTAATTTTTAAAAGGACCAAAAAAACCGCGTAATTTGCAATATTATTTTAAGAGTATTTTAGTCAAAGTTACAGCTGGCTAGCTCGAGGTCTCTGGTTGAGTACAAATCTTTATAATCAACACAAATCAAGAGATATTAATTTTAACATTTTGGAATAGCAATTGGGTGTATCCGTACAACGATCGATGTTTCGAGAATAACCAAATTCTCTCATCCAAATTCTCACATTCAGTTAGTTCTTTCAATCGGCGAATAAAGACATAGGAATTCCTAATGTTGTAAATTGAATTTCGTCTATGGTTTTTTTTGTTTGAGGGTGTTTGTTTACCAATTTGTTGTAATTAATACTGTTGCTTATGGCTGCTGATAGCTAAGAGTATTTATTATATTTAAAAGGTTTTCTATTTACACACGATTTTACTAAGCGATCACTTTGGCATTCATATGTTTGTCTCTTTACGGTTTGTCTTTAGTGTCTACTATACAGTTATGTATCTACTACTCGGTCTCGTCGCACAGTGGTCCCAAATCCCAAAAAGCTGGCCAACAGTCGAAAAACGTATTTGATTTTTCTGAAAGTTTGTACCCGGGTGTTTTCGGGGTCGCTGATTACGAATTCGAAGTGAAAATTCAGAAAAACAAAATGGCGGATCCAATATGGCGGACAATTTTTTCAAAAACGTATTTGATTTGGCTGAAAGTTTGTACCCGGGGGTTTTCGGGGTCGCTGATTACGAATTCGAAGTCGAAATTCAGAAAAAACAAAATGGCGTATCCAATATGGCGGACAATTTCTTTAAAAACGTATTTGATTTGGCTGAAAGTTTGTACCCGGCGGTTTTCGGGGTTGCTGATTACGAAATCGAAGTCAAAATTTTGAAAAACAAAATGGCGTATCCAATATGGCGGACAATTTCTTTAAAAACGTATTTGATTTGGCTGAAAGTTTGTACCCGGCGGTTTTCGGGGTTGCTGATTACGAAATCGAAGTCAAAATTTTGAAAAACAAAATGGGGGATCCAATATGGCGGACAATTTCTTTAAAAACGTATTTGATTTGGCTAAAAATTTGTACCCGGGGGTTTTTAGGGTCGCTGATTACGAATTCGAAGTCAAAATTCAGAAAAACAAAATGGCGCTTCCAATATGAAGGACAATTTCTTTAAAAACGTATTTGAATTGGCTGAAAGTTTGTACTCGGGGGTTTTCGGGGTCGCTGATTACGAATTCGATGTCAAAATTCAGAAAACCAAAATGGCGGCTCCAATATGAAGGACAATTTCTTTAAAAACGTATTTGATTTGTCTGAAAGTGTGTACCCGGGGGTTTTTGGGGTCGCTGATTACGAATTCAAAGTCAAGATTCAGAAAAACAAAATGGCGGCTCCAATATGAAGGACAATTTCTTTAAAAACGTATTTGATTTGTCTGAAAGTGTGTACCCGGGGGTTTTTGGGGTCGCTGATTACGAATTCAAAGTCAAAATTCAGAAAAACAAAATGGCGGATCCAATATGGCGGACATTTTCTTTAAAAACCTATTTGATTTGGCTGAAAGTTTGTACCCGGCTGTTTTCGGGGTCGCTGATTACAAATTCGTAGTCAAAATTCAGAAAAACAAAATGGCGGATCCAATATGGCGGACAATTTCTTCAAAAACGTATTTGATTTGGCTGAAAGTTTGTACTCGGGGGTTTTCGGGGTCGCTGATTACGAATTCAAAGTCCAAATTCACAAAACATAAACCGAAAAACGTAATATTTGTTTACTCATTTGCATTTACAAGCACTTTAATATCGATAAATTTTCTTAATTTTGCAAAAAAATGTAGTTTTTTTCAACATTTATCCCCTCAGCATTAAAAGCACTCACCCTATTACATTTTTATCTGAAATCTATCTATCTATATCTATACAATTTTTCAATCGGTGCAAAAACAACAAATTTATGCGAGCTTAAGTTGAGGCAGCTTCGGAAAACATCGAAAAAACCGTTTATCGATAACTTATCGATTCGATTTTCGTGCTCAGCGGGCCAAAATACTTTAGAAAAAGTTGGTTTGATGAATTGGGGGAGAGTGCTGTCGAGTAGAGTATATATATTTTGTTACGACAATTACAAAAAAATGCAGAAAAATCACGCACTCCCGCGCAAAAATCGACATCGAGACTGAATTAGCAGCTATTAGCAGCTAATTTTTGAATATGTTTTGAAAAAGTGTCTAAACAACAATTTCTATTTTGTTTGCGAGTGGGATCTGATGGGACTTTTGACTTATTGCTTTTTCTAACACGACTTTTCAGTATGTGACTAAGAAAAAACCCCCTACTTTTATTATTGACTCACTATTTCATGCATTGTTAATAATAATTTCGATCAATACATTCAAATTGTACTTACTTTCTCGAATAGAATCCATTTTGTTAAATCTAAATCTGTTAACTTTTCGCGATTCCATACGCTTCTGAACGATGTGTTATTTTCGATGCGTGACGAGTAAACGATGAGGCACACTCGACGCTCGAAATTCATACCTGAGCCAGTTAGGGACATTTACTCCTTATGCAAACTAGATGGACCACTACAACTATTCCAACCATTAAAAGTTCCATAAAAAAATATTTTTTTTCCACATTTTTTCCATCTTTTTAGGATTTGGGACCATAGACCGTCGTTTTCCATCTTCTATAGTATGATCATCCTCCGATTTCTTAAAAATATCTATATATCTGTACATATTCACATCATGGCGACTATTTTCACATAATTTCAAAGACTACAATCAATTTCCCACCATTTTCAGCTTTTATAAAAACTTCCATTAATTAAGAGCTGACTTAACTAGCCAAAAATTTATTGACTAACCAGCAACAAAAAACTCTACAATTTTAGTTACTCTTTCACAGCTTTATATTCAATATTTGCCCAGTTATAAATCATTTGCGTTGGTTCTTTTTTTCAAATATTTTGCCTATTTTTGGGCGCACACAAATTGCAACAGATGTGTGCGTGTGTGTGTGTGTGTGGTTTTTTTTACCTTTGTTATTGTTTGTTGGCAACACATTTCACGTTACGTTAAAAGTGCAACAAGCATCAAGCACGTGCCAGGCATAAAAAGCATCCAACCTGCCCAGTCAATCGCGCGGTTTATAATCTAATAAGCAATCAATGATGTGAAAAAATGACTGGAAAACCGTTTTAAACGCTGCGTTGCACCGCAACTCGACCACAGCAACAGCCATCCCCCTCCCTCTCAGAATTTTGCATTTGCTTTTTTTTTATTATTTTGTACACACACACACACACACACACAATTGTTGCATGCAGCCTCGCAACGAGGCGCACACGAAAAAACCCGTGTGTGGCGAGGGATGCATTTGGAGTCCAGCCCAGTGTTGGTTTCACATAAACTGTAAATGCCGCACAATGACAGAGTGTCAATTTATTAGGTGCCGCAATTTATGACACCCCACCAAAACTGAAACTGGCCAACACAGCTGGCCATTTGGTTGGGCAGAGTTTTTTGTTTACATTTTAATTGGTCATAATTGAATATAAAATTTTTTTTTTTTTGCTGGTCAGATTATGCATTTAATTAAAATTAGCTGAGTGCGTGTTAAAAGTGGGAGATCAGATTGAAGTGGACTACTGCAGCAATAGGTTGAGTTTTAGTAATTAAATAGTTTGGGAACTAATTTGGAAATGCTTCTGTGTGCAGTCAACCCTTTGCGATGCTTATTAAAGTGACTTTTGATCTCATCCAGAGAATCCTCTCAGTTCTCAGATAGTTTTCGTATTCGTCAAATAGTTGTAGTACTTCGGCTTGATCAGGGATCCTCCATAAAAAGCTAAAACCTCATTCCACATTTAAGCTAAGATACCCTTCAGCTCGCCACCACAATACTGAATTGATCAAGGCTAAATTCAGTCCGTAAATACCGGCATGAAGTAGTAGGCCCTGCCCATGATACAATAACTACAAGGTAGCGCAACCGGAAGTGCCTTTTCGCATGCGCAGGAACTTATCGAACTACAGGGACAAAGCAGACACAAAATCTAAATCCAACTGACTCAGTTGTTACTTACAGTTTTTAACAGCTTTCGATAGAAGTTTAGCACTACATCAGAAAATCGAAGGCTACCATGTCGGTTCGATACCCCAGATTACAGCTTTGAGTCATCAAACCAAGGTCGACTGAAAAAATCAAAGTGCGCTACCGTGTAGTGATTGTATCATGGGCCCTGCCTGTGTTACATTCGTGTCCGAAAAGCATGAAAAAGCAGCCCGCTATAGAAAATTTTCCAATATTTCACTCAAAAAATCCTGTTATGTTTTTGCCTTTGAAGGCCGAACGGTAACCAATTTTTGTTAAATTATTGGGGCAAATACACTCACGAGATAGTCCAGGTACTTTGAGCGATGTATGAGAAGTTACTCCGTCAATTAGTAGTCGGAATTCATCGAAAAGAAGGGAAAATTCAGTTGAAAATTCAGACATTTCTTTATTAGCACATGTGTTCTGTACACAAGTGAGAAATAGTAGAGTTAGGTTACAAGTTACAAATGAATCGTCATCGATGTATCAATTACACATACGTGACACTGAGCCCAAGTAGTCTTCGACTGTCATCGGAGTATCGATGACTCGATACATTAACCTTGCACTAAAAATCGAATGTGGGTCCAGGGGACTAAATCCGGTGTCATAAATTATAAACGTTCCATACAGCAACGTTTCAACGTTTAACAGAACAGAAGAGAGCCTTTAGGCTCACATAGAAAGCTTTCCTATGTATTGAATTGCTCTCACATTCAGCGCGACGCAGTTTTTCGGTGACCCCCTGTCAGTCTGTACAGGTTGGGTCCTTTTCGTGCCTAAGACGGTGTCCTGACAGCTGTTGCGTCAGATAGAAATTCAACTGTTCATGCATCTGTGTAATTAGATGGCTATGTTCAGGATATGTTCTTCGCGTCCAACTTCCGTTTGCTTACTTTGGTACTATGGTTCCACCTTTCCTGCCACATTTCGATTGTCGCTGTTCTTTTCCCCTCCCAACTGTGATATTTTTTTTTGGTCGCAGCCAAAACTTTCCTTCCATTCGCCAGTAGGTCAATGTCTACAAAATGCTACAAAAAGTGCTAAAAAAGTGCTATGTAGGAGTGTGCTTTCATGGCAGCATCGATGTGACCACAATAGCAAGAAGTCTTCTCTTTGTCTGTTTGGACAGTATGGAGTAGAATGTACTGTAACACTTCCTAACATTATGCTGGTTGCTTCGCCTGCTTTTCTGCTACGAATAAGCGCGGCTTTCGTCTTATGTTCAGCCAGTCGGAGTACATTTTGGGGCTTCCTGTCATAGACTAAATTGAAAGCCTCGTTAGTAGAAATCCCACAGAACTGCAGCCTTTGGCCAGCTGGATTCGGAGGACACACACCACATTCCAAAACAGCGATTTCATGCATTATCTGCTTAAAAGTTCGAACTGATTCCTTAGACAAAAACAAAATAAACGGGCAGCAAATTGGTACCAAACTTATATATTTCATATTTTTCAAAAACACTTCCTAATGACCTTTAGATGGTTTAGCCATAAACTAGGTCCAAAAATTTTGCTAAATTGCAAACATATTAGTAAATGCCTGAAAAGCTGGAAAAATTTATACATTTATGAATGTCATTTCCTTTGATATGTGTGAACTTATTTCAGCCGATTGAAAGTTATAAGCTATGCCTCAGCAGGGGTCGGCAATGAATGCAGAGAGCTCGCTATTCTCTGCTCTACCATGGCTCTGAGCATCGGCAGCAGTCAAGCATCAAAATCAAAGCAAATGAAGTAAGCAAGTTGATCAAGCCGGACTGTAATATACATTGTAACTGCAAAGTTGTTGCTCAGTAGCAGCAGAAAGCAGCGCTGACACAGCGAACTTTCCTCGAAACTCTTAAAAAAGAACACAAACACAAAGAGACCAGAAATATAACAGCTGCACCGCAGAAACAAATAGCAAAAAAAACAAGCACTTTTTATGCTTTGGGATATAATACAACTTCCGGCAGACAAGCTTTGTAGTTTTAGAATCTTAAAAGGATGACCAATTTTATCAAATAAGTTCCAATGGAGGAATCATGGGGGATCATAACTATTACTTTAGCTGAATTAACATAACATGAACAATGGCACACAAAAAAATAGTTTTGACAAAACATAAATTTGATAAAAGAACTCAACAGATTAAAAATATTGAATTTATTAAAAAATAAAGTTAGTACCTTTCTTTTTACTATTCAGTTAAAGTTTCTTTTATATTAGTTTGGGATCTCTTCGAGTGCCAGGCACGCCAAAGTCAGTCTAGATATATGTACTGGATATTGGAGTATAATCTAAATTAGTGGTGTCCAAACTCACACAAGCAAGCATTGCATATGTGTGCGTAGCTGCGAAACACGAATTAAGCATGTTGACATTTCCACATGAGCAACAAACAAACGAACAAATGTCTTGTGAGAGAACACAAAGCCGAACACGCGCATCGTAAGAGAGCCAGCCGCCGAGCGTGCAATTTATAGAATACACATATTCTCTCTCTCTATATATGTGTCGGCTGCGACGCCGGCAGAATTTGGCTTGCCAACCACGCGTGGCTGCCTTTTTAAATTTTGGACATCGCTGATCTAAATGAAGGCGCGAACGGAACTCAACCTAAATTACACTCCTTACAGCAAAAGAACAAATAAGAGGGAAGATGTATTTCATTTTGTCGCCCGGTGCCCCATTCTAGCAGAATTTAGGCGGCTTCACTTCGGCAGGCATCCCCTGGAGATAGGGGACTGTATTGCGCTACTAAATGGGCCAAACTTGCAATATTATATATAGGATATCTTGCTTGACTACGGAGATCTGAAGTATTAAGTCACGAAGACATGCGGCAACAGCGTGGTTCTCTGAGGAACAATGTAGTATCTCGGGAAGACCGGGGAAGCTGTGTGTAGTACTCTAAGGCAGAGGTCAGCTTAGCTCAATACTCGAGCAGAAAACACTGGATAACGCCAGGCAAACGGCTTTTAAGCCAAGCCTTTTGTAACTCTATATTAATTTCTCTAGAATTTTGTTTTTTCATATTTTATTCCTAAAATAGTGATAAATGTTCATATAAAAGAATAACACATGAAAAATTAAATAATGAGAATACTACTACTACTACTAATATTAGTTTGATTTAATGTTGTTTTAATTGTTCTAAATTTCACTTAAATCTCAAAAAGTTTCTAAATTAAGAACCACTATTTTTCAGGCTCTCTCTTTTAAGACCATTCTTATAGAGTACGGTTGTAATGAAACAAAAAAAATTATACAATTAAAAAGCGCATTCTTTTACAAGATACTCACTTTCCATTTTTTATTTTTGGCCTATGGCTGAAACCACTGTGCGATGGTTCCTATGGCAGCCAGAAGATATAGTCATCCGATTTCGACCAAATTTTTCAAATCTATTTGAATGCATTAAATACACTCGGCAACAAGGTATTGAAGGGTTGGTGGTGATTCAAAAAAAGTCAAAACAAAAGTATAGATTCCATACAAATAGCATATAAAAAGGGTCAAAATAGTAATTTTTGGCTACTTTTTGCTAAAATAACAAAAAATCTCGACGTGTTGGATCAATTCTGAAACCAGATTCTTGTTCAGCACACGAAAATCATCTAGAATCACCAACAACTGGAAAAAGTAGAATTTTGTTGCCTTGTATTATACGGGTGTGTTCCAGAAATCTCTAGAGATTTTGGTATAAAACTACTTGCCTTTATATGTGAATTGCCACAAATATGCCCTGTTACTAGATTAAATGACAAAAGTTGAGCGATTTGAAACCGACTGCTCAAGGGCAAGTAGACTTAAAGCGTACGGTTTTACCGACTTATGATCTAGTAGCCGACCTTATTCTTATCAATTCACATATAAAGTCCACCTAGTTTAGTTCTAAATCAAATCGATTGTACGAAAATCTCTAGAGATTTCTGGAACACGCTCGATTGTTCAGAAGATGACGAAAGCTATCTTCGCAATTTTGATACTTATCAAAGTGTTGCAAATAGTAAAGCGATTACTGACAGCATTAGAGTCTTTGATTACACTAAAAGAGAGCCGACTTTATTAAACATTTCAAATATTTTGACATCTTATCTATGTAAACAACTTAAAACTATTGCGCTAACTGTCTTATCAATACAATCGAATGAAGTCTCAGTTGACAGGATCGTAAATCTTGTTTTGTCTGATCAAAAATATATTATTTTGAATATTCATACCATAAATTGCATTTCTATTAAATTTGCATCAAATTTGGGCTGAACCAAGGTTCAAGCCAAAACCTTTTCCAAAAATTCTTGAACCTAAAATTTCCGAACATTTCGGTTCAAACCTGCGAATCAGAGCTCCGTTAAAATGTATGGGGTTTGCAGCCCTGATTTAGTGATGATAATCCCCTCCACAATTCCCTTCACTCTCCCGACTTCTACACCGGGCTTCCCGGGTCTTTCCCAAAAACCAGATAGTTCGTCAAATGCGCTAGTTTGTATCTCCACTAAATAAATTCCTCCTTTACCAATTGCCTAAATCGTTGTGCTTCGAAGATGTAACCACCAATGCGCTTCTGTATTTCAGCCGAATTCGACTAGTTCCGCGTATTTTTGTTGATTTGGCATGATATCAGGGATATGTTCATCATAGCCACTCCATTTGCCAAGCCCTTAAAAGCACTTTTCCCGCTGTGGCAATTGAATATTTTCTAGCACAAATCCCAAAATGTTTGGTAATCAAATTTAAATTCATGATTTCCGTGCGTTTTATACCGCCAACCTTTACAAATAAATTGGCTACATTTGGTTGCAGTCTGCAACAGAAGTCGAACTCCATATAATGCGTGCACATATCTCTCTTCGTGTATTTGGTGTGTATATTTTCAACTTTTGTGTGTGTGTTTGTTATGGCCAGCCTTAGGCAGCGCCTCGGCGTATGCAATAATTTTTTTCTAATCGCTGTTTCCCCCCCCCGTCTATTTTGAGCTGTGCAAAAAGTTGGTCATGTTGTTTTGTTATGTTGAAAGTTGCGTGTGGTTTGTTGTTGTTTGTTTGTGTGTTTTTTTTTTTTTTGCAAAAGTTAACGCATTATTTTGTCGATTGATTGCGTTGAACAACATTTTTACCTGCGTTGTGTGTGTTTTTGTGTGTTTTTGCAATAAAAAAGTTTATTTTTTGTTTTGTTTTAAATTACTGCTGCAGTTTTAACTGCAAAACAATGATAAAAAAAAAAAAAAATTAAAGTTTTTTTTGTGCTGTGATTGGCCAAACGCGATTGCGGGGCAATTAGTCTGGAAAGTGCAAACGAAGGCTAAAACAAAACAGAGACTAAAAATACAAAAAAAAAAAAATGTTTAATTGATGGGCAGGAGAATTAGAAAAGAGTTTGGTGTCAGGGGTATAACACACACACATACTGTTCCAAGCTTGAACATGAGACTCGAGAACGATCCTCGCATACTGTTAAATATCATATTCACTAGACAACAAACTAATCCATAAACATGTCACCTTTTGTAATAACATTAATGTAAATAACATAAATGTAGCCAGGGTACAGGGTACATAACGTCGTCATATTCGTCCAATATTACCGACTTTCTCTCAATTTATTGTGTTGATTGAGATTGAGTATAAAAAATCTCATTAAATCCTACCTCATTGCACTTTTTAATTACAGTTTGAAAAGTCTCTTGAAAACTTTATTAGTAAAATATTTTCTAATATTGCTACGCTAATTTGCACTTACATCCTGTATGGCAATTATTCAAGCTTAATGGTAAAAATTTTATTGAACTGTTGGCAGCATTCGTTGAACATTTTTTTCACACACACACTCAGAGAAAGTTAAATGCAACAAACATATGAGCAAATATATTCGCCCCTCAATGAGCCATATTTCTCATAATGTAGCCAACGATTTGTATTTGTATTTGTATTTTTTTTTTTTTTTTGCTGCCATTTGTTGTTATCCTTTCATATCACACACACACACACACACAGACTCACACAGAGTCACAGTTATGTATGAAATATAATAAAATTGTACAGGAAATGACGAACAAGTAGAGGAAACTCCAGAGCAACCCTTTCCCCGGTGTGCTGCTCTCGATGGGGCTCGAGCAACATTTTAACCATCGAATGGTTTGATTATTAAACCCATGAAGTTTTCATACACACACACTGGCATGCATACCCCTACATACATACATATCAAAATTCACTTGATTGCAGTTTTCAAGTGAAATCCTAGCACTCGTTGCCTGCCTAAGGGCTGCGGATTGAGGATATAGGAAATATATTCGTATAAATGGGAACGTTAGCTACCACCCTCCCCCCCCCCCTGTTGTAATTGAGGTTTCAAGTAGCGCGCGCCAAAAACTTCTACTTGGCCCAAGTTTATTTTGTTGTTGCAGAATTTTAATGAAGTATTGGCAAAAAGCAAGTTTTGCTTCTAAATCAAATTAAAACAGCCACTGCCTGCCATGTGTGGAAGCTGCTGAGGAAATGAGCTCAGCTTGCGATTTGCATATATATGTATAAAACTAATGCAAGTTTTTGTCCCCCAACACCCCCTCCTTCCGCCAACCCTTAACAGCAATCGTCCTCTATGTGAGAGGACCTTTGGTAAATGTTTTTGGCAAAATGCTTTTGCTTTACTTTTCAATAATGCTTTTCACGCTAATTAATTTTTGGTTTAACACAAATACCAAGTGAGAATACACACATATTCACACACACATGCCACTTGACAATTTCCTGAGCGGCAAAAGGCTTTTTAGACCTTACTGTGTGACACCCTAAGATTGTGGGGTTGATTTTAAAAGTTATTCAATTGGTCACTTAAATTATTTTATTTATTATATTTAAGTTTAATATAAGAAATTTTCTTACTAAGAATTGAAAAAAGGTACTTTTTAGGCAATTTCAAGAGGGGGAATTGCGTTAACTGATTAATTTGAAAAGTAAGAACTTATTAGAATTTAAATAGGGCTGATATTTATTTTCAATTTACACTGCTTACTATTTAAATTGTCTCTATACGGGTTAGTTTCTTCAGCGTCTGGCTTCATCCATCTTCTACAATCTATTCCGTTTCACTCACCGTCTCGTCATCTTCCATTCTCTATTTACTGTGGGACCATCTTCGATTACGATACCTAAACACTAAAATATCGATTATCTGTACATATTCACATCCATATATATACATTTCCAATCTCGATATACTTGATTGTAGAACGTTTTCCGATATATGTACATATAACGCAAGGCTATAATACTCTAAAACAGATTTTCCCAGAACCATCTTACGGCGGCGTAAACACCTTTGCAAATGAAGAAAATATTTCTGAAGCAACAAAAATCACAAGAAAAAGAGAGAGAAAACTGATTATTGCCTGGGCACCCGTGCTTTGAAAATCTCAACAGTTTGGGTTGCGGGGGTTTTGAACCCGCTGTTCGGTTCACTGACCTAATGTTAGCTAACTTCTTTTTGCCGCTGTTTACGGTATAAATTGAGACATAGTTTTGTTCAGGAGAACGCGTCACATAGTCAAATGGATTAAATTCTACGACGACTTCCCAAAGGGCCAGAGTCATTGATATTTGAAGGTAGCCTTTATGTCTATGGTTACATGTATTTGATGTTTGTTTTGCAATTTCACATCTTGACTAATCTAATTAATAATGCATATTTTCCTGTACTATAAAACTATTTTTAGCAGTCATATAATTATTGATGGTTTGAACCGAAATTTTGTCGAAAAAGAGGGGTTTCTGTTCGGTCTCAGTTACCGGTAGATAACTAATATTAAAGGTTCGGTTCATGGTCCAGTCAAAGAGACCCAAATGAAGCGTGCCGAACCAGTTCCTCGGGGCTCGGTTCAGAACCGATTTACAGCCTAAACATATTTCAATTTAAAAATTTTCAAGTTCTTTGAAAACTATTGAGACCACACATTAGATCAATTCCGAATTGCTTTAAGAAAAAACAAGAAAGAAAGTCGGTCAAGCCCGACTATAACATACTTTGCACCCTTAATGTCGCAGCTCGCATTTGGTCACTAGTCAAACGGCCAGTTAACACACAACGCACAACGCAGTGCGCTCTCTAAGTCTCTCTCTCTCTCTCTTTCTCTCACTAAGATTGCTTCTGCTGAACGCAATGCCTAGGTTATGGGTGGGGTGGGTGGGGGGTGCTAACTGACCGTTTTTTGCTCATAACTTGAGTATCGTTCATCCGATCTTTATCATTTCTTCAGCAAATCGATAAATAAAATTGAGTACTAGATATCTCTAGAAGGTACGAACCATCTATCATCAAAACTGTAGGAGATATGACGTTTTTTCCTAATTGCGGGGGCGCGAGGGGGCGTGGCAAAAATTTAAAATAAACTTGATCTGCCTGCAAGTATAAGAAATATATGCCCCATACATGTCAAACCTCTATCTCTTACCATCTCTGAGATCTCTTCGTTCATACGGACGGACGGACAGACAGACAGACAGACAGACGGACAGACGGACAGACGGACATGGCTATATCGAATCGGCTGTTGATGCTGATCAAGAATATATATACTCTTTAGGGTCGGAAACGATTCCTTCTCCCTGTTACATACTTTTGCACAAACTTAATATACTCTATGTACCTTCGGTACAGAGTATAAAAACCTAGTTTATTCTAGTCCTAGTTTCGTCAAGAATTTTAAATAAATTTTAAATAAAATATCGAATATAAAATTTCAATTCAATCCGGCTACTATTTTCAAAGTTACACGCAAATCTGTAACGGCTTAGTGACCTCTTTGAATACACTAAGCCACAAGGTCCAGTATATTGAAGGGTTGGTGGTGATTCCAGATGATTTTCGTGTGCTGAACGCGAAAGTATTTTCAGAAATGGTCCATCACGTCGAGATTCTTAATAATTTGAGCTTAAAGTTGCAAAAAATGCCAACTTTAACCCTTTTCCGACGCGCTTTGTGGGGAACCTATACTTTTGTTTTGACTTTTTGTGATATAATCGTAATTAATTAATTGTTAACTTTAAAACCAACTATCCCAAAGAATTTTACGATTTTTTTAAAGCGAAGAGATGCCATTTGGAATACATAGTCTCAATAATAATAAAATAACAAAACTGTCTACTGCACAAAAGTATGCCTTACAGAAACAGTAAAACCGGCTAGTAATTTGTATAGAATTTCAACGAAATTGGGGCAGCAACAATAAATTGTTTTTTTGTGAAATCGGATACAATTACTAAAAGCGGTTTAACTTCATGGAAAAAAATCGTAGAATTGCTTGGGATAATTTATTTCAAAGTTAATGAGTAGTTCTTTACGATAATATCCAAGAAAATCAAAAGAAAAGTATAGGTTCTCCACAAAACGCGTATAAAACAAGAAAGAAAGTCGGTCAAGCCCGACTATAACATACTCTGTACCCTTACACTCGCATTTGCTCAGGAGTCAAACGGCCAGTTAACATCCCGCGCACAACGCGGTGCGCTCTCTAAGTTTTTCTCTCTCTCTCTCTCTTTCTCTCTCTCTCTCTCTTTCTCTCTCGCACTAAGATTGCCTGTGTTGAACGGTTAGGGTATGTTGCTGTGGTAGTTGGTGGGGGGGGTGGGTGGTGTTAACTGGCCGTTTTTTGCCCATAACTTGAGTATCGTTCATCCGATCTTTATCATTCCTTCAGCAAATCGATAAATGATTTTGTTTACAAGGTATCTCTTGAAGGAACGAACGATCTATCTCCAAAACTGTAGGAGATATGAAGATTTTTCCAAATTGCGGGGGCGGGAGGGGGCGTGGCAAAAATTGAAAATAAACTTGATCTGCCTGCAAGTATAAGAAATATATGTCCCATACATGTCAAACCTCTATCTCTTACCATCTCTGAGATCTCTTCGTTCATACGGACGGACGGACGGACAGACAGACGGACGGACGGACGGACGGAAGGACAGACGGACGGACAGACGGACGAACGGACAGACGGACATGGCTATATCGACTCGGCTATTGATGCTGATCAAGAATAGATATACTTTATAGGGTCGGAAACGATTCCTTCTCCCTGTTACATACTTTTGCACAAACTTAATATACTCTATGTACCTTCGGTACAGAGTATAAAGAGTCAAATAAGGCAGTTTATGTATCTTTAAGCTCAAATTACTACGAAAATCATCTAGAATCACCACCGACGCTTCAATATACTGGAAAAAGTCTAATATTGTTACCTTGTGATATCAATCATAGAACTTTTAGCAGGCTCCAGGTCAATAATTTATGTTTTTTTCATAACTTTTCTAAAAACAAGACACATAGTCCACCGAGACCCAAAAATGTAAAGTACTTAAAAGCACAATTTTTATCATTTTTTCATTGGGAAATAATCAAAATGAACTAATATGAGCTAATTTTAAATATATTCATAAACCATTTCCAGATTTCCGTATGGAAAGTCGCGCAATCGCCATTTTTCTCATTTGGATACGTTTTGTTGTCATAAAAATGTCTTTAGATTGCATTGATTTTTGGTCTCTAAACTATTTCTAAGGGTACAAAGAGTTAAAAAATAATGCAGAAGACACCAAAAGAAACTATATGATTGCAATAAACTTTAAGTTTCTGCTTTATATTATAAAAAAAAACAACATAAATATATCGAGGAAATTTAAGTAACGTAAAGTCAGGTAACGTCACGTCAGATACTTATGCAAATAAAAAAAAAATTGGGCAAACATTTTTGAATAAAATAACCTGGAAAATAAACTTGTATAATTTCAAATCATACTAAAAAAAAAAGCTTTGCCTAATTCGCAGAATTTTACATTTTTCTAAAACAAGTCAAAACCCGCTTCCGTTTTATGTAACGTCACGCCAGCATATATGTTTGCTTATATCTTTAACTCCTTATGATCGATTAGTGTCATTGTTTTTGTTGATTATAGTGCTACTTAATTGCTACCTAAATAGAGAACAATCTTTTTAAAAATCCAAGATTTTTATGTTTTTTAGAAAGATTTTTTCGTTCGAACGTAACTTCACGTCAGTTTGGAAATGCCCATATACATTGTCCTGATGGTATATTAATATTGTCCTGATGTATGATGTATGTTTCCGACTCGAGGTCAGGATGATAGAAAATTAAACAATTTCAATGTTTCTTTTTTTCGATATATGAGGTTGTCAAAAAAGTCTTGCGGTATTTTTTTATTGAATTTTCAATTGTTCATAAAATTGGTTATAATAATGCGATTTAAGTCAAATATGCGCCGTTTTGTTCGATGACGAGTTCCCAACGACATGCCAACTTCATAATGCCCCTCTTATAGAAGCTCGCTTCCCTATTGGCCAAAAACTCGGAGAGCCAATTTTCACAGGACTCTCTTGTGGCCAACTTCCGACTACCAAGCTCGTTCGCCATGGACAGAAATAGGTGGTAATCACTTGGTGCGAGATCCGGACTATACGGTGGATGCAAAAGAACCTCCCATCCGAGCTCCCGGAGCTTCTGGCGCGTCACCAAAGATGTGTGTGGCCTGGCGTTGTCCTGATGAAAGACAATTCGGCCTCTGTTGATCAAAGATGGCCTCTTCTGCGAGAGTGCTGCATTCAAGCGGTCCAGTTGTTGGCAGTACAGGTCCGAATTGAGCGTTTGGCCATAGGGGAGCAGCTCATAGTGGATGATTCCCTGCCAATCCCACCAAACACACAGAAGAACCTTCCTGGCCGTCAATCCAGGCTTGGCCACCGTCTGGGCAGCAGTCACCATCCGCTTCAAAAAGGGTCGATTTTGTTGCGATTCAGAAGCGATTCGCATGCATCCATACGGTCAAAAATGTTTCTTTGCGTCAAGTCGTGTGGCACCCATACATCGAGCTTCTTTTTGAATCCAAGCTTCTTCAAATGGTTTATAACGGTTTGATGACTCATGCCCAGCTCTTGGCCGATGCTACGGCTGCTACTATGCCGGTCTCTTTCGATCAATTCAGCGATTTTATCGCAATTTTCGACGACAGGCCTTCCGGACCGTGGCGCATCTTCGATCACCTCTGCACCAGAACGAAAACGTTGAAACCATCGTTGTGCGGTGGAAATGGAAACTGTATCGGGTCCATAAACTGCACAAATTTTATTGGCAGCATGAGATGCATTTTTGCCTTTATCGTAGTAGTACTGTAAAATATGCCGTATTTTCTCTTTATTTTGCTCCATGTTTGCGACGCTATAACTCACGAACGACTAAAAACAAACAACAATAAATCAAACACGTGTTAGCGCGTAAAAAGAGCTTTCCAAAAAGCTCTAGCGTGAACCGATGCGACGAATACAACTAGAACTTCACGCTTGCAAAGACAAGCTTGCGGAAATACCGCAAGACTTTTTTGACAACCTTATATTTCGGTTGCTCTTTGGCCTGCACTGTGTGACGTGGAGTCTTAAACTGATGTTTGTAACGCATAGAAGGAAACATCTACGGCCACATAAAGTATATATATTCTTGATCAGCATGAAGATCTGAGTTTATTTCCGTCTGTCCCTCCCTTTGGAGTTATTTTGTTAATCAAGATTATTTGATGATAAAGATCGGATTAACTATACTCAAGTTATAACCAATAGAAAACTCTCTGCCGCAGCGCAAGCTTGCTGGGTTGCCAATTGGTTGTGTCAATCTCCACTTTGACTATTTAATGTAAAACACAGATTAGGTTTAGATTCGGGTGTGTCTGGTTTTGCGTGTAAGAAGTAATATCACAGAATGGCATAGAGTTAAGTGTGTGTGTGTGTGTGTGAGTTAGAATTGTAAGTATAAAAAGGCGCGGTTCCATCGAGTATCGATAATTGTTAGTGACGACGGATGAACTGGATCAGGGATTGGAGCTGGATGAAATGGAACCGCCACAGCTGTGCTGTGCGTCTGTAGCTAATGTCGTCGATGCAGTGGATCGTACATGTATGCTATATGAGTGTAGATCCGCCAATCACCGGTCTCTTTTTGACAAGGTGGATTGGACTGGACCAGGCTAAAGAAGCTCCTTTAACTCTGATATGAAGTCTTTATGAATGGATGATTATTTTTGTTCGCTGCGATCAAGTTGAGGCCGACTATGAGCTGCGAAGCATTTGGTAGGACCATCACAATGTAGTTAATAGTTAATTGAAAAATTTTTATCTTTATCGGACGTTGTTAATTTGTTGTTTCTGGGCGTGCTCACAAGCATACATTAGCTTGTGCGTCGTTGCTGTCACTCTTATGTATTATTTGAAGATGAGCGGCGTGTACATATGTGTATGTACATATTTGTAGAGTAGAATAGAGTAAAAATTTTACGAGCTGCAAAGGTGTGTAAACCTCGGAATGATAAAGATAGGCTGAACGATACTTATGTAGTTCAGCAGCGCTGCTACTGCAGGTACAGAGTCAATTACAGTCGGGCTAGACCGACATTCTTGTTTTTGACCTAGTTTTGGACCATATAACGGTATACTTGGCGACCGTGACGTGATTTTTAATTGAATATTTGAGTATTATAATGGATTTATGAAGGACATCAAATTAAGAAATTGTCATATAATAAAACACTTTAACAACAACTCATCGGTTAGAGTATTCCCACTTCGTATGCTGTCCATCTTCAAATCTGATTATTATTAATATTTTTTTTCTTCTCTTTTTTGACATTAGAAAATTTTGTTGCCCTTGCCTTCCCGTTGGCATTTCCTGCTGTGAATTTGGTTAAATTGCATTCGGCGGCAGCGGCGGCGGCGGCGACAGCGGCTTGTTGCTTGAACGAGTCACAAATTTGTCGCTCCACCCCCCGCGGCTCATTTTGACATTGCCAGCAGCAGCAGCAACACCACAGAAGTGCTGCTCGTTTGGGACTGTGCTTAACCACAGTGAAGGGGTTTTTTTTTCGTGCCTCTTCCTGCGTTTTTTACGCCCAATTGATGTGGGCTTAACGCTTGACTAGATGGGCGATGTTTGTCGTAAGAGAACCTGTCTCAAAGTTAGCTCAAGTAAAGTGGAAAAAAAAAAATGAACGGTTTCAATTGCGTTGACTGCAACGCCTTTTTCCTGGCTCTTTGACACTGAAGGCGTGGCCAGACAGAAAATGGCGGAAGATGCTGATGCATAAAAAGGGAAGGACATAATTTAACCTTGTTATTATGAAGGGTGCGAGTGGGGGAGGCAAATGTGGCTTAAAGTTTCAGCTAAATGCCAGCGACTATTGAGACTAATCAGGCTAATGCGCAAGTTAGTCTCAAAGACAGGCGACAGATGGTGTACGTTTGTATGGGTGATCCACCTGCATTTGCCTTCAATAATACGCTACGCCAAATGCCAAATAATTTATTTATTATATGTGCAGTTGACCAAAAGCGCACACATGCAACGGCGGGCTGCTCCTGCCCAGAGTGAGATTTCATTACAACTCATTTGACAGTCTTGGTGCACTCGACGCTGCCAAAATGTCATGGCTGAGTGGCAGGAATCGTAGGGGCAGGGTCCTCCACCAGCCTGCTCCTTCTATCCATCCAACAGATTAGCGGATACGCATCGCGCAACTCTCTCGCTCTCTCCATCGCTGTGTGCGTGCGTGTATGTGTGACGCGAAATTAAGCGAAATGAAGTTGACCACGTTTCGATTTTGCATCAAAGCGAAACATTGCCGCCCCCCCAAACTGTCCCCCTGCATTGTTAATACAATCCGAGGTCCAACGTCAATAACCAAGTGCCACGAATGGACCATTAGCTGAGTTCAGTTTTGGCATTGATGGAGCTGACGCTCTCTCTCTTTGAATGCAGGTAGGCCCCCGTACAAGTGCATTTATGTATTCTATATACAAATTATGCGGCTTAGTCTTGACGGATTCCTGGAATGTTAGCTGTGTGCGTTTGTGTGTGTGTGTGTGTTTGGTTTAACAACACACAACAAATTTAATCAACCAGTTGACCGAGTTGATGATTGAGATTTTGTACAAATGTTTAAAGGTTACTTTGTACTTTAAGACAGAAAACAGTTAGGTTAAGTTATTGAATTTATTTCAGACCTCCAAAAGGTTGGGAATTGTTTCGTTCTTATTTGAAACCATTTACCTCCCTTTTCTGATTTGCTGAAATCTATTAAAACTTTATTGAATCTAACATTTTGGTGACTCTTCTTGGTGTTCAAGTGGTATTTGTACCATAAGTAAACCTTCTCCAAGCCCCGTGTCAAATCACGTCTGAAAAATAGATGGGAATTAACTTTTCGGTTCGTTTCAACTAAAATAGAGCTGACCTTCTACACAAAGACATTTTTTTATGCGGTTAAATATCATATTCACAAGACACAACCTAATCCATAAACATGTCTCTTTGTAATTACATAATATATATTTAGCGTTAGTGACAAGGATCAGTGTGCAAGTCGCACCACAAGTGAAGAGGCCCAGCCGTGGGAACCACTTGAGATGCATTGTGTGTACCCCTTTCACTAGATCCTTGTGCCTGCCTCACAAGCTCAGCGTTAGCTAAGTGAGATTTAAGGAATGAACTATTTAGAATAAATTTTGCACTAATTTTGCAAGCTTGAGCTTGGTAAAAAAACTAACCACCTACACTCAGAAAAAAGTTAAGAAAACTTAAGAGTTGTTAACTTGGAGCAAGTACAAAGACCAAGTGTCTTCAATTACAAAATATTTGATTTCAGATTTTGCGTATCCCAAAATACTTAATTTAAGATCGTTTTGGGTTATATTAAGTACATTTCGAACATTTATAAAATCTATACGCTCCTACCTTTAGGTCTTAAAAGTCTTCAGTTCATCAAATCAAAAATTTTCATGCTTAAAATAAGTACGAAATAGTCTTTGTTGAAGTCTAATAATATTCTTAAGCCAACCCCAATATATTCTTGAAACAAAACAAGTGTTCTTTAAATAAGTATAAAATGTTCTTGGTTTAAGCCCACCAAAATCTTATCCTATTCCTAATTTGTTCTTGAAGCGTGGTCTTTATATGTACAGGGAAAACACCGGCTTAGAAAATAATTTGACTTTAACTCCGCATTTCACTTTTCTTATTTTCACTTTAGCAAAAGTTTTGCGATTTTGAGACCAAAAAGTGGGAGCATGGCTAATATTCTCAAATTTTCTCAAAAGGAATAAGTCAGATTTTTGCAATTCTCATTCGAAGTTGAGTTGGTATGGATTGCTGCGTATGCATAATTGCCTTAGCATTCCATAGGTTTTGCCAATTGCTTTATAAATATGGTCAGTCCAAGAAAAAGTTCTGTTGAAGGTGAAACCTAGGTCAATAGCCCGTTCTTATAGTCAATATAAACAATTTTAGTAAACTTGTAGTGTCAATATATTTTTATACTCTGTACCAAAGGTACACAGAATATATTAAAATTGTGCAAAAGTATGTATATAAACAGGGAGAAGGAATCATTTCCGACCCTATAAAGTATATATATTCCTGATCAGCATCAACAGTCGAGTCGATATAGCCATGTCCGTCAGTCCGTCTGTCTGTCTGTCCGTCTGTATGAACGCATAGATCTCAGAGATGGTAAGAGATAGAGGTTTGACATGTATGGGATATATATTTCTTATACTTGCAGGAAGATCAAGTTTATTTTCAATTTTTGCCACGCCCCCTCCCGTCGCCGCAATTTGGAAAAAACCTCATATCTCCTACAGTTTTGATGATAGATGGTTCGTACTTTCTAGAGATATCTAGTAAACAAAATTATATATTATTTGCTGAAGGAATGATAAAGATCGGATGAACGACACCCAAGCTATAAGCAAAAAACGGCCAGTTAACACCGCGTTGTGCGCTCTCTAAGTTTCTCTCTCTCTCTCTCTAAGATTGTCTCTCTTGACTCGTGAGCAAATGCGAGGGTAAGGCTACAGAGTATGTTATAGTCGGGCTTGACCGACTTTCTTTCTGGTTTTTTGTATTCAACTAAGCACTTCAACTTTGTAGGGTTCAGCCCTAAACCGTTTTTATCAGCTTAGTTGATAACCACTGTCAGATCGTCATTACAGGCACTATCTCATTCACAGACACGACTCAGAGGACGCGTTACATTTAGTTGGACGTCATCAGCATACATGTACACTTTACAGTTTGACAAAATACTAAGCAGATCATTAACATAAATTGAGAACAATGATGGGCCAAGAACCGATCCTTGAATGACACCAAGTTTGAGTACAAGAATCAATGAGAAATTTGAAGGAGTAACAACAGCTTGGCTCCTATTACAGAGGTAGGAATACAAAAATATAGTTGCTGAGTTCGAAAATCTATACATTCATTTTAGCTTAGTACAAAGAATCTCGTGGCTTACCGTGTAGAGCAGATTGTTACTGGCAGTACTATCTTTAAAAATTTTGGGTATATTTCATCCAGACCAGTAGCATTTGATTTCATCTTAAGAACAGTCTCCAGGACATCACATTCAGTTACACACGAAAAATAAAACTAAAACAAGTGTTTTAAAAATTCGTATTATATCCGCATACATATATGAGGTTTGTTCAAAAAGTATCGCGAATTTTGAATTTACACGGGCTACGTATATTCGATTAGCCTGGAAATCCGAAGAAGAATAACTCTTGCAAACCGATGCTACTACGGGCTCAGTAGGGAGTTCAAGAGCAGAGCCCTCTCTCGAAAAACGAAAATAGCGCTATACAATTCGCTTATCATCCCAGTCCTGCAATGCGATAATGATGCGGCAATTTGCGTTTTCGAGCGAAAGATTCTTCGCAGAATTTATGGACTTTTAAAAGTTGGCGAGGAATTTTCCATCCGAATGAATGATGAACTGAATGAGCTCTATGAGTCAAGCGCATTAAACAACAGCGGCTGCGCTGGAGAGGACATGTTACCCGTATGGATGAACAAGCTCCAGTAAAAGAGGTCTACAAACGGGATGCGAAAGACTTTGGGATAAAAACCCACGAAGGAACGACCACCACTAAGATGGAAAGACCAGGTGCGGAAAGATATTGCCAAGCTTGGTGTAAACAACTGGTGCCAGTAGCAGCGGCCGAGACCGTTAAGCGGTTGTGATATAAATATCCGGCCAAAGAAGAATTAAATGCGATTTTCGATATTTTGTTGGAGTTACGTTGGTATTCAGTCCCTCACTTGTGCTACCAAAGTAAAGGTTTTACTCAAAGTTTTCTTTGATTGCAAGGAGGTGGTTCACGATGAGTTCTTGCCACAGAAAAAATTGGTCAATAAGGAACTTTACCTGCAAGTTATGCGAAATTTATGTATGCGTATGTCCCCTCGGAGTATAATCGCCAAAGTGCTCTGTCATCAGCCAAGGTTATAAGTCTGAATTTCTCCTACACATGAAGCTCGCAAGTGGAGATCTGGATACATCTTTAAAACTTAATCAGGAACCAAAAAGGGTAGAACTGTGGATCAGTAACGGTGTATGCAAAGTATAAGAAATTGGAAATTTTAAGTTCAGATTCGTATTTAAAGCCTAGTACTGAAGGCGCTTGAATTTTCCTTCAAGAAATTAGCCAGATATTCGACCCAGCCCCAAACATGTGAGGAGTATAATTAGAAATTTTGTCAACTCGGAGATCGGGTCTAAAACTTCTCAAAATTATGCTGCTGGTGTTACTAATACTCCAATTTTTATTTTATTTTTTATAACATTCTCATAATATAAATTTATAAGATTATTTTATTAATTATTTTACTTATTTTATTGTTTACTTATATTATTTTATTTTCAAAAAATGATTACACATCATTCTCACCAACTCATCGGATACTAAGGGCTGATCTACCTTCCGCTTTGTGGTCTGCTTTGCCTGATGTGAAAGACAATTAGTCAATATCTTTGCATATCTTTATATTTAATTATTTGACTTACATAGGAATATGACGGTAATGTAGAGTTTGTAGAGTGAAACTCTAAAAAGTCATCGGAAAACATGCTCTCCTTATTGGGCTGGATTAACATTGCATTTGCCATTGTTAAATAATTAAATGGCGGATACCGAAAAGACTTATTAGTTACATATTAGTCATATTAGGCAGGAAACCCATTTAATCAGCAAACTGCCAATCAACACATTCGCTGAATCTTTCTTGATCCAGCTCAACGCCTCCCGCTCTGCCACTTTTTTTTGGCTTTACCGCGGTAGTAAAGGAGACTCTCTCAAAGTGAGATTCAACTCGTCCGCTGAAAAGAAAAAAACGGAATTGAATTTTACTTACAAGAATAACACTGGCAGCTGCACTGATACCAAGGAGTAGAGCCAGCCACACCAAGTATTACTCACCTCCTTTTTCCCAACTGGAAACCAACTGCTTCCCAATCACTTATTGTAAATGCGGTGTCCAGGTGATTTCCATGTGTGATGTCCCACAAACATTGTCATAATTAAAATTTCGCAGACGATTTTTAGTCTTGCGCTCCATTTTTTTGGTTTTGCCTTCCATTTCAATTAGACAACTGACACAAGGAAAAAATGACTGCACAATATCTCTTGAAGAAATCTCAGCTGTTCGATACAGTCCAAACAAGCAATCGATATGGCAACACTCAAAATTCCTTGTGTGTATTGCTTGGCTTTTTGGGGTACCAAACTAAAAAAATTCCTTGAGCAATTTTTAATTTAATATAATTTGGCCCAGAAGTCAGGGCGACGAGCTGAGTCGATTGAGCTTTGTCCGTCCGTCTGTTTCTACGCAAACTAGTCTCTCAGTTTTAAAGCTATCGGATTGAAATTTTGCACAGAGTCTTCTTTTTACTGCACTCTGCTAATATGTCAGAACCGAATCGGATGACTATATCTTATAGCTCCCATAGGAACCATCGGTGAAAAAATGGGTCTTAGTGAGAAAAACTTTTTTGTTTTCAATGTTACCGGCCTTAAACTCGGCCATTATTGATATTATATGCTTTCAAACAGATTTGCAAATTTTGGATAAGATCGGATGACTATATCTTGTAGCTGTCATAGTCCAAAAATGGGTCTTAGTAGGAAAAACTTTTTTGTTTTCAATGCTAGCGTCATAAATCTCGGCTATTATATATATATTATGCTTTCAAACAGATTTCCAAATTTTGGTCAAAATCGGATGACTATATCTTATAGCTGCCATAGGACCGATCGGTCGGAAAATGGGTCTTAGTGAAAAAAATTTTTTTGTTTTAACAACAAACACAAAAATTCTTGATTCAAGATTAATTGTTTATATTTCAATAATATTAGGTGCCATTTTTGGACTTTAGAATAATTTGTACTTAGTTTAGGTATACCCAAGAATAAAACATTCTTGAAATTTTAAGTAAAGAATTATTACAGTATTAAAGAATGCGCGTTTAATGTTTTGAGTTGTGGTCGCACGAGTTTTGTTACGATATCACCAAAATCCCTGTAGCTGATAATAGAAAATGTAGTCTTTCGCTGACCACGAAACCGCAACTAAATTGGTGCTTGGTAGCATGTTGGAGTTTTACTCAGGGGCATCCAACATCTGAATTTCAGCATCCTTGCCTTTTGAAGGTGCTTACATTCCAGGTGTAAGTATATGCTCAAATTCTGTTCCTTAAACCGTATCCGAGGCATTACTGTAGCAGTTTTCATTGATGGAGATCGTTGAGATTTTTGTTTAAGCTTTATTTAGAATTCGCCGCTCACGTTAGCCAGCAGCTAACGGAAAGTGATTTTTGGCATTATCTCCATTTCTCTGCATTAAGCCCCCAGCTCATTTCTTGCAAACCCCTCACAGTCTTGTGACTGACAACTACCATTAAGGGCCAACTAAAAGCTACCCAAACTAAGTAAAATTTTTGGTAATTTCCACTGCTACCCCTCCACAAATAAATAAAGTAATTTCCCTGAAGAACCCACAGCCACAATGAAAGAGTTTAAAATAATATATAATTTTCACCATAATGAGCCGGCGACTTGGCACTTGCATGTCTGGCAACCATAAAAGTATGCAACAATTTCGGAGAACAACATTGTAGCCGCCTCATAAGCATTGTCTGAACGGGATTGACTCATACTCAGAATGGCACAGTGGTGGAATGGATATGCTACTTGCTACTCAGTCACATGGCAAAAACTTACAAGTAATACTTAAGCCTAAATGGGCACAAGTGGCCTCCACTTGATATGTTTTATGATGCGAAATTTTTGTAATGAAGTTATCGACGATCTCTGCTGGTGATACACATGTGTACCTGCTGCCTAGAGCCTAGAGGGTGCCTAGGCATACACACATACTTGCATGCATATGTACAGTATACATGTATGTTTGTATAGCGAATATGTAGAACAATATGCAAATGTTACTTTGTTATGCAATTAGTGAATTCAATACGAGGCAAAAGCACTCGGCAAACAGACAACACGGCAACGGGAGCAACTGAACTGAACTGCACCAGGCAGCAGGCGGCAGGAGTGAGTGAACGAAGCCACTCGAACGTTTAGCTAGGCAGTTAAACATGTATTGCTGCCATGAAAAGTATTGGAGGAGCTTAGTTGGGGGGGGGGGGATGGGCGGAAGAATGATAACTGAATATTTAAATCGGTTTTTGGGAACAATATTGCATCGAACTCAAAGCTTTTTTCAAAAATTGTGAACCGTGCGATTCATTAAAACTCTAAAATAAATTAAGAAAACATATTGTGAAATATGTCAGGAGAGGATTAAGTTGGGCATGGTAAATGCATTGGAATGTTTGAGAGATCGACGCGGGAAAAAAATTGGAACCCTTTCCCATACAAATACTTTTCAGTCATTTTATCATCCTGGACTTTCCAACATTGAAAAGCCTATGTCAAACTATTTATATAATTACTTACAAACCGAGGTTCAAATCAATCGAATGAAAAATAAATTTCACATACAACAAAGTTAACAGACACTTTCCAAGATCAGAAAAATACTTGTCCAGCTATTAAGGGATTGAAATTTTCAAATTTTTTATTTAGATTGTGCGACTACATTCCTGAAAATCTATGAAAAATTTTAGATCTCTAGGTTACGTGATTTATAGTTGTGCTAAGAGATTTATACATTACTTTTTGATTTGTTTACCGATCGTATAATGAAAGCTCGAATTCAAAGCGCAGCATAGGAGCAGCCATAACCTCCAATGGAGAGCGTTATCGGGAAATTCTGACTGCTCACTACATGAATAACTATTGATTTCAAACAGCAAACCCAAAAATTTTTTCGAAACCTCCAATTTGCAGCTTCGAACCAAAATTTACCAACGGTTAAGGTTTGGAAATTAGCAATTCGAGGTTTTTGGGCTTTGGTTTTGGTTCGAACATTTGTTCGTTGCACGTTTTACCCAATATATACAAAATTATAACACAATAGGTATACACCTGACGCATAAATACATTGTAAGACTGTAAGACGTAGATTATAATTGACCTGAGATGGGCGCTCGTTTGCTGGATATGAACTTCCTTCATTGCTAGTGTATAAATCTTCAGTCCGATTAATTATGCTTTCTCGTATGCACTCGAAAGACTAATCAGTCTTTCACTCACAAAATTGAGCATCGTTTGGTGTTTATTCGCCACACTTGAAACTTTTTTCACAATGATTTGATCAAAAATGCCTTTGTCTTCTTTTGAAGGTGCCGCATTAAATTTGCTGCATGCCAATCGGTCATATTTAGTTTGCATTCGTGACAGTCTGATTTATCAGTGCTTACATTGTATGTAAATTTCGTAAATATTAAATTTGTCCTCATTGCTTCACACCTTCTCAGTCAAAACTTCTCAAATGAAATGAAATGCGCGTTTTTATTGTTTTGATTTGTGTGTTTTCTCTCTCTTTCTGTTTCGATTCTTCTTTGCGCGTGGCTAGTGTTGCCAATTTAGCTAATTTTCCCACCAAAATATCGACTGTTAAAAAGGCTAAAACTTAACAGAGACTAATTTAAAATAGCTAAAACAATGTCAAATAATTAGCTAGAATTGTAGGCTCCGGCAAAACTGAATAGTTTCGGCTTTCGAGCTTACACAATAACTATAGCTGGTGGAAAAAATTGCTAAATTGGCAATGCTGCGTGTGGCACACACTTTTGTTTGTATTCGGCTGACTGTTTCTGCAGTAGCATGCACCGGGTTGTTTAGATTGGCGCATATGTATATGTATAAGATGAAAAATAAAATGTTCAATACATTGTGCAGTGTACATAGGTGTTTACATTGAATTTGTAATATCTCTGACTGGAAGTATTGTGGTCTATGTGTATGTAATATAAATTACGCTTACGTATGAATGTATACATATGTACATAGGTAGGCAAAGGGATAAAGGTGCATGCAGCAGATGTACAGCGGAGTTTGGGCAGCAGATACAGCAGGCTGACAGCAGACTAACAACAGAGAACTAACAGCAGAGCAAAAGCAGAGGATTAACAGCAGATTTGCAGCAATACAGCAGACACAGCAGATAAACAGCCGAATCACAGCAGAGAAGCAGCCGTGACAAGAAGAAGAGAAACATCAGTCGAGCAGAAGAGTCGAGAAGCCGCTGCCGAACATACAACAATTAAAAAGCCGTGTGTTAAATCTGAAGCTGAACTATTTTAATCACTTATTACTGTTAACTGTAAACCGTATTATATATTTTCCATAAGAACCGTAAATAAAAGGAGCAGATTAGTCCAATTCGCTCACATGTATGTATGTTAATAACCAAAAAATAACAAATCGAAGACTTTTTTTTTTTGAACCAAACCAAAAGTTTGGGTTCGGAACGGGTTCGGGTTCATCTAGTTTCGTCCTCGTGGTTCAGTTCAGGGTTTGGTTCACAGTTAAAAAAAAAAAGCCGGAATTCCGGGTTCGAACCAGTTCGATTCAAAACCCGTTTTGCAGCCCTGGTTGCAACAGGACGGCGCCACAGCGAACACAGCCCGAGCAACAATTACTTTATTTTGCACATGGTTCCTCGGTTGCCTAAATTCAAAAAATTGTCATTTTGAGAGGCCTTCTCTATCGCACAAAATGATCAAAAATGTATGTCAGTAAGCCACCCTGGACTCTGGAAGCCTAAAATAACAGGAATCGACATGAAATGGCCGCAATTCAAAAAGCAATAATTTGAAAATGGATGACTGCGTGATAGATGTTGATCGGGAACGGGACAGGACGGGATTTGTGCAAAATTTTGAAAATTTTCCAGGTCCCGATTTATCTTTTTTTTGGCCTCAGCAAGTTTTAGCAGAGCACACTTATAAAAACATGTGAAGATGGCGCCGCTTAACAAGCGACAAATTAATGCCAAAATATTAAGTAATGACGGTGATATTAACTTAAAACCGTCATCATCCTAATAAGAAGTTTGGAAAATTGGTTCGGGATTGGGACGGGACGGGATTGAATTGAAAATTTGGCTTCGGGATCGGGACGGGATCAAATTTTTTTTCCCGCGCCCATCTCTAGTATTGATGAATCATCGATGAATTCCTAAACACTAAAATGTTGATCGAGTCGGGACCAAAAAATTCTATAAGGGTATGATGGTAGTACAAAAACTTTCGCTGGGTTTGGTTTGGTTAGCTGCCGTTTTCTTTTTATTGCACTTTGAAGTTTGAAGCTTCTGATTGGGATTCGCAGCTCCATATCTCGTAAACTATTTGGAATTTCGCTTTGACGTCTTAGAGGAAGTCGTTGCTCTTGGCTTGGCTTACAAATTATTCTTAAGTAGCAATTCAAAGAAGTCACATATTTATACTCAAAATTACAAAAATGTCTTAAAATCATCATGTTTTCCCCTCATTTTGTACTATTTTTCAACTTTGTCTTGAAAACTGTTACGAATTTGACTAAGCAATGCAGGACAAAATCGTAGTTAAGATTTAAATAAACAAACGCTTGGAACATACCAACTTCATTCGATTGGTCCTTCATATAGTTACGGGCCCTTAAGCATGTAGAATTGGAACCAAGTCTCGAAAAACGGAAATTTTTTGTACTTATTGGTCGACACCGTCAAAAATATCGATTGTTTTGTATTAAATCAAGAAAATATAAGGAAAACATAACTTAAAAAAAATTTAATTTTTTTACATTTATTCCAAAAATGTTCGTTTTTTCGAGTTTTTATGACAGTTGTACGTGATTGTGGGCCTTTAACTATATGAAAGAGTAACTAAATGAAGTTGGTTCGTTCTAAGTATTTGTTTATTTTGGTCTAAGCTACAACTTTGTAATGTATTACTTGTCCAAATTTTAAACGGGTTTTAAGATGAAGTTCAAAAACTGTAAAACTGGAAAAGTGGTCAAAACTTGGATTTATTGGGCAACTTTTGTAATTTTGAGTATAAAGATATTATTTTTTTGATAGCTTTGTAGCAAAAGAAATGTTTTGTAGGCCAACCCAAGTGCAACAACTTTGTTTAAGATTTAAAAGCAAAGTTCACAATAATTAACGAGATATGGAATCGTTAGTCCTACTCTGAAGCTGAAAAGTTCAAAGTGCAATAAAAAGAAAACGGCAGCTAATCAGACCAAACCAAGAAAAAGTTTTAAACTACCATCAAACCCTTTCAGAATTTTTTGGTCTCGGCGCTATGAACTTTTTTGAGCTCAACATTTAACATAGGCATGTCCGTAGGACTAGGATGAATCACTCATGAATTTACCTATCGATTCATCGATAATCCACTCATGATTTCTCAAACTCATTTAATGAATTCATCTATAATTTCATATGGGATTCTCCCTTGATTCTTGAATAACGATGGCAAAGAAGTCAGTCGTGTTGAGAAAAGACAGAGTTGAAACGTCTTTTCGGTTCCATACTTCATTGTGTCACGGCCCCTTTAACCCCTCTTTCCCGCCCCCGCCATATGTTAGTGTGTGAATGCATAAAGAAAACCAAAAAAAAAAACGAAAAAGCATACGAACGCATTTCGAATTTTCGACAAACGGAGCATCTAACATGACAACTCGGTAGACATAGTGTAGCCAAAGTTTTTTATACTTGTGGGCTGTTGTAATGCATGATGTGGGCTCGCCTTATTAAGCTGTGCGCCGCTGGGAGGTATGGCGCTCAGCCAACATTTAGAACTAAGCGCTTTTGCTCAGAGAGAGCGGGAGAGTGAACGCGAGAGTAAACGACACACACTCACACAAATTAGGTATGTGTGTAGAACAAAAAACACTGCAGGGAAAGTGTCTAGTTTACAACCAGAAATGTACTTGTCTCTAAAAACTTGTAACTGGTTGCACTTCCAATCCAAATCAATGTATTCAAGTCGTCCATTTTACACAGACATGTCATAATTGTCCCAGGCAGAAGCCATTTGCAACCAGTTTAATGCCAGATGACATAGGCAGGAGAGAACTGTCCCCAGCAGCAACCATTTTCAACCAGGTAAATACCAGTTGACCTTTGAGTGTTCCCTATGACAGTCTGTTTATGTCGCTGCTCAGTATAACAGTTCATCGAAATCTGTATGTCAACTCACTCATCACCAATTCGTTTGCAATCAGTTAAAGTTCAATTGGATTACAACTAGCTCAACTAGCTTTCTCTTCAGGAAAGCTATGCAGAAACAACAAAAACAAACAACGGATTTGGATCATGAGAGTAGAAATATCGTGAGAACATTTAAGAGCGTAACTGTTATTCCTTTGCGACTGTTGTTGGTTTCATTTATGTATGGAGAGAATAGACAACAGTTACAGAGAAAATAGAGAACATATTTTTGGCATTTTCACCCACTTTGCAGTCAAATATTCCAAATTTTCTTTCATAGTGCGCTATCTATGCCAAATCTTAGATCTCTATGGTAAGCCGTTTTGGCTGTGGGTTAATAATCAGTCGGTCAGTCAGTAGGATTGGAAAAACGCCGTCGAAATACATGGATGGAAATGAAAAAAACTGGGTCGACGAAATTTTGTAGTTTTATGAAACCGTTAGAGAATTATTGACTAGAGCAGAGCAAACTTCTTGACTTCTTCTTTCTTCGAGGAAATCCATTGAAATTGAAATGGGTTCAAACAGCTTAGGATTGGCACAGAATCAAAAACTTGCTATTTGCTATAACTAAACCAAAAGTACGCCACACTAACACACTGCCCACTTAATACCCTACAAAATACAATGCAAAAAAAAGAAGCAGAAAATTTGTTATTCGAATTTAAATGAAAATGGTTTGAAACGACAGTTGCCACATTGAGCGCTAACCAAAGCGAGTGATGCAATTAACTCAAGAACCACTCCAACTCAACTCAACTCAATCTTCCTCTCCCTCTCCTTTTCCAGGCCAAAATGATGGAGAACTCGCACGCTTGGATGGGCGCCACCGGCTCCACATTGGCAGGTTTGTATGGGCTTCATTTGGAATATCCACTTGCGGGTCAGAGCTTCAGCTTCTCGTTTCATCTCTTCCAGCAGACAGCTATCAGTATCAATTGCAGTCCATGTGGCAAAAGTGTTGGAACACGAATCAAAATCTTATGCATCATATGCGCTTCCGTGAGCGTGGACCGTTGAAATCGTGGCGACCGGAGACCATGGCCGAGGCCATATTCAGTGTGCTCAAGGAGGGACTCTCATTGTCGCAGGCCGCTCGGAAGTATGACATACCGTATCCCACCTTTGTGCTCTATGCGAATCGTGTGCATAATATGCTGGGACCATCGATCGATGGTGGACCCGATTTGAGACCCAAAGGACGTGGACGACCGCAACGCATATTGCTGGGCATCTGGCCGGATGAGCATATCAAGGGTGTGATCAAGACGGTGGTGTTTCGCGATGCGAAGGACATGACAATGAAGGACGATAGTTTGGGATCACATATGCCGCCCTATGGGCGTCATTCGGTAGGTAGCGTTCGCCTCTAATCCCCTAAGCTAAGCTACCTTTTGGCTGGCCTAAACTAAACTTGTGAACGGGTTAGCCCGTATTTCCCTTGCAGGACATGACGCTAGGCTATCCAGGCGCTAGTGGCGGCGGCATGCCGGGCAGCTCCTTAGCCTGTCCCAATGGCATGGGCAGTGCCGGCGTAGCTGGACCTGGCGGCGCAGCTGGACCTGGCGGGGTAGAGCAGCCCATGTCGCAGGAGACAGCGGCAGCTGTGGCCGCTGTGGCGCACAATATACGCCAGCAGATGCAAATGGCTGTTGCCGTGCAGCATCAGCACGGGGAGGCGGGGCCGCCTCCAGGACTGTTCAATTTACCGCCACATTTGGCTGCCGGTCCGGGGGGCAGGGGGAGCATATCGCCAGCGTTGAGCAGTGGCTCAGGTCCTAGGCATGCTCCCTCGCCATGCGGTCCCGCCGGCCTCATGCCGAATCTGCCGCCCAGCATGGCCGTTGCACTGCATCGTGGTGATCCAGCAGCGGCGGCATTGCTCAGCCAACAGCAGCAGCATCATCTGCAACAGTTGCAGCTGCAACAGCAGCAGCAGCAACAACAACAACAGCAGCAGCAGCATCATGTCATGCAGCAGCAGCAGCAGCAGGCTCATCATGTCCTGCCGCCGCACAAGTCCGGTTTCGGTGCCAGTTCCATGCCTACGGCTGCCAGTGCCGCCTCCTCCTCCTCCCAGCAGCAGCACCAGCAGCAGCAGGATAAGTCCAAGCCCAAGTGTAGTCCTTTAAGAAGCGAAACCCCACATTTGCACTCTCCTTTAGCGGATTTGGGTCTAGAGATGAGCAGCTATAAAAGAGATTACTCACCCTCGCGTCTCTTTGCCGAGGATCTGGCTGAGCTAGTGGGAGCCAGTGTGTCTTCCTCCTCCTCGGCCACAACCACGGTAACCACAGCTGCAGCTGCAGCAGCTGGCACTGGCACCGATATCAGTTCCAGCAGCAGCAGCGCTGGCATCAAAGTAGAACCCATTACCACCACTAGCGAGTAGATGTTGAAAGAGAGATAGAAAGTAATCCAAAATCAAAAAAAGAAAAGAAAAACAACCAAAAACTGTTCCCAGTTTCAGTTTTGCACTCAAATCGCTTATGTTTCTAGAACAGAAATGCTCAAACGTCGCATATGGCAGTTCAAGGTCTACTAAATTTTTGTTTGAAGATCATTGTACCCAATTCGAGATCAAAAACTTGGCAAACGGAATTGCTTTAGTGTGTTCTTGACAACCCCAAAGGTGTAAAACTTTGCCAAACTGTTTCCAAAAAGAATTATCTGCTGCAAAAATTCCTGTTAAACGTTAGTTTTCTAATCCCATGGGAAAATATTTAACGAATCTTTATTGGAAGCTCGTTTTTTACAAAAACAGATCCGAAAACGAACAACAAATCATCTATTCGTCTAACGTATCAAAAAAAAAAGTAGTTAAAGTAACAAAAAAACAAGAAAGCAAAGCAAATTTCGTCTGTGCCCAAGTTTTAATACACTTGAAAAAGCTCGCTTCAACTGTAAGCGATTTCCATCAAATTTCGCAAATCATTTTGAAAATATTTAATATTAATAATGACCGACTTTAAGAACGCTAACATTGAAAACAAAAAAGTTTTTTTCACCACAAACCCATTTTCCGACCGATTGAAAAGAAGACTCTCTGCAGAATTTCGGCTCGATAGCTTCAAAACTGAGGGACTACTTCGCGTAGAAATAGACAGACAGATGGACTGACGGACGGACAAAACTCAATCGACTCAGCTCGTCATCAAGAATATATATTCCTATTCACTTCTTGTAGGTCTATGGCGGAAGTTTTTGTTTCTTTGTTTTGCCGTCGGAATTTTAAAGGGGTGGGTTTCTGTTACACTGATCGCGTGGTTGTTTTTGTTGTCTCAGCATTGCTTTTTTGTTGCATACGAAATTTTTGTGTATGTGCGTCTTTTACTCTTGCGCTCACTCTCCCGCTCTCTCTCTCTCTCGCGCTCTTAGCAAAAGCGTTTTATTCAAAATTTGTCTGGGTGCCATACCTGTTATAGTTGTATCATGGTACAGCCCACAGAACAACACACAGACAGACGGCACAGCTCACAGAGCAAGGTAATCAGAACAATTCACAGAGCAACAGATACAGAACAACTCTCTGAGAAAAAGAGACTGAACAGCACAACTCAAGAACAACTCAGAGCAAGATAGGCTGAACAAGATAGATTGAACAAGATTGTTCAAGATTCGCTGGACAAAAATGAACATGGACATGTCCACTTGTTCAGTTTAAAGAACAACTCAATTTTGTTCACTCACTCATGAACAACCCAACACTACCGTGAGTGTAATTTTTGACCCGCCTCATGCCCAAATCTTTTCTCTGACAGTAATTCAATGATTAAGCATTACTACTTTCTTCACTTCACTAATGTTTTCTTCTGTTTTGGACGTACTCGGGCGTTTGACATTGACATTTGACATTTGTACCACCGATAAACATTGCTTTAGTCCAGTGGTATCCAAACTCACACAATGAAAGCGTTGCGCTTGTGTGCGAAGCAGCGAAACACGAAGGCAACGTGACGTTTTACTGCTTTACACTGAAAAAATAAAATGCGTGCGATACAAACATAAAACAAATTAAATCGATGCGCAGCATATTTATATTGTATCGTCGATATTGGCGTGCTGAAAAGAAGAAAACAAAGGTTAGGATTTTTAGCTCATTGAGAATTAATTTTTGCACAACTCACCCAAATCGATGTCTCCTTTGTATTCTTTAATCCGTAAGAGATCTGATAGTTGCTGATCGGTTAATTTGTTGCGTCTTTTACTTAATATTATTTTCAAAGTGGAAAACGCAACCTCACAATTGTATGTTGTACCAAACCAATTTCATTTTTAAGACAATAATATTTATTATCGAGTTCTCGCCAGAAATGCTCGCCAGTTTTTAAAGGAATTTCAATGTCATCTCATAATTCTTTTAGATCTCTTTGGATTTCTGCGTTATGTTCCTGGACTTCGCATATAAAAGGGTAGTCGTGCAGATCTATCAAATTTTTATACTCTGTACCGAAGGTACATAGAGTATATTAAGTTTGTGCAAAAGTATGTAACAGGGAGAAGGAATCGTTTCCGACCCTATAAAGTGTATATATTCTTGATCAGCATCAACAGCCGATTCGATATAGCCATGTCCGTCTGTCCGTCCGTATGAACGAAGAGATCTCAGAGATGGTAAGAGATAGAGGTTTGACATGTATGGGGCATATATTTTTTATACTTGCAGGCAGATCAAGTTTATTTTCAATTTTTGCCACGCCCCCTCCTGCCCCCGCAATTTGGAAAAAACGTCATATCTCCTACAGTTTTGAAGATAGATCGTTCGTACCTTCTAGAGATACCTTGTTAACAAAATTATTTATCGATTTGCTGAAATAATGATAAAGATTAGATGAACGATACTCAAGTTATGAGCAAAAAACGGTCAGTAAACACCAACCACCCGCCCCATCAACCACCACAGCATTCTATTGAACGGCAATCTTAGTGAGAGAGAGAGAAAGAGAGAGAGAGAGTGAAACTTTGAGATGAGCGAGTATAACTCGTGAGCAAATGCGAGCTGCGACGTTAAGGATACAGAGTATGTTATAGTCGGGCTTGACCGACTTTCTTTCTTGTTAATGTAGCTTATGTCTTGATATCTTTGGTTGCAATTATTTTCAATTGATCTCACGATGTTGGCATAATTTTGAAAGAAGTTGAAATTATTCAATTTTAAGCCAGAGAAAATGAGTGAAATTTTCTTTAGAGATTTAAGGCTATTGTTTTAGAGTTGGTCGTTTAGTAAATGCAGCTTTCTAGTAAAATGGTGTATTATTGTTACAAGAGTTATTATATTGGTGTTTTTGCCTTGAAGAGATAAGTTCAGGTCATTTAGCATTTCGGTTAGGTCGCATAAAAACGCCAAGTCCAGTTGAAATTCCTTATCTTCCAATGCAATGACAAACTCATCGATAGTCGGTGTTGGTGACGATTTAATACAAAATAATACAATTTTTTGTCTTAAATTAAAAAAACGCTCCAAACTCTTTCCGCGACTGAGCCATCGCACTTCTGTATGCATGAAAAGATCTCAGTAGTCTGCATGCAAATCTTCTAAAAAACTCTTAAATTTTCGGTGGGTCAGTGCATTGTGTCCGCCTCTTATTTTATTTATAATTTTAATTGCCGTGTCCAATAACGTTTTTCATTTTTATATCCTTTGCGAAAAGTGCTTGCTGGTGAATAATGCAATGGAATGTTGGACAAGACAGATCGTTTTTTCGCATTATTCCCACGAGACCATTATTATTTCCCTTTCATTACTTTTGCACCATCTGTGCACATAGCGCTCATTTTTTCTTTATTCACGTTTGAAAAGACACGGGATTCTAAAACGTCATATAAAACTTTTCCTGTTACATTGCCGTGCAAAGAAACAACATCAAAAACTTCTTCAAAGCAGTTCAGATTGGCATCAACTGTTTTAACACAAATTATTAACTGGCAAATGTTATTGATGTTGGTACTCTCGTCTAGCGATATCGAAAAAAATGTGCAATTTTCCAGGCGCTTTCTTGCTTCGGAATAAATAAAGCGGCCTATATCTTCGGTTTTGCATACAAGAGTATTACGTGATATGGGCACTGCTCTCCAAAGTACTGTAACACATCTGTCGTTAAATTCATAAAAAAATGTTCCATCTCTAAATGGGCGACATTGTCTGGCCAGACCTTAAGCAACTGTATAAGATGCTAAGTTTAGCGAAGTTTTATCAACTTAATTGTTGTCAGGTTGGATGAATTCTTCCTTGTCAGCTATAAACATTAAAAAATGTCTTGCCTGTATCTCTAAAATTTTTAAGTCTCTCTCCCTCCCCTTTATTTCATTATAATCCCCGTGGCAAAGTTGGTAGTAGTGGTAGTGGTAGTTGGTAACATCAAAGGTAAAGCGACATGCAACGTAATGCCACAATAAACATTGAGCGTTACCATCCAAATTCTCAATGAAAAATAATTAATTTTCCCAATTGAGATCAAACATTTTTTTCGGTGTAGTGTAAAAATCATGCGCTTTATGGTCTTTCCTCATTGAATGCAGCATAGCGAATGACTGCGCGTTTGACTTTTGAGCTTCAGCCAAACACATGAGTCGTGAGAGCAAATGCAGCCGAACACGCGCATCGTACGAGAACAAGCTGCCGAGCGTTCTATTTATAGAATACACATATTCTCTCTCTCTCCATATATGTGTCGGCTGCGACGCTGTTAGAATTTGGCTTGCCAACCACGCGTGGCTGCCTTTTCAAATTTTGGACATCGCTGCTTTATAAAAACAATTATGCACTGAAAAAATTTCACATCAAAACTGATCCTGGGAACAGTTTCAACTATTTTCTCTAGTTTCCTTCAGCCGCCTACTTAAATTCCACTCCAACATTTTTTTTTAACTAGTTTCTAATATATTCTCTTTACAACAATAAAACAAACAAAAAAAATCAAAATAAAAAAAATGCAAAAGTATTATTATGTTATAGCCCATAATTTAAACAAAATAAATAGCGATCTCTTTAATTTTAAGCAAAACTATAAAACATAAAACAAAAATAAAACAAAAGTCCCCGGAACATTCCACATTAAAAAAAAAAATCATCAACAACATCAAAATAATATTAAAAGTCGTAAACAAATTAACTTACAAAATTGTGTGCCCGTTTATGATTTAGTCTTTTATTTCGAAAACAAAAAGAAAACAAAATTTGAAACAAAAAAAATTGTACAAAAAAAAAAAAGAAAATTTTTGGATGTTTATTAAATGGAAACAAGTAAAAAATTTAATGTTTAGGTCTACACAAAAATGCCTTTCGGAATTAAATTCAGAGAACACAAAAAAAAAATCCCCAAAAACCAAAGGAAAACAAAAAACACTAAAAATTTAAAACAAAATTTTTTTAAGAATATTTATACAAAGAACAAAAAAAGAAACGATTTTAGAGAAAATTTTTGCAACAAAATTTTGTAAAACGAAAATTGTTGTAATTTGATACACAAAAGGCTGAGCTTAATGATTTAGTTAGTTTTTCCAAATTTGTTAATGCTTATTACGTTTTTACCCCCTCCATTCCCCCCTCATTTTCCTTGGTCCTCTCTTCTAAAGTGCCTTTTCTAGTCGCAAATTTTTGTCTTAAATCCTGACATTGTTTCATCCAACTTTTCTATCTCGCTCGGCTAACGATTTGCAGCAACTTTCGTTCGATTTATTGATCAAAAAGTCTGGCCATAATTATTGGTGTATAAATATTGCATAAAAAAATAAAAATCTAGATATATTTTTGTTGAAACATTTAGGCGTACTTTCGGCAAAACCATTTGACATTATTTTCACAAGCACACACACACACACACACATAATATAATACTTGAAATAACAGTTTACCAATTCTTTTAATCAGCAAACAATAGCCCACATTATATATAAATATGCAACATATACATACATATATATATATATATATGAATATATTATGTGTAACTCTCCCCCATCAATAGATTGACCCTTAAATAGAATTTGATGTTCCACACTTAAACAATTTCTGGTCTAGCATGTAAAATATATACTGAGTTAATATTGATATCGAAATGCAAAAAACAAAAAAATCAAAAAAAATAAATAAAAGGAAATCTTTGGAAATGTCCAAAAAACCCAACTCTACATTTTCTATCAAAACTTTAGTGCAAAACTTTATGTTCAAATTAACTTTAAATGTCGAAATGAATGTTCTAATTAATCCAAGAAATGATAAACAAAACACAACAACAACAACAACATAAAAAGTATTTTATAAAAACAATTGAAAAATAATCTAAAAAGAAAATAACATCAAATTTGTCTTTATTTCGGGAGGCAAATCGTGGGAAAATGGGGCACAAAAACAAATTCTAACTAAAAAAATTTAAACAACTAATTACACTGTGACACCTTTTTTATCAAATCTTCAATTTTAAATTTAGCAAATTGTGCGATTTTGTGGACCTTTCGATGTTTATCTGTTCACCCGTGTTTATAACCACGGTTGCCACACATTTGGTGTTTTTGCACCAAAAATTGTGTTTTTTGTTCTTGTTGGTGCACTGGCACTTTTTTATTGGAATTGGCTCTTTTGAGAAGAGCAAAGAAAAGAGTTGCAAAAATTATGCGAAGTAAAACCAGTTATAATTTTGGAAATAGCCGTGACAAGATAACTGTCCTTAGAAAAAGATATTGCGCGAGCTTGTTTGAGCAGTGAGATGCTCCCCGACTACTCAGATTTACCATGGAGAATGAGTATTAGAGATAAAATTTTGCTGGTACTAAACGAAAGTGCCCAAAAAGATACTGTACTGTTAGAGCGAGACGGACATACTCCCAAATGTATCCGGAAGGCGTAAGTATGAGCGAACACCTGACCCAATTTTATCCAGAGAGCGCAAGTGAGAGCGAACGGCTTTCTGACAGATGCGGTGTCGACTGAGCAATTTTTAATTCTAAATATTCTAGTCTAGTCTAACAGAGAAGATATATCGTATTTTAACTAATACCATATATCATATTTTCACTTCTTCGATACAATCGCGCTTTTAAAAGGTATGGACCAAAAACTATAAAACATACATGCAAAAATGTATATCTTCTTTTAAGAAAATCGTAGAATTATTTGGGATAATTTTTTTAGTCCTTAGAAATAGTGCTGTACCATATCATCAAAGAGAGCCAAACAATAGTATAGCTCCTTCACAAAACGAGCCAAAAAACGTTCAAAATGTGGATTCTAAGCATTTTAAAGACCAAATTACCTAAAATCTAGACGTGATGGACCATTTTTGAAAACAGATTCGTGTTCAGCAAACGAAAAGCATATCTATACATACATAAATGCATTTATGTTTTAACGACCTTTATGTTAATTAAAACCTTCAAATTTTTTTGCCGGCTCTAGGTCTCGCTATGTTGGTACATAACTTTAAAACAGGGACACACCACACCACAAAGGAGGTTAGTTGACCGAACAGCTGTTTCAATGGTATCTCTACCATATCATCAGCGGTCTTCACCTGGTACCACAATCAGAAAACAACTCCCTCCTCATTCCTGAGATGCCATAATCGCTTGGGAACTCCAATGCGATTCAACAGCAAAAACAGACACAACGAGCTAGAGCCGCGCTGTCTGTGGCCTCTGTACGTGTGTCTGATTCTAATCACCACCCACTCTTCAATATGCTGGACCTTGTTGTTTAGTGTAATTCTTAAAACCTTTGTTACATATTCATAGATATAATTTGGAACTTAGTTGCTTGGACTAACAACATATGGATATCAAGTGTATAGGGAAATACACAATTTTAAAGGTAAAAGAAACGTGAGTTTTACTTGGAGCTGGTTCGGCAAATTGGTCCCAACTCGAATTTGATTCAGTTTCAAAAATAATGCTTTGCAAGGATCTGTGTACGAGTACAGAGCCCCATTATGTGTGGTCTGTTGAATACTTTGAAATATAGAGAAGTAACAGATCTTAGAGTGCGATTTATGTATGTAAAGTATGTTGTAAACAATAAAAATATTGACTGTTTAGTTTTTATAATGTAAAGAAATCTGTGGCAATCAGGAATAAAAGCAGAAGTTTATTTTCCGTATTTTTTAGGAAGCAATTATTACCTTTAAGGGCCGATTTCACAGCTTCTACAAAGCACTAACTATCACATACACTAATAAGTAACAGAGTAAATTCTAAGTTTATCTGCCAAATAGCAGCTATATAGGAGATTAGAAATTGGCCCTTAATGAGTATGTGAAAAAAGTGTTTGGTCGTAAAGTGGAATTTTTTTTACAGATTTGAAGAGTTATTCTTTAAGTAATACTGGTATAAGTCTTTTTGATAAGATCAAGCTGTTGTTTGACTTATTCAGACTTTTGAAGAAATGAAATAGATGTATAATTTAACGATTTTGTGAAAGAGATATTATAATATGGCTCTCTTATATAACGACTCTTTTTTGAATTATTTTTTGGTGTAGTCTAATTTTGTCAAGTGGAAACCGTGTTTATAACATTCTAAACTCATACAAAAATTGAGAAATTTTCGCCGTTTTTCAGAACTTTCGATCTTTACCATACGTCTATTTAATAGTCTTCCTGATAATCAAAACTCAATAAAAAACACCTCATTTTTAGCTGTCTGTTTACACGCCTATTTCACCGTCTTCATGACAATCTTGAAAATTTCGAAACTTTTTGGACCGTTCGATCTACATACGTTGCAATTTCCCGGTCTTTTAGAGCACAGCACAGTGGGCGAAATGACCAATTTAGCGAAACGAAATTAATATTTTCCAAATGAGATAATCGCAATATGTTTATTTTTTCTTAAAGCTAGGAATAAAATTAATATAAAAAGTTTTAAAAAAGTTTTTAATAAAATTTTTTTTTAATTTTTTAAAATTAAAAACAAAAATTTTTTGTATTTTAATTTCAAAAAGATTGCCCAGATTTTTTAAAGTTGGAATAAAAGAAATAAAATAATAAACAAAATTTTTAATAACATTTTTTTTAAATTTTTAGGTTTAAGTTTTTTTTCGTTAGGTATACTCACATTATAAATATCGAGTCAGAAACGTTAAATGGAGTCAAGTAAGGTATGAATCGAAACGTTATTGAATTTCCAATAATCGCGCAAAACATTGTTTTTAAATCGGTAAAGTAGTTTGAATACAAACAGCAAAAAATATTTGAAAAAAATAAATTTTATATATAAACGCTCGAAATTTCTTTTTTTACAATCTAGAAAAAATATTAAAAAATAGAACAAATTAAGCAAATAAGGTATTAATAAAGAAAATCTATGGATAAATACCGAATTGATATTCGATGATCGCAATATGTAACATCCAAATGCGTCAAATGCATGTTTGAAATCTATAAAAAAATTATTTTTATTTAATCGAAAACAGGAAAAAAGTCGATTTTTGAAATTTTGATTTTAAAACCCTATAACGCCGCTATTTATTGACCGATCTCAGTTCTTAATAAACCCGTTTTCACTTACACTTTTAGATAATCCGTTGTCAAAAAATTTTTCGGAACCATGGGCCTATGAGAGATCAATTGTAGTGGCCCTTGATCTCTCAAAGGCCTTCGATATGGTCAGCCATATAATTCTCATTCAGGACCTTTTCCGCAGTTGTCTCCCGGACCACCTAACCAGACTACCTGTCCGGTGGACAAGCCCATGTGGACTTCCGGTGCGAACTATAAAAAACTCGTGTCATCAAGCAGGGAGTACCTCAAGGCGGCGTACTCTTCTATGTTGCAGGCATACCACCACCCCTTCCCGATGTTAAAATCGTCACCTTTGCGGACGACTGCTGCATCATGACTTCCGGCAGACATGTTGGAGCACTCTACCAAAAACTAAACGCCTACCCCAGCCTAGCTCGATTTTTTAATGACCTACGTTCCAACAGCAACCTGGACAAAGGAAGTCAAACAGGTCCTTGATATCCACATCAACGGACAAAGAATCCCAAACGTCAAAGACTCCCCTTTTACCTTTGTCCAACATTCTGAAGAAGTCACTAAAAAGGTAAGGAGCAGGAATAAAGTCTTGAAAGTCATAGCAGGGAGCACATGGGTGAAGGAAAGGAGACCTACAAGACGATCGTAAGATCGATGATTAATTACGCTGCTGCCATCTGGTCGCTATCAATTAGTGACACCCAATGGAGGAACCTCCAGCTTCCACAGAATGCCGCACTGCGAGTTGTCACAGTATGTCACATCTTGGCGCACCCTGATCACCTTTACCTGGAAACTGCTCACACAACAATATCTAATCGGATGCCACTATGAACCTCACCCTAATCATGCCTGCATCCTACCAAATATGTCAGTAAGATTTCCAAATATGTAAGTATGTGCAGTAAGATTCGAACTCAGGAATGAGCTCCATCGTAGCCGAAACATAACAGCATAATGTATTTCTGGGTGGCAGACCTTCTCCCATCAACTCGTCGGAAACGACACTCCCCACGAAACACAAGAACTTCACTATCTCAGCTACGATCAGGAAAATCCAAGCTCCAAAACAGCTTCCTGACTCTGGACCCACCCAGTCGAGGCTGCCTTATTCTCCGACCTGGACCCTGATTAGCTCTACATCTCTTTTATACCTTACCTTGTCTCTTAAGCTATTCATGTTTATGCTTTTTTCGTATGTGCAAGAATGTGTTTCTAAGCTCAATTTGAGGTTCGTGGTTGAAACTTCAGTATCAAGTTTAAACAACCATCAATTGGTCTCTCGTGGTACATTTTAGTGTTATCACATATCATGGCTAAGCAGCTGTGAGTGAACATTTTCGTCTGGAAATCAATTTCTAAAGTATTTATCAGTTTCTGGATCAATTGTTCTTTCTTTTTTATCAAATTTGAATCATTTCTGATTTATTGCTATTAACTTTGTTTTCTTTTGTTTTCAACTTAAATACTTTACATTTCCTTTTACTTAAATCACATTTTCAGAGCAGAACTTAGAACATAATAGGCATTGCGACCTCGGCAGGTGGCTGATTGATCTCCTGATGGCGCTGCAGCAGGCTGAGACACTGATGCAGACACTGAGTGCTGGCCGTAGAAATAGCCTTGAGCAGTAGCAGATCAGGATCCGTGGGCGAGAAGGAAGCACAGTCGATATTCTCAATGGCACGGGCCAACGAGGCATTGCTACAAAAGGAAGGTCAAATGTTATCAAATCGTTAAGAGAAACCACCAAAATCTCACCATTGTTCGGTGAGGAACAGAGCCTGCCGTGCCGAGACCATGGCATCGGAGGCGGCCAGCAGTTCACGTGCCGGCAAGGGTGACGAATTGCTAATGTCCATGGCCTTGGTATGACTTTCCACCACAGCCCTGAGGCCATCCACCCATTCCTGACGTGCGCGTGCATCATTGGCACGCAACTTGACCGTATCCCCCGAGGCGCAGGCTATGGAAAAGGTGCGTGAATCCTCATCGCTGGGATAGACCACAGCACCGGCTAGCTGGACCTGACCTCGCGGTGCACTGGCCAAAACATGCGGCGAGGGAGCAATATCATCGCCCACAGCAGCCGAATCACATAGATAATAGCTAAGGAAGCCAGTTTTGGCATCCACGGTGAACCAGCGATATTGCCAGCCTGTAAATATGTAAGAGAGAGGGTGAGATAAGGAATGACATTTGTGACGTCATAGAAGTTACAAACCCTTCATCACATTTGTGTACTTGCTCAACTGCCCACTTAGCTGATGACGCAGCGTTTGGTTAATCATGCGATTGATTTCCATACTGTACAGAGAAGCACCCAAAGTGCGCAGACATTCAAAATACTTTAAATTCTTTTTGTTTGTGTCCTGTGATTTGTTTAGTGACGGGGTGACGAGGGGGGTGTTGCAAAAAGTGTGACCAGGCTTAGCGAAAAACATGGGCCCACAGTGGCGCCACTGTATACGATAGCAAACTTATCGATATATCGATATAAATATTAAAATATAAGGGGCGCTCTTGCAACTTACAGTTATTTTTAAATTTATTCACAATTCACAATTATTTTCGGGAGAAAATGGTACCCTAAGCCCCGTTTGCTGATCATTTTCGACTCATTTTCGATTGCCTTTTTAATGAATAACATTTTGAGCAAATGCATGAGTCATTTTCGAGTCTCTGTTTTAAAATCAAAAGGGCTCGAAAAAGACTCATCAATGTGATTATTGTTAAAATGATCTGCCAAATGCTAGGTGGAGGATGCATCATTCATTTTTGAGTCTTCTTCAAATCGCACATTAAATTAATCTTTTGCGAATCATCAAAAGGGCTCGAAAAAGACTCTCCCTTTGCCATGAATCCCATTTTCTCTTTCTATGATCACTGAGCGGGCTGCCAACTCGCCTCAATTGATCACAGTTCAAGTTTGGCGGCTTTCGTTCTGCCTATCGATAAAAGCAGAATGCAATAAATACCTCAAATGTTCCGGCTGACGGTTAAAAACTAAGCCACACGACTACTAACAAGTTTCACCATGTGTTAAAATCATGATGAATAAGCATATAAGGAAATTCAAGCAGATATAGCAAAATTTTTCCTCCTCTTTGATTTGTCGGCAAAATATTTAGGTGAAATCTTAATGTATTTAGGTTACAGAAATTTACAGAAAATGCATTTTGCTGCTTATGACGAAATCACAACCTTTCCTTCAGTTCAATCCAATATTGAAACAAGCCAATTGATCGATTCAGGTTTAAAAAACCTGGAGAATCTGTTCCAGAGTGGCTTGCGGAGCACATTTTCAGTATTTTTGCAAGCTTAGTGCTTTGAAATGCATAATTCTTTTAAGTTTTTGTTCTAAAAACATAATAATTTTTCATTTTGATCTTTAGCTATTTTCTTAGCCAAATTTTTAAATTTTTAGCCATTTTTTGCCGCACCCCTGGCACCACTGCTCACACAGTCTGGCAACGCTTTAATCGATAACATTTCTAGTTTGCCCCTGCTACCTGTCAACTATCGATAACACGCTGCCCCCTCACTAATTTGTTTAAAACAAACAGTATTCGCAATAGGTCGCCTTGGCCATGGCTTAGTATTAGTTGTTAAATTCATAAAAAAAAATGTAAGAAAAAAAAAACAAATACAAGAAAACGCATTGAAAGGTAAACACGCCGCATTTCCCACCAAAATCAAAAGTGAAAAAAAAATCAATTTGTGATGGCAAGAAGAAGACGCAAAATCAGAAGACGCAGAACTTGACAGCGGCAGCGGGGCAGCAAGTTGAGGTTCAAGATTCGGATTCGGTGTAGCTGCTTAATTAAGTGAATAAAATGTATGGCAAATAAGTCAAAAATGTGAAAAAGAAGTGATAAAAGCAGCAGCCACAACAATAAAAATAACCAGAAATATGAATTTGTTTGGCTAACTCCCCCTAGCTGCAAATGCGTGCGCGTGTGTGTGTTTGTGTGTGTGTGTGTATGTGCGAGTTTGTTTTGTGTTTAAAAATAAAGAATAAGAGCAAATGTATGTATAATGCCAAAGTTGTTGTTTTTTTTTTATGTTTTTATGCGGCCGTGTCGCGTGACGCCGACAAATGATTTATGACATTTAACATACAACTCTCCGTCGCCCCCTCGTCTTGTGTGGGTGCTCCTTTTGGCTCTGCGCGCGTGTGTGTGTGTGTGTGTTTGAAAGAAATTAAAAACTCTCCCTCCCCCTCTCTAGCTCTCGCTCACTCTATCTCTTCACTTTGGCTAATTTGTTTTCTCCCTCCCCCCTCCCCCCTCCCCTCTCCCCTCTTCAGAGTGACCATGAAAATGCCAGCGAGAAATTCGCTACAAAAATCAATGAAAACCTCTAAAGCAAGCAAAAGTCCAACAACAACAACAACAAATGTACATTAAGTGAAATTTTTGTGGCAAAAAAAAAAACAACAAAACAATCGTTATGCTGCACTGGCTCCAGCACCGCCTCATCTTTAGTTAAGTGAACCGTTAACCCAATCATCAGCCCATCCATCCAATCCAATCCAATCCAATCCACCCAACACACCATGGATGGACAACGGGCTCGCGATTTGCTTACACTGCTGCAAGAACGGGTCGTCTTCCTTACCGGCGGACGGGATAGACGTGGCGGTCCCTTGCTCTGTTTTCCGGCCACACCACGCAGAGATCGACTAAAGCCAGAGGATTTGAGACGTTTGTTGAGCTATTTGATAAGCATACCCAGGTGAGTGGGTCTTTTAAATGGAGAGATCGAAAGAGGGTGGGTCAAGCTAGTTGGAACACGTGCTCTAGCAGAGGCTGGGGGTTATGAGCAGTGCCAGCCAAATGGAGAGGACAAAAAGTGTGCTTGTGTTGGTGAGCAAGAGAGCTCTCTTCAGACTACAGCCGTTTTACTTGCAATTTAATGTTCACCGATTCACACAATCATGAGTTTGGCTCACGTTTGCTTAAAAACACGACTGGCTTCGGCTCCTGGTAGCTATGGCTGGCCGGGTCTGGCTATGACAGAATTAGATAAGAATTTAAAGCTTTTCCATGGTCCACTTTGATAAATCTGTAGCCAACAGGTGGAAAAATGTCTCAAAAACCTTGCAGGATCCATAGTTAGGTCGATTGGGGGTCGATAAGCAAGTTCGCCTGAGCATACTGAGGTTGACTCTCGTCCAGGTGGTTGTTTTGCCTCTAGTTGAGGACTTTGTAGTTCCTGTTCCTCTAATTTAGAACGTTGAGGTGCCTCTAGTTAAGGAGTTAAGTGCCTGTAGTTGAGGTCTTTGGTTTGCCTCGATGAGGACTTTAATTGAAATCGGTATGAGTTGTTTGACTGAAGCCGAATCATCTAGAAAGAAATGCAGAGAGACTGAAATCTGTAGACGATACTCCCCCTCACGGCGGGTGAATGTATGTTCACGTCCACGTGATGTTGCCATTATGGGGATTGAGCATCCGGCCATAAACTGCCCAGAGCGAGCCCATATCTCTCGAACTCAATGTTCGAATTGGACTCATGTACGAGTTGGATTCAAGGCCTGGGCTGTTTGCGTGGGCAGCAGGTGTGGAGTGGTCCGGAACACTTTCTGATGTGGTTGAAGCTGTTGCCAACCAGAAAGATGGCGAAAGATGCATGATTTTGAAATCCATATTTGTTCTAGATAATACTAATATCCAAACAAAAAGATGTTAAGGATATTCATTAAATGTTAAATTGATCACAGATTTTCATCCAATGGAGCTAAAAATAGTCTAAAGACTATGAAAAATGGATTTTATCCAACTCCATGTTACCAAACCTTTCATATCCTAAATAACTTCTGTGATATGACTCTGAACCACTTTTGAAACGATTAAAAACAGGTTCCATACCGACCCATAGTACCAAACTACAGTCTACATTTGAAGTTCATAGGTTAAATAACTTCTGAGATATGGCTCTGAACCAATTTTTCACCGGTTCGATTTCGGTCCCGACTCAGTAAAATATTCAACTCCATATTACCAAACTTCAGACCAGTTTTCAAGTTCATAGCTTAAATAACAGCTAAGGTATGGCTTTGAAACACTTTAATCGGTTCGATACCTTTTCGATTGTGCTCCTGATCCAGTAAAATGTCCAACTGTTTTGTATGCTCTGGAATGCTCTGTGCAAAAGTATATATATATATATTCTTGATCAGCATCTTAAACAGCCGAGTTGATATAGCCATGTTCGTCTGTCTGTCCGTCTGTATGAACGCACAGATCTCAGAAATGGTAAGAGATAGAGGTTTGACATGTATGGGACAAATACTTCTTATACTTGCAGGCAGATCAAGTTTATTTTCAATTTATACCGCCGCGGCAATTTATAAAAAAATGTTATCCCCCACAGTTTTGTAAATAGATGTTTTGTACCTTTTAGAGATATTTAGGAATCAGGATTACTTATCGATTTGCCGAAGAATTGATAGAAATCGGATGGACTATACTTAAGTTATGAGCAAAAGAAAAGTTCGGTGCCCTGGCGCTGGCGTCATCTATTGGTCAGTTTAGAAAATCCCTCAACCAGCTATTGGTCATGTCATGACCAACGCTGACCAGCGCTGCTACTGCAGGTACAGAGTATATTACAGTCAGGCTTATATATTCATCCGATTTTGTGCCAAACTCTCAAAAATTGTGTGGTAACCAGGGAATCAAACCGGAACCAGAACCGGAAAAGTATACTGAAAAGAACCGATAAAAATTCGGAACCAGAACCGGCACTGGAACCCATATTTTTAATTTTTTATTTACCGGTATTCGAGAACCGTTATTCTTGGTACCGAAAAGACCGAAAAGAACCGAAACATTGTACCGGAACAGTTTCGGTTCTGAGCGTAACAACTAGACTGCACAGCGAGAACTATCGGACCCACATTATAATACCACAAAATTACCTGGGTAACTATTTTGCTGGATATTGTCTGTTCAAGTCCAACTAAGTATGGAAATTAGCTCGGATTCTTTATCTGAAAGTGGAAACGAAGTCGAGTCATATTTCTCGCACTTGCAGCCACATAACCATACCTCAAAATAATCGATTTTGTATTCTCTATGGAAAATACATCTTTTTGTTTATATTCAATCCAATTTGAAAATATAACGTCTGAACAGTAAGCCGAAGGATCTGTAACGATATCGCCTGTAGAACAACTCAAATATGTCGCTCTTGTTGGATCATGAAAATGAACCTGTAAAATGAAATAACATATTTCCAGAGAATAATTGTACACCATATAGAACACAATATAGCGAATTTTTCTGCATCATTAACTCAAAAGTCGTGACAGTCTTAAAGTAACTGAACGATATGTATTTATATGAAAAGAGTTGGGATAATACAAATAGTTCAGTATCTTCACAAATCAGTTTAATGGCATTAAACAAGGTTTTCTGAGCTTAAATCGATAACAAAGATAAAAGTCGACAAAGTTTTCCGAATTGTGGGAGCTAACAAAAGATCCTCCTGCTGTTCCAACTACCAAAGTGAGCATAAGCTCGCTATAATTTTAATCATGTAATAAATACAAACTTGAAAATATTTTATGAAAACAAGCTACGAATGCAATTGAAAATTGATATAAATCGAATGCATCCGTATTTGTGTGTGTCTATATTGTTTATCCTTAAATTTTAACGGTTCATACCGGTATACCGAAATAAAAATCAAGGTACCAATACGTTAGAACCAAAACAGAACCTTACAGTACGTACCAAACCGGAACCGAAAAACAATTCGGTTTGATTCCGTGGTGGAAACTGATAATATTCACAATTGAAAAGTATGAAGACGCTACCATTGAAAACAAAAAAGTTTTTCTCACTAGAACTACTTTTTAGACCGATCGTTTCAATGGCAGCTATATGCTATAGTCAATTCTGTGGTAGCTTATAGTATTGATTAATAATCGAGTTGCTAATATGTCGGAACCGCCCGGATCGGATGACTACTTCTTGTAGCTGCCATAGAGACGATCGTTCGAAAAATGGTTTTTTGTGAGAAATTTTTTTGTTTTTAATGTTAGCGTTCTTAAACTGTTAAAAATGAAATTATGATATAAAATAGTATTTTTAAGTACTTGTCATATTTTGGTCTCGGTGGACTTTTCTGTGGAAAAATGCATATGTAACTATAATTCCGTAAAATGAAATCTTTTGAGTGTATCAATTTGAATAAGAATGTCAAAATCCCCAAAAATTAAGGTATTGCACCGGTGCGCATTTAAAATCTTACGCAAAACCGAGAGCAAGGCCTCAAATCTCTTAATTGTTGCATTGCAGAATGTCCCTCATATCTAATGTCTCAGTAAAGCGTAGGAAACCCTGATTTTAGCCTTGTGGGAGATCGTCCAGTTTGGGAGTTAAAAAACTAAGAGGTCCGATAAGAGGGACTCAGAAAATCCGAATCGAATCGATTTTGTGGGTTTCGATTCAGGACCAGTTTGCAGCCGATCGTTAAGCCAAAGGTTCGGTTCGCGATTATCGAACCATGATCACTTAGCTTCTAAGCTCGTTGAATCATTTAAGTACGTCGGGTCGGGTCTTGTATTGTCATTTTAAGACCTGACTTTTTCATTATATCCTTTTTTAAAGACGTAATATCCTGAATTTGTTATAATTAACATATTATATAATTATAATCAGCCCTGTTTGGGAGGTAATAAATTTAGAAGGTTCGGCACAAATCGGTTCGGTACCAAACAAAACCCGAAGAACTTGATTTCTCAGTACCTTATATGTGAGGTTTATTGTGATTTTCCAAGTGCATTTTCACCAAGTTAAAACCATCTTTGTAAAATAAGAGCAAGGTCTGGTAACGGTTAAAGTTTGGGAAAAGACCCAAATGAACCCAGTTAGGTATTGTTTAATTTCGGACCTATATAACATTGAATTGAAATTGTGTCGCAGCCACCCTCCCATAATATATAAACTTCCATTAATTTGTTTCATATTTTAAACTTTAAACCAGATATTTGTGCCTGTAGAAAACATCTTTATTCTTAAAGAATCTGGCAAAGCTTTTATAAACCTAAATTGAGATTTAAGTTTACCTTTATCTTCGAACTGGGTTGAGGATTGATGAAGTTATTTGCGGGGTTTACAAGCTACAAATAAAGAGACTACTTCTGATTCTTCTTGTAATGTTTGCAATGGATTTCAAGTAATTTCTCTCCCCAAAACAAATTAAAACGGAAAACTGTTTATTGATCCCATGGTTTCAGTTTATAATTCCGATTCGAACGGAATTTTCCGGGAACTCTCGGGCTACTCTCAAATGACATAATAAATTGCCTACTTTAATTACTTTTCCCACAGTTTTTTTTTGTTTTTTTTTTTAAGAGCATTTCAAATTCGTTGCATTCACTCCACCTTTCATTTCTTTCTCTTTTATTTTATTTTTGTGGAAGTTTTTTGACTCTTGGCCGCAGCACTAAAAAAATCTTTCGCATTCTTTGGCTGTTCGAGCTTCAATCTCTTGATGATGATGCTGCTGCCTCAAAGAAAATAAGAAGCCGGGGCCGGTTTCTGTTCCATTCTCTGGTCTGTTATGGCTTTCTTTGTTGTACAGATTTATGCAACTTTTTGTGTGTCTCTCTTCTAGTTTTATTTTTTTTAATGTTTTACTTTTATGACTTTTTGCCAATTGTGGCTGAACACCTTCCCCTGCCTCCCTCCCTTCATCGTGCTGCACCGCGTTCAATGTCAGGCCACAAACAATGTGCGTCGTCGTAGTCGTCTGTTGTTGATGATGATTCATAAAATATGGGACTGCAGTTGGACAACGACGACTCCGACGAGACTGTAACAGGAAAATCAAGTGGAATGCAATGCAGCTGCAGCAGCTGCTAGCCAAGTTGCAAGAGTGTGCGCGGGTGGTGGTGTTTGGATATTGAGGGTGAGGTGACGACGACAAACGCCAGCAAATGCTGCCAAAATTGCAAACGAAGCGAAGCGCCGAACGCGCAAACGTCAGCTGACACAATGAGTGGCCATTGTTTGTGCTGGAACTGTGTCTGAGACGGTGACGGAGACGGCGACGGAGACGGAGACTGGGAGTGCAAAAAAAGAACTTGCAAAGAAAAAGTTCCCTCTGCCTGCATCGATTTGCGTGCGTGTGTGTCATGTGTGTGTGTGCAGTGCACATTTTTTCATTTTAAAATTTACTTATTAAAAGAATTATGATTAATTTGACAAGAATTCAATTGAAAAATGTTTGCTTAATCAAACACATAATCAATATGATACTTTGTAGAGTTCAATTTTGAACTAGATTTACCAGATGTAAACGATGAACCTTTAAACCAACAAAGATTGAATAATGAACTTATTGAACCACTAAACTAAGATCCGCTGAATTATGTCTGAACTATTGTATACAGTCTACGAAAAACTAGTTGCAAACCAGTTTTATTTCTTTTAAAGATGGTTCCAGGTTTAGCTTTTACCTTGAAATTTAATATGTAGGTTATTAAAGAAAATATATATATGGTTTAAAACTGTTTACGAACCAGCTTGCACCAGCTCAAAAGTGCTGCCAAACCATATATCCAGGCATTACTTAAGACTTTACCCTGAAATGAAGAAAATTATGTATTTTCCGGTTCCCCAAGACTTTATGTTGAAATTTTATATATTTTCCTTGTCAAAACTTTTGCCAAATCGGTGTGAATCGGTTTAAAGTAGTGCCAAGCCATATCTATACATATAAATCTCTACGCCCGACTGACTGACTGACTGATTATCAACCCACAGCCAAGACCGTTTATCCTACAGATCTAAGATTTGACATAGAACTTCGTTTAGTTATGTAAGCGCGCAATATGAAAGAAAATTTTTGAAAATTTTGACCCCAAAGTGGGTAAAAATGACAAAAATATATTTGTCTGGGGAAACTTATGCCACATACTAAACACAACGAATGCTTCAATAAGGTGTTCAACGATTTTCCAAAAAATTTTAACATTATATAACGATACCGAATAACTTTCTTTGTAGATCTCAAATTATTCCGACCTATTCGCAAGTTCTATCAATCGGAATTGGTAAAAGATCTGAATTTCAAGAAATCTGGTTAAAACATTTTGGCAAAAAAAAAAGCGTCGAAAATTAACAGAAATTTGAAGTTAAAAGCCGAATATTACAAACGGTCTTCGGGAATGGAACATTTGGTGCATTTATCAATTTCGATTCCGCATAAACTTAAAAACGGCAATCAAATTCATTGTGCATTTGATATGAAACGCTATTCCTGGAGCAACATTCTAGAGTTTAAGGACCAATTTTTACTTCTGTAGCAACAAAGAACGTCACAGATGGAAGCTCTTTGAGTGTGTTTGTAAAACAACATTGTCCAGTTGGCCCTGTAGATCACCTGACCATCACTTCTGTAGGGAAAACCAATATTTAAGCATAGATGTTTGAGCTATCTTTTAAAGATCAGCCATGATCCCATTTTCACTTAGGCAAAACTTTTTCGATTTCAAACCTGTTTTTGAACCAAATTTTGACTTTACATAGCAAAATTTATGCGAAAGTGAAAATCGGAACATGGTTGTATCTTCCACTTTACCATTTTTAGCTATATTTAACTGTCGATTTAGCTACTATTATGTTTCACCAGTTGGCAACACTGCACACAACATCACAGAGGTTGTTTGTTGTTGTAACCAAGGCTGCAAACCGGTCCGGAACCGAACCCCTGAGAACCGGTTCGGTTCGGGTTTTTTGGGGTTCGCGAACCGGACCTTTTACCAGGCTCTCTATATTTTTGACTCCGCGAACTTGAACCCGAACCGAACCACTTTTTTTGGAAAAATTGGTTCAGTTCACAAAATTATATGGTGTTTTCAAAGACACGTACAGGGAAATATTGGAAATCTTTAGAGATCGTTTAGATTGCGCTTTGAACTAAGCTTGGATGACTTTTTATCATAGCTCGTAAATAACTCTCAACCCTTTTTTCAGTTCGCTCTGCTCACGTCACTGACCGAAAAACCAAATATAAAAGGGGCCCGGACTTCCCGCAACCGAATGTGTTCTGTTATCGCGGCACAGCACTGATCGGTCTGACAGCAACCGAATAACAGGCACAACTCAATTCGTCTTATATTGCGAGCTTCTCGAAGACCAAACAGTCAAAATGTTATTTGAAAAGGTTGCAGACTCAAGAGTTTAACATAAGCAGAGAGACAGTCTATACGAGAGAGAATGAGAGAGCGCATTCATTCGCATTCATTCATATTGTTAGCCGAGCATTACACACCGATGCATACATACGAAGAAGACCATTTGAATGCGTAACATTTGCAGAACGGTCCCAAAAAGAACCAAGAGGAAAAAAATCAAAAAAATGTGTTTTTCTCCTCTCACAACCAAATAGAAGCAGAGAGCGTAATTAAAGGTTGTTTCGGTACCTCTTTTCAATGTGGTCGCACGAAAGCTGGCAAAGGCAAACGGGGGACCAATTTTTGCGACCTCTGCTTTTTATGTAAAAAGGTTACTAGATCATTTGAAAAGATACCGTTTGAATGAATACTTCATTCGTGAAAACTTGAGCCACTTGATCTAGTTACCGAGCAGACTTGTTTTAACTTCACATATACAACAGTAAACAGTTTTAATTCGATTTGCGACGATGTACTCGTATATACTTACATACATATTTGCGGACATATTTCCGAACTGCACTGTATAACGTCGTGTTTCTTTTTAATTTATTCCCCCATTTTGTATGCTTGTAAAAATGTACATTCATTTAATCCGGGTATTAACTTAAGCTCGATTAATGTATACATAAATCTAATGTCAAACTACATACACAGGAATAGAGGAAAGCTAAATTCGGTTCTGGAAAAACTTATGTACCTTCGCACTTCACATATTTTACACATACCCTCTCCAATGATATAGCAAATACCATTAAAGTTGATTTGCGCCATAATTGGAATTAACAGTCAGATTCATAAAGATGACGAGAATCGCTGGCTATGAAAGAGGTCCACGTCCAGCACACAAGTCTTAATTTGACTGCTATCATTCAAGAAGTTCTCCAATCCTACGACATTTCCCTAGGACAGAGTTATACCATCTCCGTCGATAATGGTGCAAATATGGTTCGAACAGGAGAACTTTTAAATGACAACTTTGGAGAATGTTATGTTGATGAAGGCTGCTCATGTGAATCACAAGCACTCAATAGATTCCCTGGTGGACTCTATTATAACAGTTCGTTGAGCTGCAAACACTCTCAATTTAGTAGTGAAACGATTTTTTTAAGGAAGTTCAGTTTGACAGAGAGTTCGCACACTTTGCACACTCTATTGCATATAGGAAAGTTGATAAAACCAGTGCTAGACTGTATGATTCGATGGAACTCAACCTACAAAATGTGCCAACGATTACTAACTTTTAAAGATTTTTGCATTCAGAGTTCTTTAAAAGAGCTCCACCTAAAAACATCTGAATGGAACGTAGTTCAAAATATATGTAATTTGCTTCAGCCAATTTATAAAACTTCTTTAAAGCTGCAGGATTCACAATTACTACCAAGTGATTTCTATTACGCTTGGTTTTCATGTCGAGCAATTGTTCTAAAATCTTCAGCAAAACATTGTTTATTATTATCTAAGTGCCTCGATAAACGTTCTTCTATTATGAGCTCAGTACCAATATTGGCTGCAGTGTTTCTAGACTCGAGATTTCAAACTTTGTTAACTTCTGACCAAAAAAAAGTTTGCAAAACAGCACATTGCAGACATGCTGAAGCTGAGTTTTCAAAATTCAACTTCTGATTGCGAAGAGAATTTTATGAAAGCAATAGAAAGCAATAAATAAATATCAAATATAAAATCTGTAAATGATGGTTTAGATTCCTTCGACAATTGTCATAGAGTACATACATCGACAAATGTTTTAAAATTTTTGTAAAGTCAAAGAATCGACGACTTACAATATATTGCCTTAACTATACCTGCAGTTCCAGCAACTCAGGTATCAGTTGAACGAGCCTTTTCAACACTTAAGTTTGTTCTTTCTGATCTAAGAGCTAGGATAGATGAAAAGCTACTAGAAGATATAATGCTTATTAACTTAAACTCAGCTAATGAAGTTGATAATTTAAATTACATTATTAAAATAAAGAATATTATAAATTGAATTGGGTTCGGGGGTTCCAGGAACCGGTCCGCGAACCGAACCTTAGACTTAACACCGGGTTCGAACCCCCGATCCGAACCCACTGCAAAATTTTAGAGGTCTGCAGCCTTGGTTGTAACGGCAGGGTCGACTTTTTGTACAAAGTATGAAAAGTAAGGTTGAAAAGAGAATAGTTTAGAAAGAAAAGTAGATGTTGAGATAGCTATTCAACTGTCTACTCTTTCCAGATCTCAGTTGAGTCAGCGTTGATCTTGTCGTCCTGCGCAGTGTTTTCTCGCTAAGATCAGTAGATGGCGATCTGCGCCCGAGCACTATTGTAAAGGCGATTGCTATCAACCGTGCACGTATGTGCATGTGTGAGAATAGTTTAGAAAGAAAAGTAGATGTTGCGATAGCTATTCAACTGTCTACTCTTCTCAGATCGCAGTTGATCCAGCTTGTCTTCCAGAACAGTGTGTTCTCGCTAGGATCAGTAGGTGGCGGTCGCCCGCCGAGCACTACGTTGTGTTGTAGTGCTGCTACTGTGCTATCAACCATGCACGTATGTGAACCGTTGCATTCGTCCTCATTTGGTGGGTGATTACAGAGGAAACGATCAATGTCTGCCTTGACTGTCCTCAGATCAAAGCGGACAGGTCGTTCACGTCTGCTCATACATAGGTCCTTTGGTGCTGTTGTGATTGGGATGTTGTGTGTTTTGATAATGAATCAAGAACTGTTGGGTGAGGTGGGTGTTGTGTTGTTTGGAGGTTGGTTGAGCTGTACAGCTGTTTCATGAACATCCCTGTGCAATCTTCATCGGTCTTTGCCTGACTACTGCCAGCCAGCAGCTGCCTCCTCATGCCAGCTTGGGAATTTCCAAGCGACTTAACAGCAAAAACTTGGACATTACTCAAGATTTTTTTCTTGAAATTTGACTTGTAATTTGCTAAATTGAACCGGTTCCCGAACTAATATCTCAAAAATTAGTCAAATCTATCAAATTTGTGTAGGCTGGTAATATGAAATCAAAACTGATTCCAACAGTGGAAAGTGAAAGACCTAAGCTAGTTCAAAACTGTTTCAAAACAGACTATAAACTCAATTTTGAAGAAAGAGTAAGAAGATATAAAAGCTTAACGTTTCTTCTATGCTTCTCAAGTCCATTTTGTATCAAACTCTTTAGAAATTCATCTATACTCCAACTTTGGACAGAGTATTTTAAGAGTCAGAGTCAGTCCAAATTGCTGCCAATGGCAACAAACTCCAAATGATGATAATGTCTGAGTTGTGGCTGTTGTTGTTGTTGGCGTTGATGATGGTGACCCAAGATTGTGACAGCAGCAGAAGCAATCATAAAATGAACTAAAACACACGTTCATGTTCATTCCTTTTACACATAGATAGTATTTTTATTTTTGAAAATATTTTTCCAAAAAGAAATTACGCTAATGAGCTGAGCTAACCGTGAATCACAGTTCCCACGCCATTTGCGGTCTACCCGGTTTCCTTATCAGTCAAGCAGCAAGCATGAAAGAAAAACCACAACAAGAAATATAGTCACTATCTCAGTGGCCCACATACACACAGAGGTTACCCCCAGCCTAGACACCACCTAAACTTTGACTGATAAGAAATCGACGACGACGTCGACGACGTCGACGACAACAACCCAAAATGACGCTTCCTTATCTCATCGAAGACATCCCACAGAAAATGTTCGCTCCATCTGGAAGCTTGCCCAGTGTGCGCTTTATCTTGTTGTTTGGCTGTTTTTTTTTTGCGGTGTTTATTTTTGTTTATTCTTTCTTTCTTCCCGGTCTTTGTCTTGCCTTTTGACTTCGCCAAATTGGCAAAAGGCCCGAATGCAAATTCTGTGAATTTTTTGTGGGAGGAGCAGCACAAGCAAAGTTCTCAGCATTTTAGACACGTACATATACTTCAGTTGAATGGGACTTCCTTTCAGGTTTCCCTTCTTGTTTAATTTCCAACAGATTTATGGGTTAAATAAACGATTTTTGATTAGTGGTGCGGCTTTTGTGTTTTGTTTTGTTTTGATTTCGTTTCGTTCTCGAAATGCGGGCGACATTTTTTTTCCGCCTGAAAAAAGATTACACTGAATTTTATGGTCGTACATTTTCGATTTTTAATAGTTCTTTTCAACGTTGGCATAAACAAGAAATGTTGTATAAAATTCTTCCCCCCACTCACCATATGGCCAGAGCTTGAGTCTTTTTTTTTTATTAGTCATCAAAAGAGTTGTGCGTGCGTGTGTGTGTGTGCTTGAAATACACAAATTTACAGATATGTCGCACGATAAGAAGTTAAGGGAACATTTAAGGAGTGAAAAAGAGCTTGAAAAGTGTACAAAGTATTGAGGAAAGGGGATAAAGAGACACATACTTAAACGAGGTTTAACGAGAAGTTTAGAGAGAAATGCCTAAATTGTGTGCAACTTATTATTTAACCACAAATACTAGCACCAAAGCAGGGATGCAATCGACTTGAAAAAAGGGAATAGCTCGGTTTAGTGGGTAACATGTTTCTCGCACTCTTAATTTAGTATATATTTTGTATGAAAGAGAATAAGTATCCTTTTCTGAAGGTAAGCAAAGTGCGTTTTAAAATCTCGCCAGCAAACTGAATCTAACCAAACCACTTTGCTGTGTATTTTTTGTTCCAGTTCAGCATTTTCGCAGTGACATGGGTGAGATTTATCAACTCAAATTAACCGGTGCTTAAAAACTGTACTAAGTTTCATTTCATCTGCTTTTGAGAAATACAGAAGCCGCAGCACAAAACGATTATTGATAAAAAGCGAACAGCAGCAGCAGTCGTCGCTTCATCATTTCTCATTCTCATCAGTGGTCTAACTCAAAGCAGCAGCAAGTGTTCGCTTCGCAAATGCAGAAGCAGAAGCAAGAGATTGATCAGTTAAAAAAGTCGAGTAAAAATTTTTGGGACTTTTGCTACTTTCTTTCTTTTTTTCTTTATTGGCTAATCATCCTAGCGCTACAAGTACATTATACTTATAATTTAAAGCGCTAGTCACAAAAGTTATTAAATTTAGAAATGAAACATTTATGATCCTACTTAAGTATTATCTTAAATCTAAACATTCAATACATATCTGAGTTTTACATATATTTAACATTGATAACTTCGACTAAAGTAATTTAAATTCTGGAATTAAAGAATCGATTACAGTTTGGTTCGGTTCGGTTCAGATCCGGTTTGCATTCCTACACCAAAGATTGTCTGTAAAGCTTTTAAGCTTATAGTTTTTCTGCTCATTCTTTGGGTGTTTGAATTAAAGATTCAAAGAGCCAAAATATTAAAACAAAGTAACAATCCGGTCTGAAACCAAACCCTTACAAACTGTTCGGTCCACTTAAACTTTAAAATCCTAATAAACTAAATCCTAAGGGCCAGAATTGATTTGGCTATGAGATTCCCAGCCACTATGGCAGTACAAAAAGGAAATATTGAATACCATAGTAAAATTACTAGAATAAGTTCCAATCTTTCTTCCTAAAGATATCTAGACTCTAGAGCAGCGTTGGTCAACGAGAGCGAGGCCAAAAAGTGAGGGTGTGCGAAATAAGGCGCCGTGAAGCAGCTTCGATCTGATTGCACCTAAGGATTGCCAGCGACTGAAGGCCAGTTTACTCTCTTTGCCTCAACTTCGGCCTCTGTGGGGTACCGGTGACCATCGCTGCTCTAGACTAGAGATTGGAAAGGGAAAAGCACACAGACTTTATTATAGTACTAAGGTCATTTGCAGGTTATGTACGATACTAGAAATACTAGATCATCACATCTTATCTTACTTATCTGGAAGAGACAGCAGCTTCTATATATATTTGATCTATAAGTGACTAGTGGTCACTGACCACTGTTTTTATACCCTTGCAAAGGGTATTATAATTTTGCCCAGATGATTGCAACGCATAGAAATATTCATTTCCGACCCCATATATATGGGCGTTTCTCAAATGTCGAATGCGACATTCGTACGCATTCAAAGTGAAGAAAAGTATATGCCAAAACATTATTTTATTTTGACAAGAGACGAAATTTATAGCTCTTGATTAGCACTATAATTGGTGCTAAAGTTGATTTTGGGCAGTTGTTCGTTTTCAAGATAATTACAAAAAACCAATGCATTCGCATGCGACAAAAACAGAAGTCACTTTCAAGGCGAACAGTTCAAACACTGATTTCAGCGGATCCTGAAGGAATATTTTAATGCGACTAATTCTAAAATATTAAGTAGTTTATTTTTTATTCAATTTTAATCACTTTCGCACGCGACATATCGCATGCGACATTTTGTTCCATCGTACTTTTTATGTGGTTTCCATTATAATGCGAAGAAAAACTTTAAGTTTATTGTAATCACATAGTTTCTCATGGTTTCTTGTGCATTCTTTTTTGACCATTTGTACCCTCAGAAAGATTTTAGATAGCAAAAGTATAAGAAATCTAAAGGCACTTTTATCAAAAAAAAAATGCAAAATTAATGTTCAAATTAGAAAAATTGCGCTAGCGCGGCCGTAAATCCGAATATTTCGAAATAGGCTATGTATAAATGTAAGATTGGCTTTCATTAATTTAATTTGACTGTTTCCCCATGAAAATGAGATAAAACATAGTGTTTTTAACCACTTTTAAATTTTTGGCTGCGGTTGACATTTCTGTGGAAATGCCCATATATTCTTGGTCAGGGCGACGAGCTGTGTCGATTGAGCTTTGTCCCTCCGTCTGTCTGTCTGTTTCTACGCAAACTTGTCTCTCAGTTTTAAAGCTATCAAGCTGAAATTTTGCACAGAGTCTCCTTTTTACTGCACGCTGCTAATGTGTCGGAATCGACCGGATCGGATGTCTAAGTCTTATAGCTGCCATAGGAACCATCGGTCAAAAAATGGGTGTGAGAAAAACATTTTGATTTTCAATGTTAGCGTCGCAAACTCGGCCATTATTAATATTATATGGTTTCAAACAGATTTCCAAATTTTGGTCAAGATCGGATGACTATATCTTATGGTTGCCATAGGACCGATCGGTCAAAAAATGGGTCTTACTTAGAAAAACGTTTCTGTTTTCAATGTTAAAGTCCTCAAACTCGTCCACTATTAATATTATATGCTTTCAAACAGATTTGCAAACTTTGGTCAAAATCGGATGACTATATCCTATGGTTGCCATAGGACCGATCGGTCGGAAAATTTTTTGTTTTCAAGTAAATCGTTCTTAAGGTCGGTGATTCTTAATATTTAACGCTTTCAACTAATTTGAAAAAGTAAATCGACATCGGATGACTATATCTTATGGTTGCTAAAGGACCGATCGGTCGGAAAATGAGTCTTAGTGAGAAAAACTTTTTTTTTTTAATTTTATCTTTCTTAAACTCGGCGATTGTTAATTTGATGTGTTTTCAAAAAGATTCGCGAAATTTGGTCGAAATCAGATGTTTATCTGTCGGAAAATGGTTCTTAGTTAAAATTTTTTTTTGATTTTTATGTTAAGTTCTGACATTTCAGAAACAGCATTTGCAAGGGTATAAAAACTTCGGCACAGATGAAGTTAGTTTGACCTTTTCGTTTTTTTCAACATTTTTAACGAAAAACCGAGTTGTCAATATCTTATCGATAAATCTATGTTTTTGTTGTATTATGAATAATAGTATATATATATAAATCTAGCTGTCCCGGTTCGCGTTGCTACGCCCCCTTTGGTATTTTAAACATTATTATTATTAATAAAAATTTCCGCCATTTTGTAGAACTTTCGACCTTTTTCGGCCGTCTATTTACCCGGCTTCAAAATAATCAAAACTCAGAAATCTTATGAAATTTTGACATTTTTTGGATTGTTTGATCCACATCTCTTACTTGACCGTCTATTTACCCCATTATTTACCCGTCTTTATCACATTCTAAACTCATGTATGAACATAAGACCGAACTTTTCTCCATACGATTTTCTACATGTGAAGTTTTTTGCAACAGAGCCATGTGAGAAAAAATAAGTATATCTTATAGAGAATTTAACAAAAATTCAAAGTCAAATATTTTTCGTTTTGATGGGCTCTCGAGAAGGTTAATCTTAATTTATCGTTGAACTGTCATTGTAGGCAGAGACCATTTACATAAGTGTCGAACAAATATATAAAATATTTCATGTCATATTATATGTTCTATGGTGTAATGGCTAGCACCCTGGACTTCGAGTCACACTGCAGTTTTTGTCATTTTCTGCAGGTTTTCTGGTCTCACTGAAATCAAAATCAGAATCAAAATCACTTGCAGGAATACCCCTAAGGTATGCGAAATAAGTCACCTTACAATCATACAATTCTTGATATATACTAAAGCTGGAAATATATTCAAATATTTATGTTTTTTCCTTCAACTTAACGAAGTAACAATTCCATTCCAATTCTCAAAAGATTTAATGAAACCATAATACTTTTTAAAAAATTTAATTTATATTTTTCAGAACGAAATAAGTGAACTGAAATTCTTTCAGAAAATTACGATTTTAATAAGGTTTAGTCACCGTGATTTTTTTAATATACCTAGAAATGTCCTCCATTACTGTTGATAACCTTCAATACACGTCCTAGCATTAAATTAACCAAGTCTCGAAGAATTGATGCATCCAATATAGCCCAATCTACGATAATAGACTTTTTAAGTTATTTTACCTTGTTAACTTGCCTCCCATGCATGTAGACTTTGTTGGAAATTATCTCCTAATATCTTTCATTGGAATTAAGATCTGGACCTTTTGCGGGCCACATCAAAACCGCTATTTGTTTTTCATAAGAAAATAGTTTAGTTTAGTTAGTTTAGAAACGTGGTACGCAGCAAGAATCTCTGAAATATTCTTGTCCATAATTACAAAAACTTCGTCAAATAGTTCGGCATACCATTCAGAGTTCTTTTATGTGTTACAAATCATATTGAACTCTTTCCAGCAAAGCCAAATGCAGCTCACACCATTAGCGAACCTCCTTGAAAATTGCGTGACACTCTTACTTATTTTGGCGTCCGTATATCCCGATAATATTATTGATACCCATCTTGGCCATCTAAATTAAACTTTTTTCATCACTAAAGATAATACTTTGCCACTCTAAGTCCTAAAACTTAAGCATCTCAGCAAAGTGCATACGGGCAACTTTGTGCCTAGGAAGTAATTGACATTTGACGGTCCTTTTTTCATATGAATCGAATTGATCGTCACGTAAAATTTGCTGCACACGACGCTTAGATACTGGGAGAGCTAGTTCGTGGGAAATATGGCCTGCACTTAGGTTTTATTTAATTCTTTTCTTTTATCACGTTTTTTCAGCAATGGGGGGCGTCCAAAACGAGGTCTTTTTCTGTGATTTTCGGAATCTTTTAAATACTTCAGAATTTTAAAATATCTTCTCGCCATTTCGGAAGCAAATTCCTGTAGAGGCATCCCCATTTCGCGATATGGCGATATTTTAGCTCGCTCTTCATTAGAGAGGTATTGGCTTTGAAAAATTCCTGCAAAATTGAAGTTAATTTTAGATTGAAATCTACAGATTATGAATCAAACATCACTTTGTTATTGACTAAAACTTATTCCGAAAAATCTCCTTTAAATGTACGCCTGTATGCACGTGTACGAAGACAAAAACTGATAATGTAAGCTCAATTATTTCGTTCTGTAATGCGAGGCGCATGAGCTTTTTAATAAAATTAACGACACCTTATAGAGTCTTGTGCTTAACATTGTTATTGCAAGCATGGAAATTGTCTTAGAGGAAACTAAGCAAAAATAAGAAATTGAAAAAATGATTAGCAAAGCTCTGACAGCAGATCATAAGATTTGTAAGGTGACTTATTTCGCATACCTTACTATAAATTATACTTTTAAATAAGTCATCCCAAATAATTCTTCGATTTTTTTTAAGGCATGATTTTCGATTTGTGGCTTAAAAAAATATCAATTTATAGATTTATCGATATTTTTTGGTCTCGAAACATCAAATTTGTTTGTTTAATTTTTTGATATCAGAGGTCCCAAAAAGTGGTAAAAAAAAATGTTTTGAAGCGATTTATTGAATACATAGACAGAAGCACTTTATTTACTGGATCTGATTCTCTCTGGTTCTGCTTTCGTCCTAAATATAATAACTGTGTCATTCTAATCAGCACTGTTTGCACCAGCAGAGCCACTTAACAGTGTTGTACAGAGACCTAGACGAACTCTGCTTCATTTTTTCTGTCTTTGATGTGTGCTGTCTTGAGTGAAAATGTGCGATAATGGTTTTATACGACCTCTGTTTGATATTGAACTCAATATTTTGGAAAATATTGACAAAATGCTTGCGGATAAGTGGGCATGCTTTGGCCAAAGCCGTCTTTGAGAGTGGGCTAGGGCTAGGTTTAAGCTAAAAACTTTTTGAATTGATGTTGCTTAAGCGGGAAATGAACCCACGGCCAGCCCCAGAACCCACACTTGTTGTGCTAGACTGTCAAATAGCGGCAAGACTTTGATTGTGTGATGCTGCCACATGCATAGATCATATTGGGATGAACCAACTCCAACTTCAGTAGTCATAAAATTTGAAGAAAGAAACAACCAACAAAAGCTTTTCCGACATTTTAAAAATAGATCTCATTCAGTTGCCACAATTCTCACGAACTTTTCACTTATCTTTGCCGGCAGCAGGCACGAATTTTTCCCCCCCAAACTGGAAATGCATTTGGACGCCTCTTCACTTTCGCATTGTTGTTGTTGGTGGGAAGAGTAGTAAAACAACCGCATGACAAGCTGTGTGTAGAAGCAGGCCAAAAAGAACTCTGGGATATCAATAAAAGAAATATATATATATAGTTAATCGGGTGATTAAAATTCAAATGGAATGCAAATCAGAGCGCTAGGCAGGCGGGGCGGCACGAGCACGAAGCGTGGATATGTCGGAAATTATTAACTGAAATTGGTGTCAACCGGGAGGATGGGGTAGAGGAATGGGGAATGTCATAATTTATGCAAGCAACGTAAACAGAGCAACGAACCGAAGACTCTCACTCACGTACTAGGTCTCTCTCTCTCTCTCTCTATCGCTCTCTTTGCTCAAACGTTCTCTCCAACTGTCTAACGGTGCGCACCTTTCACTTGATTCTTTTTTCTAGCGATGCGGCCAAGAATCTCGGCTTCACAGTCATCATCGACATGCGAGGCAATGGCAACTGCTCCACGAATGTCAAAACCATATTGAAGGTGCTGCAGGAGCACTTCAGTGCCAATATACACAACGTGGTGATCATAAAGCCGGATAACTTTTGGCAAAAGCAACGTGCCTCCATTTCATCGCATAAATACAAATTTGAGACGTCAACCATATCGATAGATGCCTTAAATAAAATTGCCGAGGCACATCAGTTAACGGGTGAATTTGAGGGTCAACAGCTGTACGATCATCAACAGTGGATGGATGCACGTCTGGCCATTGAAGATTTCTTTTGGCAGGCCGGCGATATGGCGGATCGTATTGATGATTTGCAAGAGGATTTAAATCGTAATGATTTTGCAGAGGATGTGGCACAGGCGAGACATGCCAACGAACATCACAACGAAATGCGTAAAAAGATAACCATGCTGCCGATAGATACTCTCGATATGCAGGGTAAGAAGCTAATGGCAAAAATTCAAATGGCAGCCGGTAATGGAGCAGGCGGCGGAGCAGCAGGAGGACAGGTGAGTGTGGCAAGGGCATAGCCAAATGGGGGCAAATGTTAATCATTTTTTTAAGTATGCAGTTTTAAAGTACATCAAACGAAAGTAATTTAACGATTTTTTTTATACTTCTAGTACCAAATCTGAATTTTTGACAGCGATTTTGATTATCAGCCTTTTTCGAGCCAAAATCCCCCAGAATTATTTTTCGGATTTTTAAAGTGCAAAACGTTACCCACAAAATTCTGCGAAATTTTTAATTTCTTTTATTTTACACTTTTAGTTGGATATTATTTTCGAATTTCACATGACTAACTTTCATTCATAGATACAATTTGTGTAATATTTTCGGAATTTTAAAAGTTGCGCAAGGTGGCTAAAATTTTTTTATTTTGTCATGGATACACAGAAAAAAGTATAGTTTTTGATGATCCATTGGATGATTTTTCGGTATCCACTTGGACTGACTAGTTATACTATACATTTTTGGCATCCATTGGATCTTTTCGAAGTCGACTTTATATCGGAAAAAAGGATATTAAAATATCTATAGGATAAGAGTGCTGCTTGCGGGCTCGAGGTCAAAAAGATAACTCATATGTTGATTTGTTTCCAATATATAAGGTTGTCAAAAAAGTCTTGCGGTATTTCCGCAAGCTTGTCTTTGCAAGCGCGTAGTTCTAGTTGTATTCGTCGCATCGGTTCACGCTAGAGCTTTTTGGAAAGCTCTTTTCACGCGCTAACACGTGTTTGATTTATTGTTGTTTGTTTTTAGTCGTTCGTGAGTTATAGCGTCGCAAACATGGAGCAAAATAATGAGAAAATACGGCATATTTTACAGTACTACTACGATATAGGCAAAAATGCATCTCATGCTGCCAATAAAATTTGTGCAGTTTATGGACCCGATACAGTTTCCATTTCCACCGCACAACGATGGTTTCAACGTTTTCGTTCTGGTGCAGAGGTGATCGAAGATGCGCCACGGTCCGGATGAATTGATCGAAAGAGACCGGCATAGTAGCAGCCGTAGCATCGGCCAAGAGCTGGGCATGAGTCATCAAACCGTTATAAACCATTTGAAGAAGCTTGGATTCAAAAAGAAGCTCGATGTATGGGTGCCACACGACTTGACGCAAAGAAACATTTTTGCCCGTATGGATGCATGCGAATCGCTTCTGAATCGCAACAAAATCGACCCGTTTTTGAAGCGGATGGTGACTGGCGATGAAAAGTGGGTCACTTACGACAACGTGAAGCGCAAACGGTCGTGGTCGAAAAGCGGTGAAGCTGCCCAGACGGTGGCCAAGCCTGGATTGACGGCCAGGAAGGTTCTTCTGTGTGTTTGGTGGGATTGGCAGGGAATCATCCACGATGAGCTGCTCCCCTATGGCCAAACGCTCAATTCGGACCTGTACTGCCAACAACTGGACCGCTTGAATGCAGCACTCATGCAGAAGAGGCCATCTTTGATCAACAGAGGCCGAATTGTCTTCCAGCAGGACAACACCAGGCCACACACATCTTTGGTGACGCGCCAGAAGCTCCGGGAGCTCGGATGGGAGGTTCTTTTGCATCCACCGTATAGTCCGGATCTCGCACCAAAAGATTACCACCTATTTCTGTCCATGGCGAACGAGCTTGGTAGTCGGAAGTTGGCCACAAGAGAGTCCTGTGAAAATTGGCTCTCCGAGTTTTTTGCCAATAGGGAAGCGAGCTTCTATAAGAGGGGCATTATGAAGTTGGCATCTCGTTGGGAACTCGTCATCGAACAAAACGGCGCATATTTGATTTAAATCGCATTATTATAACCAATTTTATGAACAATTGAAAATTCAATAAAAATACCGCAAGACTTTTTTGACAACCTTATATTTCGGATGCACATAGGCATCCGTCTTCAGGGACAAATATTTAACAGATCTGTACCGCAAGACGTGGAGTTTAACACAGTGTTTTGACACAGTTTAGCACAGAGCCCGCAAGCAGCACTCTTACAATTAGAAAGGTAGCTAACCAACAACTTTATCTATATGATATTTTCAATGAAATTTTGATCTTTTATTAATATCCCATACTTAATATCCATTTGATCTTAATGACAATATCCATATCCATTCAATATCAAATAATATCTGTCTTCATATCCTTCCCAAATAAAAGACAGCACAATAGTCTAAATCAGTTTATTTGGTTTTTAAATATATAATTATGTCGAGTCTGTCTGCCAACTCGTCAATAGTGAGAACTCTGAAATTGCAGATGTTCATAGAATTCTGTGCATGCGCTCCCTGTACATCTGCGTGCGATCCTTCGTATTGCAGAACTTCTTTATATACGATAAAAAAGTTCGATTTTAATTTTCGCGTAATTCCCAATCATTAAGAATTTCATAACAAAGAACAGCTGAGCAAAGATTCACTGAACAAGTCCCAATGAACAATTTTTAGAATGATGTCTTTAACTCTTGTTATGAGTTTCCGATAAAAAAAGCTTCTTAATATTTTCCTTAAATTATGAAGTGAGATTTTCCAAGGAGTCGTACCACTTTAATTCCAAAAGGTGTTGCTTTTCAGGTTCTATTACACAAGAATCATAAAAATACATTAGCAAATGTGAAATTCATATTTACTAAAGATATGTATGTATAGCTTCCACGCATTCATAAACTTAGAGAGGAAAAATTAAGAGAATTTCATACTTGGATTAAGAATATTCGATGTCAGAAGAGCGAATTTCTTGAATTTTTGATCCCAAATTTTTTGATTCTAAAGTTTCATTACTTGATCCAAGTACGAATCAAATCAAGAACAATTATTCTTGATCAACTTTAAAAAGACTTTAAAGATTAAACAAAATAATGTGACTGTTATAGTGACCTTTGAATTATCAATCATAGAACTTTTTAGCAGGCTGTAGGTCAATAAAGCAGGGCATCCACACACGAATTTGTTCGACGAACAAATTTGTCAAACAAGAATTCATTTGCCCACTAACCAGGCGAACAATTCTCACGAACATCATTTGCTTGAAAATCTCAACGAGTAAACATGAAAAAATGGCAGCGAATACTAACACAATCATGGCCTAGATGGCGATACAAATAAGCTTAAAGCACAATTTCATCATTTTGGGGGCATTCAATAAATTCCAGCCACAATTCGTTGCTCACTTGGGCATGTGTTCACTATACAAATAGTTTTGACAAATGATGTTCGTTCACTTGTTCCCATCCATTGACGAACATGTTCGCACGAACACACGCAAGATAGAAACGTTTCTATTCTCTGTGAATAAAAAGTCGAACACAAAAATCTGTCACGAACACCTCCACCAACCACGAACATTTCGTCGAGCACAAAAAATTCGTCGAACAAATTTGTCGAACAAATTCGTCGAACAAATTCGTGTGTGGATGCCCTGCTTAAGTTATGATTTTCATCATAACGTTTCTAAAACAAGAAACTCACAATACCACAAAGAAGGCTGGTTGATCGTATAGCTATTTCATAAACTTCCAACAGTTCCGTCATCAGCGATCTTTTGCCCAACTTCAATGAGTTGGCAGAGGCTATCTCATGCCAAAACTGCTAAGACCGCTTCGGAATCCCAAGTCAGACTTGTAGCAAAAATTCTGACTACAGTAGCAAACCCCAAGTCACAGAAGCTTTGTATATGTGTTTGTGCATGCCCCGTAATCGGCCCTTCTGTTGTTAGTGGGGGAAATTCCCTCCCCGCAGTTAACACAGGCGCCAATTGTTTGAATTGCCCAAATGCATTCAAACAGGGGATTTTGTTGTTATACTCTGTACCGAAGGTACATAGAGTATATTAAGTTTGTGCAAAAGTATGTAACTGGGAGAAAGAATCGTTTCCGACCCTATAAAGTATATATATTCTTGATCAGCATTAACAGCCGAGTCGATATAGCCATGTCCGTCTGTCCGTCTGTCCGTCCGTCCGTATAACCGAAGAGATCTCAGAGATGGTAAGAGATAGAGGTTTGACATGTATGGGACATATATTTCTTATACTTGCAGGCAGATCAAGTTTATTTTCAATTTTTACCACGCCCCCTCCTGCCCCCGCAATTTGGAAAAAACGTGTATCTTCCACAGTTTTGATGAGAGATTATTCGTACCTTCTAGAGATATCTAGTCATCAAAATTATTTATCGATTTGCTGCAGGAATGATAAAGATCGGACGAACGATTCTCAAGTTATGAGCAAAAAACGGCCAGTTAACACCTACCACCCCCCCACCCATAACCACAGCAACATTTCATAACCGTTCAATAGAGGCAATCTTAGTAAGAGAGAGAGGGAGAGAGAGAAACTTAGTGAGCGCACCGCGTTGTGCGCTCTAATAGTTTCTTTCTCTCTCTCTCTCACTAAGATTGCTTCTCTTGAACTGAACGTTGTGGTTATGGGTGGCGGGGGTGGGGGGTGTTAACTGGCCGTTTGACTCGTGAGCAAATGCGAGTGTAAGGGTACAGAGTATGTTATAGTTGAGCTATCATTTTTGACTTACTTTACTGGCACTTGAAATTGGGACCTCTAAGACTGAACACATAAAGACGATGGCGCCAGAGCTCACTCAACTATCAGGCATAAGGAATAACTGGCGTCCAAATCATAGTTAAGAATGTAAGCAGTTGGCACTTTGCCGCTCAGCGAACAACAAGGGCCGTGGTCGAGTGGACAAGACATTCGCTTAGTAAACGTCGAGGTCGTGGGATCAAGTCCCCGTAGGTGCATAGTTTTTATACCGTTTTGGGTATATTAAAATGTCCAGATGTTTGTAACGCACAAAAGGAAGCATCTCCGACCACATAAAGTATATATATTATTGATCAACATGATGAGCTGAGTTGATATAGCCATGCCCGTCTGTCAGTCTGTCCTTGCGTCTGTCCGTCCGTGTGTTTCAATGCTATCTCCTCCGTCAGTTTTAAAGTTATCTTAACCAAACTTTGCCCGAAGCCTTTTGGTACAAATACGTTTCCTATTTGAAGCGATCGTTCGAAAAAGTATTTTTAGTAAGAAAATTTTTTTTTTTGTTTTCAACGCAAACGCCCCAAACCTCGAATTTATAAGAGTTCTATGCTTTCACAAAATTTCACCAAGTTTCATGAAAATCGGACAACTATATAGTATAGCGCCATACAAAATATAATTCTGAAAAAAACGTCTTAGTGGGAAAAACTTTTTTGTTTTCAATGCTTTTGCTCGCAAACTTGTTACTGATCAATATTATATGCCACAACAAAATTCCGCCAAGTTTGATCCAAATCGGATGACTATAGAATATAGCTGTTATAGGAACGATCGGTCGAAAAAGTTGTTCTAGTGAGAAAAACTTTTTTGTTTTCAATGGTAGCGTCTTCTTTTACTCTTCACTTATGAATATTATCGGTTTCCACACAATTTTGACGATTTTGATCCAAATCTGATGAATATATCGTATAGCTGCCATATAACAAACTGGCAAACAAATGGTCAAAGTTGTAGCGCCATCTATAGCTGAGAAATAATTTAGCTAAGAATGTTCGACGAAAATCATTTAAAACCTTAATTTATATAAATTATACAAGCTGCAAGGGTATCTAAGCTTTGGTCGAGCCAAAGTTAGCTTTCATCAATTTTTCTTAGTACAAACGTACGTAAGTTTTGTTTTTAGCTGCATGCGTATTCTTGTTCATACATGTAACTTTCGCTGCAGGATTGTTCAGCTACTCGCATACCAGCACACAATGGCGTGAGGGTGGCCAGTTTTGTTTTCGTTAGGAACAATATTGGCAGCCCATATGAGAACTGCATTGCCGACACACTGCTTGCGGCCGACACGTGGGGCCAATTTCTCATATAGTAGTAGTAGTAGTAGTATGTTGTTTTTATTGTGTAAAGATAAAATATTGGCAACATAGTGATTACAAATTATAACTGGCATTACAATATTAAAAACTCTGTTATACAACAATGGTTTATTTAAAACCGTCAGTTGATGCTATGTAGTATTATTTAAACAATTATAAATATAGGTACGTCTGAGAGTCACCTTTCATTTGACTACTCCACCCACCTTCCCCGTTCGTCACTAGATAGTGGATCTTCCGTCTATGAAGACGACTCTACAGACTGTTTTAGAAAAAAAAGAAAACAAAATAGAACAAAATAAAATAATAAAAAAAAACTTAAAAATCTTCGTTTATAATTTGTCGCCGATATTTGGTGGCTTCTGCTATAAATGCTGTTAGGATGCGCCAATTTTCTCCGTTTAAAATGCTTTGGAGTTCAAACTCGTTTAAAGTGATGCGACGGAAGTGGAGATATCGCAAATCTCTAAGGATGGGACAAGTGCCGATAAAGTGTTCCACATTTTCCTTCTCACGCATATTACAAAGGCTGCTGGTTTCATCCAAGTCCCTTCTGTGTGGCCTAAAGATTAATGCAATCATTTCGCACCTCGCCTTAAAAATATTGCTAATGCAGTTTGTTTCTAGGCTATCTTGAAAATAGTTTGATTGACCCAGGTTGTGAGTCAGCTTTTTATAAGTGGACCTTTCAGTGCTCTGTCTAGCTCGGTTTATAAATATTTGACGCTCTTCTTCGCAAAGCATTCTTTTGACTTCAGCTTGTGTATGACGCCATCCTTGTATATTGTCCCAATCAACGTTTAGCCCGCAGTTGTTTGAAATAGTGGACCAGTCGTCAAAAAACTGAGTTTTCTCCGGCATGTTCATGACCTTGGCTACATAGTTGAAATGCAGTTGCAGTGTATACGTATACAGAGTTGGAATGCCAGTTTCTATATAAATCGCGTAATTTGGCGAATTCTGCGGTAACTTGAAAACTTTTTTGATGAAAAACGTCAACAAGCGTTCAACATCGTCGAATCAAAGAAATCCCCAAATTTCAGCAGCATAACACATGATGCTTCTTACAGTTGCCTGGAACACCTTATATTTGCAACTTGGCTTCGCGTTGTCTCTACTCAGCAATATGCTTCATGCAGCGTTTATAGCAATTTTTGCTTCTCCAAGTTTCCCTTTTATATGATCTGAGAAATTCATATTATCGGACACTGTGAAGCCAAAATATTTGTAGGACCGCACATTCTCTAGCGTTCTTCCATTTATTTGCAGACTCTCCCCATCTCTTAGCCTGCTTCTTCGTGCGTCAATGGACATAACCTTCGATTTTTCAGTATTTATTTGCATACCCCACTGCTCACAATAGCTTCCTATATGATTTAGCATACTTTGCAGCATTTGCGAGCTTTCCGCTAGGATGCACATATCGTCAGCGTCCATCAACGTTCTGACGGTTTGGCCGCCAAAGGTAACACCGCCTGGTAGGATTTCTTCAATATCATCGATATATAGCGAGAAAAGAAGTGGACTTATAAGACAGCCTTGCTTAACTCCAGTATTCGTTTCAAACCAGTCCGATAATTTTGATCCATCCCACACGGTTGCAATGTTGTCGGCATATAGATTCTGTAAGGCGTTGAAAATTTTGGAGGATATACCTAGGTTGCTCAGTTTGTAGAAGAGGCTTCGTCTATTGACCGTATCAAAAGCAGCCTTAAAGTCTATAAAGCATATGAACATTTTTCTTTTATTTTGGATGTAAGACTTCGCAATTGTGGTGAGTAAAAATATGATATCGACCGTAGAGTAGCCTCTCAATTTCTCCTATACATCTCTCGATTACATTCTTGCTATCAGAATATCTATTGCCGATAACAAAATTCGATACTTGAACAAAGA